>CM031971.1:14130785-14630984 GCA_018804465.1 Populus tomentosa
AGTTAAAATGATGAACCCCCCCTAAACCTTTTCAATTCCAAAAGACAGATCCGTCATTCGACGTCGTACATATCACGACATATATGAATAAATTCGCTCGTATATAACTAATATCCCCATAAATAGACCAGTTTGATACTAAGGGGACATCACCCTATACCTAAAGCATGCGCCCCCTATACACATGCACTAGTTATTTGATCTCACTAAATAGGAGCTTATTTATCTTTACATATGAGCTTTGAATCTTTCATAAATATAGGAACTTTGAATTTCCTAGCTAGAGCATTGGACCCAAACACAAACACAACAACATTTAAAAGAACATCATCCTTCATAAATGAAAAAAGCTAGTAAATAATAATGTTAATAATAGTGCAAAATAAAATAAACTTGATTTAGGCAAATATCAGTGCACATTACTAAGACCCTAATTGGTCAGGGCTAAAATTATGAAATAAAAAATTAGACTGCATAACTCATTTTCTTCTTCTTGAGAAGCCTTATCCACTAGATTTTCTCTAGTTATCTCTAAGTTAGAGTCTATTCCCTCAATATTAGTAATAACAGTATTAGACATGGCTTCCTAGATGTGGCCTTGCTCTACAATAGTTTTCATCTTTTCTAGGGGTGCTCTATTTTCTTCATGGATATCTACACAACAACCACCTCCACCTCATATAAGGGACATTCTCTTTGTTCAACTAATGGCTCCATCATCACTTTTATCTATTCTATGAGGTGCTCTCCAGATCAATTTGTTTTTGTGGCTTCCTCATCATTTTTAAGCTTTTAACTAAATATTCACCTCGAGCAGCTATAGTAGCACGCTTCAAAAAAACTTTCTTAAAGTATAAGATAGTTAACAAGTGAAAAAACTTATGAAAAATCAACATTAACCCCTTAAAAAAAGTTAAAGAAGTGAGGTCAATTACCAAGTATTTCCTCTTGTCTTTAAGGTATTTAGCGTGGACTACCTTGGAAGCTATAGTTTTCACCTCTTCTAAAGGTGCTCTCCATACTCCACAAAAACCTCTATAATAGTCATTTTCACCTCCTTTAAAAGATATCCTTGTTATACTAATGGCTTCACCATTTTCTTTTATGAGGTGCTCTCCACGTCCACCTTTTTTAATGGTCCTTTCATCCTTTTCAAACTCTCAAGCCAAATATTAACCTTCGATGGATGGCTACACAAACACACCTTGAAAAACTTCCCTAAATTTCAAGGTAGTTGACAAGAAAAGAACATGTGAAAAATATATATTATCTACTTGAGATGAGTTAAGAAAATGGAGGTCAATCATCTGTTGTACAAGTTTCTCCTCCAAGATAGTAAATAAGTAGGACTCTTATACATGAATAAGAGCATTTTAAGAGAATTCTTGAGAGCCCTCACATAGGAGCACTTAACCCAAGCCTCATTAGTGTTTATCTGAACTTTGTTAACTTCACACCTAACCCTAAATAAAGCTAACCCTATCTCCTTTATTTTGTATTAATGATTTGGTTAGACTTTCTAATACTCTCTTTAGCTACCTCAAATTATAGTTCTTAGGAATCTTTATCTATTAAGACCTTCTGACAAATATCCTAAGAGCTATAAAGTTTGTTCTTTAATTGTGTATATGCTTCTCTCATTAAGAACTAGGAAATTATCCTTGATAATAATGAAAGCCTAATTTATTTGTTCATATTTGGTCTCTTAAGACTAGAGATGAGTACATGTATTTGAAGGTTGATAACCATAATCTTATAAGAAACAATAAAGTAATGCTTGGAAAAGGACAAGAATAATGGTATTTATATGAAGTGTTGCTTCCATAATGAGCTTTATTTAATAGGAGAGGCTGCTTCTATTTCAATACTCAAAATCATTATGGATTTGCAAAGATTTCATAAGCATACTCATTGCAAGTATGATGGTTTCTCCTCAAAGAAAGATTACTTTCAAGCAAGGTTGTTAAAGTACACTTCTTTTCATTACTCTAATTTAATTTTATAGAAATCAAATATCCCACCTTATTTTATGATAGATGAGAGCTTGAAGCAATAATCATCACTTTTTTAAAAAGTGATTGAAAAGATGTGTGGCTCATTTCCATACAAAGAGTCTAAAAAAGAACTATTCTAGCATGTTTGGCCTCAAGAAAGAAAGTTCACCACAATAGGGCTTATAAAGCCTAACATGCACATTGTTTTTGTTTTTTCTTTTTTTTTAAAAGGTGGATAATATGTATATTTTAAAAAAAAAAATTAACAAACAAGCAAAGGATGTTTTCTACAACCATTTTCATCTTCCTGCAATGGTTGAATAGTTGAGCTTCAAGGTATTTTATCCAAAACAAACTCCATATTCCACCCATTTTCATTTAAAACACATAAAAAATACTTTATAAACCTTAATAATCTTATTTGCAAGGTCAAAACACTCTAAAATAGGTTTAAAAACTCAAAATCAAATCAAATAAAAAAAAAAACCTTTCTTGAGCTCCGATCTACTTTTTCTAAAAAGATTAAAGTTTTAAGTCTCTTTTCAAAAAATAACTCATTAACACCAAGATTTATATGTTTTAGTTGACCTAAAACTCTTTCTTTTTCTTGATGACTTTCTCTCCTATCTCTCAAGTCATATTGATTAAAACGTGATGAAAATGAAGCTTAGAATTGAAGTCTAAAATCATTTAAATATAAGAAGCAAATTGGTAAAAAGAAAAACTTCAGTGACCAAAATGGTTGAAAATCATTGTAGGTATACACAGTGCGCCTAGGTCTAGAGTAACAGTGAAACACGAATTACATTATAATTAAAATATAATGAGGAAAACATTTTCCTCCGCAAAACAACACCGAATCTTCAGGCTTCAAAATCACAAGGCATTCTCGGCCTTGAACAAATCATGGACTTGCAAGTTTTTGCGAGGTGTTATATTCATACAATAGATTTAATCATCTTCGGTCGTAACTAGTTAATCTCCATCCCAGAAAGCAAAACGATACTGAATACTCATCTGAGATAAAGAGATTAAAAGATCAGCATCCCAGACGTGGGGCATAAAAATTGCTCTAAAGAGAGAAGAACTAAGAAGATGCGAAGAGGGGGGCAAAAACAGGAAATTTGTATTGCTCTCTAAAAGCATGTCAGCTGGGAAACAGAATAGGATGGAACAATTTCAAACTTCTTCAAGTGACAGTCAAGTATGGATGTTTTCTTAGTGAAAAATTTAAAGATGAAATGATACCTAACGACACCATCAGGGGGGCAAAGCAGGATGCAGTTCCCAAGAACCCTTTTTTCTTGGGGTATATTAGCCATTAAATTATGTAAAATTAAAGATTAACTTGGTTATAGGGGCACCACTTTCAAACTACGCATCCACTCACAGAAACTTGGATCATCAAAGTGAATAAAGCTGGTTTTTAACTTCATCCGTTGTTCTATCGTCAGAGATCTAAGCTGCGGGAATCTTGCCTCCTGCAACCAAGTTCCATCAAATTGGTATAAATCTAACACTATAGGCCTACAAATATTATTGATCAAGAGGTTATTTTTCTCTTTTTCCACTCTTACCTGTTCATACGGTGGATCCTTGTGTGCAGGAATCAGCCTAGAAACAAAATATCTAGCTTGAGAGGTCCCCTCCTGTCATTAACCCAAACCAGTAAACTCATCAGTTTGGCAAAAAATAAATATAATTTAAGGACAAAGGTGTATAGAAATGGAATGCAAAGAGTCAAGGGAAAAAAACCTTGAATGCAAGGATCCTGGGAGCTAGAAACCGCAATTCAGTGATTTCTTCAGCTAATGTTCTGCAAGCTGCTAAAGCAGCTGCACTTCTTCCTTCATCAGCAGCTAGCTCAGCACCCTGCAGTTGCCAGTTATTGAGAAAGTGTCTTTGTATATCAAGACAGTAAAATGCCAGCCAACTCAGAAACAAACTCAAGAAAAAGACAAGTGGACTCAAACCAACACTAGTTTGATATATGCATGTGAGTAGCAATCAGATAAAAGCTCCCAACTGAACATGCAGAAATTGATATTTAAGGAGAAGACTGACATAACATTAGAGGTACGAGCACCCTTCTAAATGGTGCATTGCATGGTCATATTTGACTTCCACCAGTGGAAGTAGCAATTTCTTAATTCAGAATTAGGAAAAATGCCTCTGAATTTCTTTTTTGTTTAATCACAAAAAGATTCGTTTTCCTAAAACAATTATAAGCAGGGAAGCAGTAAATGCTTTCCGCCTGCTTCTCCTATCAATATTTCTGCCAGGAAACAATATCCTTAAATGTGTTTCCATCACAAGTGTTTGTGTCCACCCTATATCTACAATAAATTCTGGAATTTCCTCAGTCACAAACTTGAACAAAAAATACCCGCATTTTTTATCATTTATAGACAAAAGTGATCACAAGCCCATGCAAAGACAGAGACAGCAGATACACCCACAATTCATGAGAAATACCGGGACAATAAACATACAAAATAGAAAATTCAATAACTTGCAATTTTAGGGAATCACAAAAAGTTAAGTCGCTTACCAACCAAATGAAGACATCTGTACCATGGTCAAGAACAACAGTTGTATTAGACTGCATTGCAAGGTCATAAGCTGGTAGTTCCTCAAAAGTGCCCCTTCTCGGTGCATTAGACAACGAGGTGCTACCATACGGAGTGAAAGATCAGAAGATGCATTCAAAAACAAATTCCGCAAGAAGGACCTCTCATCTTCATGACCAATAATGCTTCCCAAAAGCGGGCCCCTTCTAAGATGGAAAAGGAGGTTTGATAATGCAGAAAGTTCTTTAGGAAATTGATGAAGCTTTGAGTTGGGAACTACGGACCCAAATTTCAAAGCAATGTCTTTAATTCTCTCATCTATTGTTCCTCGCATATCCATGGCATCTGAATGGTTTTTGGCTCATAAGAGGGTTCTCTTGGCCATGAGGATTGCAACCACTTCATTCTGAACACTTTCAAGATATGCTGAAACACTATCCACAGTTGGCAACCTGACAGTAACCACTCTTGAAATATCAGTTTGATAAACATTAGCGTATTGAATAGCAAACTGGAAAAATACACAATTGTTTTTGATGTCTTCTTTAGTTTCCATAGAAAGTGCAAAGCTCTGTGTTTCTTCAACACTTAGCATTTGAATGCATAGAGCATTGTCGTTCTTAAAAGTTTCATGTGTGACTACATGTGCCTCTTCACCAGGACCCACAATTTGAGTAATTAGAATATCATCAGAACATCGAATCTCCAACAAGCCATGGACACGTGATGCCCTAGAAGCTGCCCTTTGCAAATTCACACCAAAGGCCTCTCCAAAGTCATCATGAAGAACCAAAACACCTCCAGAAGCTTTTGCAAGAGGCTGCAGGACTGGAATTCTAACAGGGCAAGTTCCAGCACATAGAATTTCAACTACTATATTATGTCTATGCACTTCACGACCCAGATTCTCCATCCATTTCAATGCTGTTTTTTCCATATGAAGATAATTTGGATGGCTAAAAGAATGCAGGACTGATCCAGGGCCATATGTATTCAGTCCCCCAACACACGCGATAATCCTTCTATTACCTCCAGCCCTTTTAATTATGCCTCGAGACATTTCTGCTGATGGTCCTTGAATTATAGCCAGAGCAACCTCAACTGCAGTACCCAGGCACCGGTCTCTTGAAGCTTCTGCAATGTTCAATCCGAATGGTCTCAAAGATGAGAATATTTTGTGTGCCACTTACTTTGAAGCATGCATCGGTGACAATTACACAACAGTTCCATAAATCAATGCTTTCAAGGACTCTCGAGTAGGTGATTTGTCACCAGGAAGTACATCAGCAGATGCCATTGATTCCTCTGAAAAATCATAAACTGATACTGTACGGCCATATAGTATTATTCCAATTCTTGCTGTAGGGGGGAGTGAATCGACAAATGCATGCAAAGAGCTTTGTAAATGCTACAGGTGGGTTTCATCTAAACACTCATCCATAACAAGAACAGTGGGTGCAGACATTCTGGAATCAGAAACTGGAATAAAACCAAGTCTCTTGTTCCTAGTTTGAACATAATCAATGATGGGTGATGAAAGTTCTGGCAAGTTGCGAAGGTCTTCTTTGCTTGGAGCTACATATTCACCTTCACTTCCATTCAGTTTCCGGCAAATTACACATTGCCACTGGCCTGAACCAAGTAAAATCTTGCAATAAAGATTTGCATAAGCTCCACAATTGTGGCAGCGGTGAAGACCACACTGTATCATTTGAGGACCAGGAGAAAACAATGCCCCAAAGCCCAAACTCAGTACATTTGCTAGTTTTTTTTGCTTCAAGACCTGAATAACAAAGTGAGCCAAGTTCAAGCTCAATTAAATCCTGACTTTAATATATGAAATAATAATCACAAGATTGAAACATAAATAGGGGGGGCCATTAAGAAAGAAATATAATCAGACAATGATATGTTAATTATTAACCAAACAAGAAGGTGTTCTCAAAATCAGAATAACAATCTTATAAAAGAAAAAAAAAACGACAATCAGTGCCTTTTGTTTGAACTAGAGAGCAATAGACATACCTTGCAAGCAGAGAACAAAGCACATGATGATTCCTCGAAAGGTGTAGAGTCATTTGTAGTAAGGGGAACTTGGTGCTGCAACTCAATGGAACCATTTGAAAAATGGGGAGGCGAGGATGTTGGTAATGTTGAGCCTGATGAGAAAGCAACTGGTTGAGGAGTTGCGGGCGAAGTCCGAAAAGGCACAGCAGAAAGCCGGACTGGTGACATAAAAACAGGAGGACTAGGAGGGGTGCTTAAATGAGGAACCGGGCTCCCAGTTTTAACCCCATTGGCAGGTGATAACAACTTTGGGTTCTGGAATGAAGGGGAAGGGATCTGATCTTGGTGCAATTTAGGAGGAGGAAATCAGGGAGCTCCAGGTAACATTGTAGGAGAAACAGAATTTTTCGCTGGTTGAGGGGTTGATGGGTTTGAGGGAATAGCAGTAACAGAGTACCCAAGGGAAGGTTGAGGTGGGTTAGCCATTACAATTCAAGGTTTCTTTATCAAATAATCAATAATAAACCATAAGCAAAAATCAAACTCTGCAAAAAGCTAGAAGCAATTTTATCCCAAAGCCAATTAGGACAGGAGAATTCAAAGTGAAAACTTTGAGACTGTCACTTGATTTATTGGTAGAAAATCAATCAAGAAATCATAGATAAAACAGCCTACAAAGGTCTGATACACCGGCAGCTCAAGAATTGCAAACCAATCTTTACTTTGTTGCAGAAGAAGATACAGAATTGGAGGACTTCGACAAACCAAAACTCCCTAATAAAATCTAAAACCCCAGCAACAAGAATGGATTCTGATTCAAACCCAGTTCAAGAAATCCCCAATACATTCAAGAACCCGTCTAAAGAACCAAAATTTACAGCTTCAGAGATCAAATTAAAAGCATGAAAACCTGATCTCTCAGAGCAATTGGGCACAAAATCTTCCTGCCGCAGAGACACCTGAAAAAACAAAAGAAAAAAGAGACAAGTTTGAATTAAACATTGTGTCAAGAAAAAGGATCTAGGACTCTTCTGCAAAAGCAAAACTTAGTGAAATTGAGACGAGGACAATAGTAGTGGCGTACCTGAGAGGAGGAGAACGAAAATTGAAAGATTTGCAAAGTAAATCTTTTATTCCTTTTTTAAAATATCAATACAAAAATGGATTATAAGGTTTTTTGGATTCTGGTTCCTCTGTCCTCACTAACCAGGAACCTCCCTCTCATCTCTAGTTATGTTCGATTTTTTCCGAGAGAGAGGCAGCTACGTTAGAAGCCATTGGTCCACATGCGGTAAGGGTAAGGTGAAGTGAAACTCTTGCCTTTTTTTTATTCTCTCTTCTGCAGGATGAATCGAGAGTGAACAACTCCGACGTCGTTTCTACCCCATATACTATATTAATGTGATTTCCTCCGAATTACGGCTATTATTACCGTGGGCTTACCAAGCCGGACTTATTTTTTTGTGTTGTGTTTTTGGTAATCCTTGGCTTGCTAAAACCGATAAAGGCCTTCCTTGATAAAGAAATAACGGCACATCATTGCAATAAATACATTGAATGTGTGACAAATTGAATACAATTATATTCTTTGAAATATAGGTTATAATGATTTAAATTAGCATTTTTTTATTATTTTGTCTTTAATTCATAATTTTTTTTTATTATAAGGATCCTTATATTTATTTAAATGATATAAAATATATGATATGCGAGTAATAAATAACATCTATGATTTTATTTAAAATTAACATGTAGAGTTCTGTTTTTTCTTTCTCCTTTTATTTCCTCCCTTTTCTCTCCCCACGGCCACCCACCCTTCCCCTCTCCCCGCCATGAGTGACCTCTCTCTCTCTCTCTCTCTTCCCCTCTCACCATAAAACACACCAAAAACATAACAAAATCACTTATCTCTTTCTAGTTGGAGACCCGTCACCCCTCTTTTTCTCTCCACCATGGGTCAACCAATTTTCAACCAAAACTACCACCATCACCACCCATATTCTACACTTAGACACATAGAGGTATACTGAACTCTTTCCCTTTATTAATTTGATGTAATTTACAGTAATGTGTGTTAATTTGATTTCAAACAATGTTACATTTTGAATTAGTGCTTTTTTTAAAAAAAAAAAAATAGGGTGTTTTGTAATTAGGTTAGTTAAATATAATTTGAGTTGATATTTAGGTTATTTTGTAAACTAGTCAATGATTTTAAGTTGTTATTACTTGTGATTAACAAAATTATTTTGTTAGAGTTAGTGTTGATTTAGGTTAAATCATGTATCATACCAAATGAGGTATAAAATAAGATAACTGGCTATGAAATACATGAATTTAATTGATAAGTTTGTTATGGTAGCGAAATTTAATGAATGTAGGTATTCATTGATTAATTTGATGAGTTTAGATTTTAGTCGAATATGTTTTCGTTATGGTTTTATTGATAAATTATACACTTTGATTAACTTTAGGATATTAATAAATTAAAATTATGTTTTGTTGTGTTATGTTGTTTGATAGAATGTCTAGTAGTTTAAAAATATTATGCTTTCATGGTGGTATAATTATCAATATCGATAATGGTAGCACTTATAATGGAGGAAGTCATAAGTTCCTAGCTGCTACATTAAACATGTCTCTTAATAAGTTATCTAGAATGTTATGTGATCAACTTAGCTAGAATATGTTTAAAATAAAAGTTGAAATTACTTAGAGGATGTTGCAAACTGAGATCAGTCAAGCTCGTTATATCAATATATTAGTCTATAGTTATGAAAGTGTGAATTCAATGTTTGAGTTTGCGAAGATTAATGGGATTAATATGCTAGAGCTCTACTTGCATAGTAGACCTAAATGATGAAACTCTTATAGTATGGAGTTCACTCAAGTTCTAAATAACTCTTAGAAAACCACACAGATATCATAGACAGTTGTTTCATTTAGTTTAAGTGGTAATGCATGTAGATAAATATTGGTACAGAAAATTATTAATAAGAAATCTTGGTTGGGAATGAAATATACTCCATATTGCTATAAAAAATCCAAACTATGTGACGACAAAGATGATCATCTCATTGATAAAGCTGAGGTTGGGGAGGAAGACATAGAAGATAAGGATGTTGAATTAGTCAAACCTCTTAATCAATATATGGTTCCTCTTGCTCCTGAATTTGAGGTTGTGAGCACGGATAACCAATAAAAATGCAAGGACTATGCTAATAGAAGACACCCATCTTTATGATAAGTACAAGACAAAGTTATTGGTTGTAGTTGCTTATAATGCGAATAATAGAGTTTATTTATTGTGTTTTGTTATTGTCAAATAAGAGACAAATAGTATTTAAAGTTGGTTTTTAGATTTTTTTTTTCATTGATATATGATTGGCAGTCGACTGATCTGTGTATTATATCAGATACACATGCGATGATTAAGAATTTCATGACACTGATTTTTTTCGAGACTACTTTATTAGTAACTTCAACATTAAGTTAAAAAAATATTGCCTTGAAAAATATGCTGCATACTATGTGTGCAAATCCATCAAAACATGAGTTTGGCATTTTATATGAGGATTTGGTGGAGACTAATGATGCGATCAAAGCATAGCTAGAAGTTGAACCTAAAGCAAAAGGGCATTATCATATGATCATGATGGTCGTCGTTATAACAATATGGCCACGGATTTACAAACTCGTCCTTGAGTTAGAAGAGTTGGGATGATGCTTTAGACTCGTGTACGAGTGCTTTAGGCCTTTTCATAAGCTAGGGTGATTATTGTGATTATTAGATATAGTTACATATTATTGTCTGTTATGAGAATTATGAATAAATGCATAGTTAATGTAATTTTAGTAAAATTTTATGTTATGTTAATTATCGATATAATGTTGCTACTTATGATTGAAGATGTTATATGTTGCTTATGTGAATTGTGTTTTGATGTTGGAAAATTAGTTATTTAAATTATATGAATTGTGGTTTTTCTAGACAAAGAATTAATTGTAGAAAAAACTGTCTTAGGATGTGTCTCTTAGTAAAGTCGTAGATAACATTTGCGACTTAAGTATCATAATTGGCATTTGCAACTCTTGAGTTGCAAATAATAAATACAATTTTCATGTCGCAAATGTTATTTGTGTCACTCATATCGGAGATGCTATCTGCAACTTGATCAAGTGTGACAGATTTCTAAATATTTTTTTGTCTATGCTATTTTACCAAAAAAAAAATATATGCTAAGTTCTTAAAAAACTCAAAATATTTTCCTTTCTACATTTTGATTTCAACATGACATATACCTATCAATTGATAGCAAATAATATGTTACCCTTAAACATGCACTAGAAAGAAAAGTAGTGATGATAATGATGATGTCGCAACACTAAAAAACCAAATGAGTACAACATTAATAGAAGACAAAAGCAAACGTGCATGGCTAACCAGCATGTATAGCAATAAATTATATGCAACCCTAGCCCAAGTTGTCCTAGTGACCATTCCAATTGCTTTAATATGTTCCAAACTCAATGAAAAAAAGATATAATTTAGGGATATATTGTAGAATAACAATCAAAGCAAGGGCATTGCTCTTATGATCAATTTGAGAGCTTCTTGTTGCTGATATAACAAACTAGATGATAATCTATAATAAATTTCAATCAATTATAATTTCTTTTTTTATAAGTTGAAATCATGAAATAAAGGCAACTAAAATATTCAATGTTTATCGACCAATTAAAACTAGTAGATAGTGCAAAAGTGGAGCAAAGCATGTTTGTTTTTCTAAAGTGAATTGAAATCTAAAACTAAATCTGATAAAGATTATACCTTACCCATCTTGTTAACTATTTGATTTTTATCAAACAAATTTAAGATTTTTTTCATACATGGGTTCCTCAACAATAGCAAGTGATTCATTATTTGCTACAATAAATAAGATTGAGATATGAGGTTTCTAATAGAAATGGTGATTAAGATCCTAACCGTATCAAAAATTTAAATTCTTGTAGGATGAAGAGTCCATCATAATGTATTTCCCCAAAGACTTTACTCCTCATAAAGAAGCACATCGACCACACATAAAGAGATAGAAACATGGTGGGGAAAGAAGAGATGTAAGTTAGGGTTTTTAAAAGGAAATAGAAAGAGGTTATTTTAAAAAAATAATTTTCAATGTCAATTAGAATTGAATTCCTTGAGCAAATCAATTGGTCTCCCATATGATTTGCTTTTAGTCATTTTCAATAAAATTAAATTTCATTTAGAGTTCAAACCAATATCATCAAAAGAGTTCCAAACACACCATTTGATTTAACCTTTTAAATTGAATTGAATTGAATTCTAAATGTTCTAAATAGTCTATAAAACAATGGCTAAAATAAAATCTTTAATGTATTTAGACAATACTTTTATAACATTGCAGTCTGTTAGGATTTAACTTGTTAAAAAAGTGGTTGTTAATGAAAAGAGAGTTGTATCAAGTAGCCATTTGGTATTGTTAAACACAACTATTTTTGTTCGCTTTAGTCTAAAAATAATATTTGATTAGGTTATATTTTTCTTTGAGAATAAAATACATGAAATGTATACATATATAAGTAGTTTATTGTAAAAGTATAGTTTTATCAAATTGAATTGTTATGTTAATTTCATCTAAAACTAAAGCAAAACATAGTACAACATAATAATTGAAGTATAATATAATATATTAGAAATTATATTTGACCCCTCATTAAAAAAAAAATTCTTGCCCAAAACAATTGCAAAAAAAAAAAAGTATATTTAAAAAAAATCACAATTTATTCTTATTTTGGTATTGTTCTCAACTTTTTTGTTTTATTATTATTTTGAGTGCTATTATTTTTCATAGTTTTTGTATATATCTTTTTTTTTTTGTCATGGAAGCAAAAATAATAACAAAAACAATAAAGAAAAAAAGAAATGTGCAATTAGGGGCAAAATTTAAATAAATAATGAGATAAGGTACTATTAGCTCAATATGAAAAGAATACAAATCCAAAGACTGAATTAAAGAAAGTAGAGGAATGAGAGGACTGTAAAAATATGTATTTAGAGATTAAATTGAAAGAAATTTTGAGAAAAGGGTGCAATTGGTTAAGAAAATAAAAACAAAATCCAATGACTAAACTGGAAATTTTTTTTAGAGAATCTATTAAATAAAATTAGACTTTTCTTTCAAGTGAAACGACAATGTTTCACCCAAATAAAAAAATATACACAAAATATAATGTTATTTTTATGCATACCCTACACAATCTTTTTTCTTTCTACACACTGCCTCTTATCTTTAACTTATGAAATAATTGCATTTTATCCTCCTTTTCAAACTCTTTAACACAATCAAAACACACTCACTCTTTTATTGGCATCATTTCTTTTATCACTACCCCTCCCATACCAAAGAGGTCTTTGAAACAATTGCAAACAAAGATAACTAAGGATCGTTAGTCATAATTTTTCAAACATAATAACTAACATTTAGGGTTGGGATTTGTCCTAATATACCAAAGATCCTAATTAAACCGTCTAAAGTAGCTTCTAAAAGGTTGTTTGTTTTTATAAATAAAGGAATAAAAGGAGTAAAAAACCTGAAGATAGAGAAAGAAATTTTCGAGAGCGTGAGATTTAATAAGTTCTCTAATTTTACTATTCAAAATACAAAATAATGTACATTTCACTTGACTTTTTTTTTTGCTTTTTTTATTTTATTTATATGTTTTTTTTATTGACTTTTTATTCATGATAACTTTGTTTTGTAAAATTATATTTTTTTTTTTTACGTATAAAAATTCATTTTTAGAAGTATATTATTATTCAAAAATGCAAAAAATGTACGTTTTACTATTCATATATGATTACCATTCATCACCCATGTATTTTTATTTGCTTCATGTTAACATTAGTTTCATTTTGAAAACCATGTTTTCGTCTTTTTACGGATGCTTGTGCGCGTAAACATAGTGTCGTCAAAGTATAACCAAACGCCGTCGTCCCTGCCTTATCCCTGAAATGTTATTTAACCAAACAAAACAAGCCTCGGGGAAAAAAACAGCCCCTCGCCGTACTGAACGCCCTCTCTCTTTCAACAGAAAAGAATCCCTATATTTTCTTTCATTTCTCTCTGTATTATGCCTTCTTCCTCCCAAAAAAAGTAAAAATGCAAGAAAACTCCAAAGATGCTCGAAACGGCGGCGAATCGCTGTCGACAACGCCAACGCCAACGCAGGTCTCCAAAAAACCACGCGTCAGCTTCTCCATAACAGAACACGAAATCCACAATGAATTCTCTCACCACAACCGTAATGTAGCCCGAATTAACAACGGTAGCTTCGGGAGCTGCCCCGGATCCGTACTTGCTGCTCAAAAGAGCTGGCAGCTCCAGTTCCTTCAACAACCTGACGACTTCTACTTCAACACTCTCCGTAAAGGAATTCTCCACTCACGTACTGTCATCAAAGACCTCATCAATGCTGACGACGTCGACGAGATCTCCCTTGTCGATAATGCCACCACTGCCGCCGCCATCGTCCTTCAACAAATTGGCCGTGCCTTCGCTGAAGGTAATTTTGCTAAAAACGATACCGTTTTAATGCTCCACTGTGCTTACCAAGCTGTTAAAAAATCGATTCAAGCTTACGTCACGCGTGCTGGGGGTTCTGTTATCGAGATTCAGTTACCGTTTCCGGTTACTTCGAACGAGGAGATAATTTCGGAGTTTAAGAGAGGAATAGAGAAAGGCAAATCTAACGGTAAAAAGATTAGGTTGGCGATAATTGATCATATAACGTCGATGCCGTGTGTTGTTATTCCGGTAAAAGAGCTGGTTAAAATTTGCAGAGAAGAAGGTGTGGATCAGGTTTTTGTTGATGCAGCTCATGCTATTGGTAGTGTTGAAATAAATGTTAAAGAAATCCGGGCTGATTTTTATGTCAGTAATTTGCATAAGTGGTTCTTTTGCCCCCCATCGGTTGCTTTTCTGTATTGTAAGAAAGCAGCGAGTTCGAAATTTGATGTACACCATCCGGTTGTTTCGCATGAGTATGGAAATGGATTGCCGATAGAGAGTGCGTGGATTGGGACTAGGGATTATAGCTCACAATTAGTGGTGCCGGCAGCTTTGGAGTTTGTTAATCGATTTGAGGATGGGATTCAGGGGATAATGAAGAGGAACCATGAGGAGGTTGTTAAGATGGGGAAAATGCTGGCCGAATCATGGGGGACAAATCTTGGTTCTTCACCGGAGATGTGTGCGGGAATGATCATGGTTGGTCTGCCTTCGAGATTGCGTGTTTCAAGTGAAGATGATGCTTTGAGGTTAAGATCGCATTTGCGTGAGTGTCATGGGGTTGAGGTTCCGATACATTATCAGGGTTTAAAAGATGGTGAGGAGGGAGTGAAAGATAAGGATGGGGTTATAACAGCGTATGCTAGGATTTCTCATCAGGTTTATAACAAGTCTGAGGATTATTGCAAGCTTAGGGATGCTGTAAATCGTCTTTCTGAGAATCTACTGATTCGCAAAACGTTTTATCCAGAGTGAGAAGGTATGCCTTGAAACAGTAATGGAGCATGTTATTTCTATCATAACGTGGAATTTTCTGTGTATCTGTGCACTTTAGCCAAAGGGACATTTGGGCCAGCTAAATTAATAATAGTTGCGTTGCCTGATAGTTTCTTTAAAGCATAGCCATGAGAAATTTAAATTGGATTTACTATTGATAAATGTTTTTCAGAAAAAAGAAGAAAAAATCTTGAGGCAGTCCAATGTATTATCCCAGAACTTTTTTGTTTTTTGTTTTTTTTTGTCTATTCTACTGATGCACTTTGTTATTAATAAACCTTATACATGGTCTTTTATCAGTTCATGTGGCATAAGAATACTTTGATTCTTGTTTCGCACCCAACACTTATTCATTTGAATGCTTTAAGTTGCTATGAAATTTGGAATAGATCTCCTGAAATGACTTCTAACAGTGTTGGATTTATTTACTTGATATCTCGTCTGAACCAGAAGGTGGACCCCAGACCACAAAATTCTTGATGAGAATTTTTTTATTGTTTCAAGTTTCAGAATGAATGGGCTTGTTGGTATTATGTTGAGTTTAATTTCCTGCGCTTGCTGATGGATGAATTCTGAAACAACTCTTGACATGCTTGTAAAGTAAATCAATATAAAAAACCATCAGAGCTCTGTTAGGAAAAAATCCATTAGAGTGGTTGGGTAGTTGAGAACTAAGACCAAGAGAACATAGAAGCTAACCAAGAAAGTTATGAATCATTAGTTAAACGATATGTTTTCATTTATGTCTGTGGCTAAGGATTAGTTTGGGGAAAGGCCTAGCAGACTGCTGCAGTAGATATAACAAGTGAATAGTGATCACATAGTTCTTGCTGTGAATCTAGCTACCACCTCTGTCCTTGGACAGTATTAGAGTTTATTTTTGTTTTGAAAGAGGCCTGTTTGGCAGGCTCTACTCTAGGGAGCAATAACTATATTTGATGTCTAACACCTCTACCTGGATTCAAAGAACCAGGCAAAGGCTAAATTTTAGGGAAGGGATGGGATTGCTCAAGCTGCATGAATTTGTGCCTTAGATGAGACGATGAGATGCATCTGCAGAGAGACAAAGTAATCTCAACTTTTATTGAGTTAAATTTGGGATCTTTAAAGGAAAAGGTTTTCTCATGTTGTGTGCATTTTCAGACCAGGAGGCTTCTGTGGACCACCCTTGCTTTAAGTTTTGGGGTTAGGTGTTTTTTACTTCTTGAATTTCTTATTCTTTCGCAACTATTTTTGTTTATTTCTTTCGAACACTCCCTTTTGGTGCTTCCCAGTATACTTCCTGTGTAGATGGAGTCCATTCTATTTGTTTTTAGCCTTCTCTGCGTCCTTCTTGGACTAGGAAGACACATTGTCCTAGTGATGAATCCATGCGTTGATTAATTTAGATTTGGACTTGTGATTTGTTGACTCTTTCCTTGTAGTTCATTTTCAGATATTGGGAGACAGGTCTTGAGTTCTTATAGACCTCTCTTATACAGTATAACATATTTATCTTGATGCAAAACTCAGAAGTATCTTTCTTTAATTCTTCTATGTTCTCTTTTGGCAATTGGTTGCTATCATCGGAGCTGCCTTGATTGACTAAAATTCATGTCTCCCTGGTTAATTGATGCCCGTGCATGGTCACAGTGATAGACTTATCCTGGATCCTTGGTGTATCAATCACTGTAGCTATGGTAATAACCTGTGAATGTCAGCATTATCTTAGAAAGATTTCTGCTTTCAACCAAATTTACATATATTTTTCCATTTTCCTGCCATCATAGTCATGACTTGCGATGTTGTTTCACATATATTTATAGTTATGAGGTAAATGTTAAAAATTCATGTAAGCATATTTTTACTCCATTGTGTTGAACTGAAGAGATGCATTTCCAATATGAACAACATAGATTGCAGGGGCATGTCAACTTCACAACTCAATCTTTTGAAAGAGGTGCTTGATTGCAACCTAGAATGCTTATATGACCTCTCAACTTTCTTTCCACAGATAAATTGATCAAAGTGAAGTGGTACAAACCATAATCTTCTATCGCTTTGTTTGTTAATATTTTTTTTTTTTTTTTTTAAGTTGCAATGTACGCAATTCCATAAATATATTTTTAGCACTCAAGTCGTTCAGCCAAAGCTAGAAGGATGTTGTAGTAGGCACAAGTATGCTGATGCATTGCCAGGAACGCGGTTCTTCCCCTGAGATGGCCATTCATTTCTTGGCTTGAAGCCTGGGCAAAGGACCAGTGCTGGTTCAGGCAAATTTCAAGATTTTGCTTGCTGGATGCTCCCGCAGTTGCCCCTCCCACTGATAAACGGGCAGAAACCAGGTAACCCCAACCTAGAAGCTCATTGCTGTTGTACTTACTAGAATATGAATTTGCAGGCAAGGAAAGAAAAAAAGAAAATAAGAGGAGAGAAAAACTTATGATTTTCATGCTGCTAATTAAATGTCAACCAGTGCTCATCGTTCTCATTACATGAAGGCGTGAAGCCTGCCTGGTTTTCTTATTCCTCCTCTCATTTATATATATATTTTTTTTGAAACTATGCAGATAGTCAGCAGCCCAATTGCAGTTAGACGCCAAAAATGAACTAAACAAATTAATTCACAAGGAAAAAAGGTAAATATGTCTCCTCATGAAGGTGCCATCAGTCATGCATGATTCCTGTCTTTGCCATCATTGCCCAGAAGATGACGACCAATGATACCCACATCTTTCAAACCAACTCCGATGCATAGAAGTTTAAGTGGGGGTTTAATAGAATCCTCCACTCTCATGTCTTCATTTTCAAAAGTACAGTTGAAAACCCGGACATTAGGACCTTTCGTGCATTTCCCCATGCACTTGCAACCAACAACAGCTCTCTCCATTCCCATCTTCCTTTCAATTTCTTCCAGCAGAGCAGCTGCTCCCAATTTCCTGCACTTACCACCCATGCATATCTCATTCTTCCTCCCAGACGCCCCGGTCTGAGCGCCGTCACTGAGATTTTGAGGACGTGAATCATTAGATTTAGCCCCTGATACTGTATCCCTGTGCTGATCCTCGAGTTGCTTCTTCTTTAATGGCATTTGCCGATTCAATCTCCATAAAAGGGTTCAAAGCATTGCTTCTCATCTGTTTCATGGAAACTACCTCTCTACTACAATCACTATCATCACTTGACTCAGGTGAAGATGACCCGGAAGAGGAAGAGCTCTACGGCGACGATCCAGAGTCACACCCGGGCCTATTTTTAATCAACGATGCCCTCTTTTCTCCTCTCTCTCTTTTGTTCCTTTCGCTCTAACCTCCGATTTCGCAATTCCGCAATCAAAATCTCTGTTGCTTCCTGCATTCAATAAGTGCTACATCAGCATTCAATATCCACACCAGACAGATGGGAGTAAATTAACAACAAATAACAATAAAGTAAAAAACCCAAGGCATGAATGGCTTGCTAAAATAATCACATTGACAACAACAAAAAAGAAGAAAAGAAGACTTGTCTAACACTCACCGAAATCATCTTCTCCTTGACTTCACCAATCAAACTACGGTTGCCCTCTTCGCCACAGACCGCATGGGAAAAAATGGGCAAGTCCCTGGACAATCTTCTCATCAACTTGAGCTGCTTCTTTTTACTCTTCTCTTTCTTTCCACCTCACCTCGCTGGCGACACATAGTATTTTAAATGCTCAGAATCGGAAAATTCACGACTCGAAATACCATCATAACGTTTGCTTCTAAATGAGATTCTGCATTCTCCAGTACCTAGACCGTTAGGAGGCAAGCTTAAACGGTGAGTAGCCATTTTGGTTCCAGGGAAGCGAAGAACAGGCCGAGGAATAATATTGCGAGCAGTCTCCATTGAATAAAAAAGGAGGCACGCACCAAAATTCTGAAAATTGAATTTGAAGAAGTTTGTAGTGCATTTGTCTTGGATTTGGATTTCAGTTATTATCTTGACGGTTACGTGTTAGGGAAACTCGAAACGTCGTGGCAATTTCTTATTGGTTAGAAAACTTCGGTTGCAGACGTGTATGGTTGGTGTTGGTGGGTGTGGGCGCGCTCGTGCTGTTTCAGTTTGCCACGCTTTTGCTTCAGAGTTGGGCATGGATATTTTTCAACACTGACGGTGGGATTGACTTTATTGAATTTTGGATGGTGTAGATTGTGCCAGTTGAAGTATTGATGTTGCCAGGGATTTGATGATTTGTTTTTGGGTTAACTAAAATCTTGTTCCTTCACTCCGAAATCTTGCCATTGCAATTTTATCACTCATTGAGCCACGTACCATTGCCACCAACACATTGACATCATATAAGGACAGTTTTTATCCTTTTGTATAATTAAATCTAGGCTAAATTACTAAAAAACCCTTTAAATTAAACTTAATTTCTTTTTATTTTATTTTTTAAAACTATGCATGCATGCATGTACAGGGGTGGAGATGGGGTTAGTAGTGGCCGGGCTTGCAAGGAATTTTTTTCCAGCCTTTCCTTTTATAATATTAATATATTTAATCTAAATAATAAATTAATTAATATTTTAGCTTTTTTTAATTTTTTTTCTGGTTACCACCTGTATATGTAGGGGCGGAGTAAGAAAAAAAAATTTAAAAGGATTAAATTATAAATTAGAGAGGTTAAAAATTATTATAAATATTTACAATTATAAATATATAAAGAAAGGGCATTTCCTTACAGGACCGGGATCTTTGCCAGCCTTCCTTTTCTCCGCCACTATGTATATGCGTGCATGCATGTATATATCCATTAACTTTCCTAACAAGTTCAATAACACGTCTATTTATCATCCCATTTACTTCGACACCAATTTATATACTACATGCCATTGCACTCTCTTGTATCTTGATCAATGAATTATGTATTCTTTTATTCTCCTTTTCATCAATCATTTATTATCATATTTACGTTAAAGCATCTTTCTTAATTTCCACGTGTATTTTATAGTTGGAGAAATATTAATTAACCCTTACATCGTTTCACTATAAATATTTCAACACATTTCAGTACTTAATTGTTTCACAGTGTTACCAAATCTTCACTTCTATATTTCTTATCTAGAATAGCCTCTATTAAAAAATTTATCAGATTTGATAAAATTTTATCAAAATCTTTTTTCTATACGAGAATCTATTCAAAATTTTATCTTATCACATCCTATATAAAACACAATCTTATAATCATTATATAAATATTTCAAGCATATTATCAGTTTATTTATTAATATATTAAAATCTCTTATAATTCATTGATAATCAATTATATTTGTTTTTCTTTCCTTTTTATACTATAAGATTGACTTAATGGATGCATAAAGGAATTGAACACTAAAGAATTTGATTTTCAAAATTTAAGTAAGGTTAGATAATTAAGCATGTCTAAAAAAAAATTGTTATAATTACATAATACTTAAATAGCATAGTTTATATACCTAGCAAAATAAAAGCTAATGACTAATATCAATGTGGCCCTGTGGAATGAGATGGACTTACAAGAAATGTAGTATTTTAAAAGTAAAATTAGATATTAAATTATTATTTCATAACCATATTTCTTGAAACTAACACAATCAACTAAATAACTATAATGATTCTAATTTTTTTCAACCACATTATAAATTTATTAATTCATAATATACATCAAATCAATCACTTCTTAATTATCTAAAACAAGATTTATATTAGTTTCCTTAACCATTATTTGTAAAAATAATTAAATATCTTATTTGCTATTATAATCACCATCTATGTAATTCACTGAATAATTCTAATTAATCTCCTTAGTTATCATTTTTAAAAGTGACTAAATACCTTATTCACCATTACAATTACTGTTTATGTAATTCACTTGATAATTCTAATTCATCTCCTTAGTTACCATCCGTAAAAGTGACTAAAAATCTCATTCACCACTGTAATTATTGTCTATGTAATTTATTGAATAATTCTAATTCATCTCCTTAGTCATCATCTTTAAAAATAACTAAATATCTTATTCACCATACTGAATAATCTTAATTCATCTACTTAGTCATTATCCGTAAAAGAAACTAAATATCTTATATCTTATTCACCATATGAATAATTCTAATTTATCTCATTAGTTATTGTCAACATAGATAACTAAGTCTAAGAACATTTCCTTACATGTCTATTAACATATCACCTAATATCGATATCATTTTCTTAGCTAATATGATAAATATGCATATATCAATTTATATTGATATTATTTCTTTAGATACCGTTAATATGATAGGCTAAGTCTCAAAACATTTCTTGATATGTATATTAACATATATCACCTAATATTGCTATTATTTTCCAAGCTACCGTCAACAAAATAAACTAAGTTTCTGAATATTTTACATGTTTGTCAATATATATTGATTTATATTAATATTATTTCCTTAGCTACCATCAACATGGTACGATAAGTCTTAGAACATTTCTTAACATGTCTATCAACATTTCGTTTAATATCGATATTGTTTCCTTAGGTACCGTCAATACGATAAATTAAGTTTAAGAGCATTTTATATATTTGTCAGTATATATATCAAGTTATATCAATATTATTTTTTTAGTTACCATCAACATAATAAGTTAAATCTCAGAATATTTTTTTACATGTCTGTCAACATATCACAATGAAATTTGAAAATATGAGAAAAATATTCGAGCCACCATAGGAGGGAATAAAATGGCTATATTTAGATAATCCGTCAACCACCACAAAAAATGGTAGAATTACTTCTTGATGATGGCAAATCATCAACAAAATCCCTGGAGATATCTGTCCACACATGACGCGGAATTGGAAGATTTATGGAGGCCTTTGTGAGTGCTGGAATGAGATTCCTTGATTATAGGAATAATGAAGTCAGATGTGGGCAAGAGATAGATTCAACCATTAAAGAGAATTATTCCTTCCTTGAATAGCCGTGGACCTAATGCTTCTCCCTCCTTGATTTTCTTCACCAAGTCCTGCGAGTTTGGGGCAGCCAAGATCTCGGCTTTTAATGGATCCACCTACCTAGGAATGGGAGAAGATATGGCCCATGTTTGAATGCCAAACCTTCGGGACAGAGCATCTGCAACAGAGTTCTCTTTGCCTTTTTTGTAGTGAATTTGGAAATCAAATCCCAAGAGCTTCACCAACCATTTTTGCTGAGCAGCCATTTTTGAACAAAGAGATATGGACGCCATTTTTGAACTGCCTTAACCAAAGTCAACATTTCCTTCTCATACGTAGATAAGGCCATATATTCTTCCCACCCAGAGCTTGGCTAAAAAAAGCAATTGGTCGGTCTCCTTGCATAAGCACCGCACCCAAACCAAAGCCAGGGGCATCACATTCCGCGATGAATTGTTGCGAGAAATCTGGAAGAGCCAACACTGGTCCGGATGCCATGGCCATTTTTAATTCTTCAAAAGCTTGTTCTACAGCAGGAGTCCACCTAAAGGAGTCGTTCTTGAGGATGTGGGTCAATGCTTGAGCAATAATGCCATTGTGGTGGATGAACTTTCTATAATAACCCGTGAGCCCTAAAAGTCCTCCTAGTCTCCTTCACTGTGGTTGGTTTAGGCCATGTCATCGTGGAAGATATTCTCCTGGATCCATAGCCACCCCATGATAGGAAATTAAATGCCCAGCTTCTTTTTGACCAAATTGGCATTTTTCCCGTCTGACATAAAATTGGTTAGCTTGAATACCTCATTCATCATGCTTTGGAAAGTGACAGGTGCATTTGTAAGGCCAAATCAGCTGGGAGGAAGAATCCACCTGCTCGGCCATCAAGTATGATCATCAAAATCAAACCACAGGCGAAGAAAGCAAAGGTGGACCGGGGAAATGTCAAAGAACATCTAGAGATAGGGAAAACATCTAACGCTAATATGGAAAAATATTCAGACACAACGAAAGTAAATAACAATGATGTTTCTAAAACTGACCTTGTTTCACAGAGTGATGAAAGTGAAGATGATGAATTTCTCTTCCTCTGTTCCAGTTTCCTGCACACATCTAGCAGGGGAAATAGATGACAAAGTTTCGTGTGGGTGGCATTGTTTCTCTCTGACTCACATTTATATTCTTATAGAATAAACTCTAGGCAGGGCTGTAAACATGTTATTCTTCGCGCTACAGGCAACCCAAAAGGGATTGCAGTGGTCTCAAACACCATTAAAATGGGGATATCATTGGAGCTTGGACTTCGGTGAGAATGCCCTATATACGCAAGTGAATATCATTGTAGAAACTTAAGCTAGGGCAGTGTTTTCAAAAGAAGTACTCGACTTGACGTATGCAGAGCAGGGCGTGTGTCTCCTTTTGCTTTCTTAAACAAAATCACTTGTATAATATGTGCATGTCAGTAGTTTTTCCATTTGTTTACTAGATTAAATCTGAGCTATACCGTAGTATTCCTCTTGGTCTACTTTCAAGAACAGCCATATCTAAACCATGTATTGTAGAAACCCCATCGGTCTCATCATTTTCATTGATCTTCTGAAGTATTTTGTACATTCATTTTTCATTGCAACCGAGACAACCAAAATCATAGTGATGGAACTTGATTTGGAGCAGTCATCCATGATGTTTGATCTCCATATTACAAAGAAGTTTGCCTCCATTCTTTTTTAAAAAGATGGAAAGAATTGCGAAATTTTACAAAGAATTTTTACTATTAGCAGTTTGTTTGCCTTTTTCTTATTCATTTACCTGAAAATACATAGAAGCTCTTAAAAAAGAAACAAAAAACACTAAGAAAAGATTTACTTGCTCCATTTGTTTGTAGAAAAGGGAGAGGAACCTCCTTGTGCGAGTAGCTCATTCAGTTTTTGCACTGGTGTGAAGTGCCACTAATGAGGCATAGAAACCATCTTTGATTTTGATCAAAGACTCATGCCTACCTCTCTCTACGATAACTCCATTTTTAACCACCGCGATCAAATCTGCATTCCTGACCGTGGATAATCGATGGGCTACAACAACTGTAGTCCTGTTTACCATGACACGGTCTAATGCATCTTGAACCACTCTTTCAGATTCAGCGTCTAATGCACTTGTAGCCTCATCTAATAGTAAAATCTTTGGATTTTTCACTATGGCACGGGCAATGGCTACCCTTTGCTTCTGCCCCCCGGATAACTGGATTCCACGATCTCCTGCTCCAGTATCGTACCCCTGCATTTTGCATTGTCAAAAGGAAACAAAAATTTGGTGAGTGTTTCTGCATTATATCTTCACTCGTGATTGATCAGTGGACAATCCAAGTAATAAACATGACGAAACCTCACCTGATGTAAACTACTAATGAACTTATGGGCATTGGCCAATTCTGCTGCAGATATAATTTCTGCCTCGGTTGCGTCTCCTCCTTTCCCATATGCAATGTTGGCACGGATTGTGTCGTTGAACAAAACAGGCTCCTGGCCTACAAGCCCCATTTGCTGCCTAAACCACTTCAACTGTAGCTTTTGAATATCAGTTCCATCAAGTGTGATGCGACCTGAGTCTGGATCATAAAATCTTTGCAACAATGCAACCACTGTTGATTTCCCACTCCCACTTTCTCCAACCAGAGCAACAGTCTGAAAGAAATTCAGTCCAATAAATATAGCTTCTGACATGCTAAATGCTTGAAACAAATAGAAGTTATGACACCATAGAAGACATACCTTCCCAGCACGCATTAACAAGTTAATGTCTCGGAAGATTTGAATATCTGGCCTGGTTGGATACTTAAAGCTCACATGTCGAAGCTCAATTTCTCCTTTCACATTTTCTAATGTTATTCCCGACTCGTCACTAGGGTCTATCTTTGACTTCCGGTCTATGATTGAAAATACAGAAGCAGCAGCATTTTTCGCTTTGGTGGTATCAGTAGTGAACGTGCTTGAATGAGAAATTCCGACAGATGCCAACGTTAAAGCAAAGAAAACCTGCAATGAGAACAAGTACATCAACATCGTTTGAAACTATATTTCCCTGCTAGAAGCTCTAAAATTCTAGGGAGCAAGCTTAAAGAAACGTCATAAATACTCACTTGGAAAACATCTTGGAATGTTATTTGGCCGGCGTCAACTAGCCGGGCTCCGACGTAGAAACTAGTCGCATAGAAACAGTACAGTAGGAAAGAAGACACCCCAAATCCGACACCACTTACCCATCCCAGCCTCACTCCCGACTTCATGGGACCTCTACATTTGCCTTCATATAGTTGCATCACCTTCTCTTCAGCACAGAAAGAAGCAACTGTTCTTATGCTGCAAACTGCATCATTAGCCACTTGACTTGCTTCTTCATACATCATCTACAGAAACCAGTTTAATTTGTCACAATGACTAGCTTTTATAAGTTATAGGAAATTTATAAAACGAAAAATTATGCTATCAAAAAACCCCGCACCCTAAACCTTCTAGCAAAATAAAATAGCAGCTATGGATGTGGCAGTTTGGCAGTTCCCACATGGACAATGAATTCAACTATATTTCTTCAATTTTTTTTTCTAAAATACCGGCTGATTAGCTTTAAGGGCATACCTTTGCATCCGCGCTGAATCCTTTCATGAACTTCACTTGGATAACTCCATTGATGCCTATCAGAGGGATCAATCCAAGGATAACAAGTGCGAGTTGCCAGCTTGCAGTAAAAGCAATGATCATAGCTGAAGTTACTGTTGCAATATTTTGAACAATAGCAGCTAATTGATCTCCCACCAGAGAACGGACTATTGAAGCATCTGCTGCGAGCCTAGAACCAATTGCCCCACTTGAGTGCTCAGGCTCATCGAACCAGCTAACCTCCATGTTAACCACCCTCTCAAAACACATTGATCTAATCCGCTGGATTAACTTACACCCAGCCACTGAAAAGAAGTATGATCTCACTGGAATTACCACAAATGCAGCCACACCAAGCGTCATAAACATTAATGCCCAGAATTTCGAGTCCTTTTTTAGTATAGGCGGTGGTTCAAAAAATGTCTTGATTGCTTTGGACATTAGTGTGCCATAGATTGGTAGTATTGTACCATGGATACATGCTGCAATAGTACCAATTATAAGAACTGGGATTTCTGGCTTGTTGAGAGAGGCAAGGCGGCTAAGTGGGACCTCTGGAGCATCTTCTGGTGGCAGAATATCTTCTGGATCTTCATAGGCATTTTCACGGACACTGAATCCTGTAGGCAAACCAAATGGGAGGGAGAAAGAGTGACGGCTGCTACCTATTGACGATCCTCGACTTATGGATCTACTTAAGGATCGTCGAACTGATCTTCTTTGACTTGATTGTCTAAATGATTCCAAACTGATTTCTGTTTCACGTCTTGACTCTCTGTTTATTTCTTGTAAGCGTACAAGCTGAGAGTATGCTCCATCAGGATCCCCAAGTAGTTCTGAGTGCGTACCTGCTCAATTGACATATACATCAACATGTGTTCTCTTTGACTCTATCATTGACGCACAACATTTCACTGGTTTTTTTTTTTTGCTTTCTCTTGGCAAAAGTGCTAGTAAAATTACCAAAACTATGTTATAAAAGTTCAAATCTCTAAAGAAAATGATAGCATGTGAAGGGAAAAACAAGTCCTAACTCCTGAACAATTTAACAAGTGAATAGCATGCTGGAAAATACATGTCTTATGCTGTGGAGATTTCTGTGAGATATATACCTTTTTCAACCATCTTTCCGCGATGGATTACAGCAATCATATCAGCATTTCTCACAGTGGTCAATCGGTGGGCAACAATAACAGTAGTTCGGTCAACCATAATCTTGTCTAATGCATCTTGTACTACCCTCTCAGATTCTGCATCAAGTGCACTTGTAGCTTCATCTAAAAGTAAAATCCGAGGGTTCTTCAGGATTGCTCTGGCTATTGCAATTCTCTGCTTCTGTCCACCTGAAAGCTGAGTTCCATGCTCACCAACCATGGTGTCAAGACCCTGGACGCAAATATGAAAATTGTTGGTCGGTTACCGATTCATGTAATCATAAAAATCAAACAAGAACTTCAATTAGCTAACAAACAGGCAGTTGTTAAGAACCTGAGGTAGTTTATCAATGAACTTGGCAGCATTGGCAAGTTCAGCTGCAGCTCTAATCTCTTCATTTGTTGCACCATCCTTCCCATATGCAATATTTTCCTTGATGCTAGATGCAAACAACACCGGTTCCTGGCTGACAAGACCAGTTTTTTCTCTAATCCATTTAAGTTGAAACTCTTTGATGTTAATGCCATCTATAAGAACCTCTCCAGCTAAGGGATCATAAAATCTCTCTACCAGACTGATCACTGTTGACTTCCCACTTCCACTATGCCCGACCAAAGCTGCAGTTGTGCCACTTGGGATTGAAAGAGAGAATCCACTAAATATTGGCTCATCTGGTCTGGCTGGATAACTGAAATACACATTCCGCAATTCTATGTCTCCGTGAATGTCATCCAATACTTTTCCTTTTATATCATAAGCATCTATCTCTGGCTTCCTATCAATGGTCTCAAACATCTTATGTGCTGCAGCTCGACCGGCAGCAAAAGCACTCAAGCAGGGAGAAGCTTGTCCTAGAGACCTATGAAATTCACACAGCAATGCGATTAATAAGCAAAAGAATTCATCAAAGAAGTTATAGTTCCAACTTCCAAGCAATCATACTGCATATGCAATAAATTAAAGAACAGAGCTTACATGGAACCAGTCAAAATGGCAACAATCACATTAATCACTGCACCCCCACTATATCCTTTTTCCAACACCATCTTTGCACCAAACCATACAGCCATGGCATAACTACAGAACACAATGAGCATAACCATACCAACACCAAATCCCGAAAAAATGCCTTCTTTCACACCTGATCCGTAAGCAGTGAGAAGAAGATCGTTGTAAACACTTATAGCTCTCTTCTCCCCAGTAAATGATGCAACCTGGAATACCAAAGGAATATCATCATGGTTTGATCAAACAATAAATTGATAGCAAAATTAGACTGTTTACGAAAGGGAAAACATTAAGCTGATATGTTCTGTTCTAAGCACTCTTATTCTTAATGAAACATACAGTTCTGATTCCTCCAATCGTCTGTTCCACTACATTTGCGGCTTCTGCATAAGCATTCTGTCCACGAGCTGCCATCTTGGATATAAAAAGGGCCATGCTTGCTCCAGCTAGCACTAGGAGGGGAATAGCGGATAACATGACAAGGGCTAACAACCATCCTTTAATAAATGCCACCGCAAAGCCTCCTACGAATGTGGCCATCAGCTGCAGAAATTTTCCAACCTGCAAAAAAGCAGTATTATTTCACATGGGGAATGCATATAAAGTCTTGTGAAAAATCATTGCACTTTTTCTTTAGGTGAGGTTATTTCCATTGCAGCAGAATAATACCTTTTCACCCATTGCATCTTGTATAAGAACAGTGTCACCGGACATTCTACCAACAACCTCTCCCGTATTAGTGTCCTTGTCAAAGAAAGCAATGTCTTGTCTCAATATAGTTTTCAAATACGTACTCCTTATACGCGATGCCTGTCTTTCCCCTGTGATTATCCAGCAAGTCACCTCTGACAAGAACCAAACACAGGTTTTTCCGGTTAATTCACAATGCTTTGCACAAAATTCATTTTGATTTTAAGAGTGAGATATACTTACGAAAGCAGGCGGCTACTCCAGAACCCATAGCCAAATATACATACTTCAGAGAGACCTGAAATATTTGCAGGTACCATCAGTAAAATATTTATATTTTCAATTCAAACATATCAACAAAGAAACACCTGGGGGGCTGATAAAATTCCTGATGTCAAATCTCAAATTACAACCCAACTTTCGTGGAGAAAATGCTAACAGATGTTATGTAAGTCCAAATCTATAAGCGTGGTTCTAATAACAAAAACTATAAAAACTAGTCTGGTACTTTAAGCTTGAAGCATGGCACCACTTTTTTATACCTTGGAAACCAAACTGGTCATGTCATTGCCAAACTGGTTACTTCCAAATGCATTGATCACGTCTCCCAACAGTAAAGTCATGAGAGGCATGGACATGCCATTCGCAATTGCACCGATTGCGCCCAAGAACATCAACAGATAGTCAGTGGAATCTGCAAACGAGAAGAGCTTAAAAAATGGAACTGATTTAGTATTCTCATGTTCTTTGCTCTTCTCATGTTGTTCTTGATTCTCGTTAGCGCCAAGGTGCCTCCCTTCATCGTTGACTGGTGAAGAGCTGGTGGCTTCATGGATCCTTGCATCACCACCCAAGCCATTCTCCTCAGCCATCATCCTGAACCAGATATTAAATCGGACTCCCCTCTGCTCTCAAAATTACAGTATTTATGTTGCAGCCTGCAAAACACATGTACTCCCAAATATTAATCAACCTCGTCAACCAAGTGGAAAAATTGTAGTTGCATTCGAAGTTTTTAGAAAGATTTGAAACACACCAGTGGATTGATCAATATTCATAATAGAAAATCCCAAGAGCACGTTGATCATTAACCCTTTTCAAATACTTTCTCTACAAATACGTTTGAACACTCTTCAACAAAGAAAACCCTTCTTGAACTGACGTGGGCAACAAGCAATAAATCATTTGATTTAAATAACAAGCAGGACTAGAAGGTCATCGTATTTTAGTTTAACTGCATATTAAAGGAATAGTAAGCTGGACAAACGAGTGAAAAATGGATTGAAAAAGAAGAATTCGTGGCTTTCTAGAAAGTCAATATTTCATAACGGAGGTGCTCATTTAAAGTTCAAACTTCTACACGCGCCATCTTCAAAATCTTCTCAAGATGGACCCTCCACCCCTGTTTTGAAATAGTGGAGTAGACAAAAAATATGCCTTTTGCATATACAATTTGCTATTCTCGTTCACATCTTGTATCAAATGTTGATTAAATTTCTTGACATTTTGGATCACAGAACTTAAATATATTTCCAATCCTTTTGGAACCCTCGATCTGGAAGATCATTAGCAAGTACTGTCATCTTACTGATTGCCTGCTTTGAGGGATTAGCAGGCTGATGATGGTCTTATGACAAAGACTACAAGCAGCTAGAAATCTACAACATGGTATATATAGATTCTGCAAGAGTACAGGGTTGTCATGAAGAGGAACCCATGCGGGAAAGCAAGGTGGACCAACGAGGACACCTGTTTCTTTTGTGTCCGAGCAAGTTCGTTCAACAAAAGAAAGATATGCATGCCCTGTATGGTGTCCATTCAGATAGTAATTTGAAAAGAAGAAGTAAAGAAGTTGAATGCAAAACAACTGTGTGTTTCGATAGAGTTTTGCAGTCCAGATGAAGGGAAACCTTCCATCCAAAAGCCATTTCCACCACCCACACACCATTTAAAACATAAAGCAAACAAATCCCATGCACATCCAAAGAGAAGTATTCTTCGAGAGGCAACTTAATTTTATGAATCACTTACCAAGAAGAAGCGAAAGTGTGGAGGCTGAAATGAGCAAAATCTCTTGGTTCTTGGCCCTGTGGACTTGGATTAATGAGATTTTGGTTCCTTCAGGACCTGTCTTGTTTTTTTTTTCCAGCTACAATACTTTCCAGTCGCCTTATATAACGTGATCCTCTCTGTTCAAAGGGGAACTGCGATAATAATATAATATAATATAATATATGGCAGACAAGGCAACTTAGTCAAAAGTCGCGTTTTCGTGATTGTCAACTAATCTATAGTCTGCTATCTTCCTTATTATTATTATTATACATTATAGGAAAGTTGCATTCCACATTCCTTCCGCTGTGTACAACTACATGTATTCTTGACTTCTAGAAGCAGGATATTTTATTTCATTCCATTAAAAAACACAAAATAGACTTAGCCACCGCGCGCAGAGAATAAGTGCATTTTTTTTATATAGTATTGTTTTCTCTTTCTACGTCTATATTCAACAATTAATTTAAGGAGGTTCACACGTTGTAAATTATACGTTACAGGATAGATAGATTTAAGATTTTAAATTGAAATTATTTTTTATTTGATATTAAAACTATATATATTATAATCGACCTTGAAGTATGTGTGAATTCACGTTTTGTTTCCTTCCATCGGAGGGTCTTCCTTTTCTCTTTCGTATTTGATCAAATCTTGGCATGGATCTAGATGTAGAGAAAAATGCTAACGACCCTCTCTTTCATTTATGATTTGGACGTCGAAGTTGGCTGCGCAGACTGTTTCCTTTGGACTGAAGAACACGAGAAAGAAAGAAAACATCCATTTAGATATTAGAAAATTATTATTATTATTATTATTATTATCACGGGCTGGTTCGGTAAGCGAATTTATTGTGTAGTATATTTCCCAGAAAACGGAAAACTTATCAGGCATTGTTACTACTTACTGTATTTCTGCTGTCTAAGACTAAAATATAAGGTACTATCAAGTCTTTCTCGTGTGTAAAGTCCATGACTCTTATCATGTATAAGATAAACCTTTTTTCTTTCTTTTATTAATTTGTTATTAAAGTAATTATTATTTTAGATTTAAAACCTCACTCAAAATTAATCAAAATAAGACTTGAGTTACAAATTAAAAAGATTATTTACTCAAATTAACATAAAGATATAAATAATTATTATTATAGTTTTAAATTTTGATTTGAGAATCGACCTAAAGCACGAGTCAAATATTAAATTCATCATTGACCTAAATTAATATAAGGATAAAAATAATTATTATCATAATTTTAAAATTCAACTTAAAGATCGATCCAAATTAAAATCCGAGTCACGAGTTAGGATGATCAACTCGGGTTGACTAAAGTTTTTCACCCAAACTAAAAAAAAAAAATCAAAACAACATTGTTTTGATAAAAAATAAATAAATAAAATCAATTAATTGATGTTTGACACGTGTTTTATTTTGAATTGACCGGGTCACAGGTTGACTCAAGTTTTTGATTAAGTCATATCAGATCAATTCTTTTTTTATTTTTCTTTAAACATAGACTTGTTTAAATCCCGGGTCGTTAGAATCTCGTTTAGTGTCTATCAAAATATTGAAAACACAAAACAAGATAATTATTTGTACAATCCAGTCCAATTAATATTATTTAGCATACCAAACACTACCTAAAACGGGTGCACCACTGGAGCAACAACACATGATTAATCTATGAGTGTTTGATAATGCATACAAGGTGTTTTTGTAATATATATATATATATTAAAAATACATTAAAATAATATATTTTATTATCATTTTATTTTTATATCAACATATTAAAACCATAAAAAACATCTAAAATATTAATTTAATATTTTTTAAAAAAATTTGTTTTTTCAAAAATAATTTAAATAACTAGCCAATCAAAAAAACAAAAACACCATAGAGCATGTTTGTACTTGATAATCATGTCAAGGATGGATGGTGTGTTTCTTAGCACCATCTTGTAGCGAACCAAGGAAAATTGATTTTTCAGAACCTCACATTTATGGCTTTTTTTTTATTCTCATCCTAAAATATGAAGGATGTTAAACGTTGTGTTCAAGAGTTATAAAACGCAGCCAGCAAAAAAATTAAGAATTGTTTTATTCTTGGACTTTGACTCAGATCGATAATTAATTAATTAATTAATTAAGCTGAAGGGAACTTCATGTTGTTGAATTTGCCAATTTGCCCTTGCTTATTTATTTATTTATTCATTCGGTTAGGGAAAACAAAAGACCCATGCATTACCCATTAGTTATACCATAATTTTCAAACTTGATTTTGTAGTCGGTCCATCTCAAATCTCAAATCATTAGTTTTGATTGGATTATTTTAGGTTAATTTTAATTTTTTTATAAAACAAAATAATATTTTTTTTATTAAAAAATATAATTAATAGGTTGCAATAGAGTTTTTAATTAGGTCAACTCGGATTTTTAACAGGGTCAACAGAGTTTTTTTTTCTATTTTTTTAACTCTGTCTCGTTCTAACTTCGGATCAGTCAAGTCCTAAATTAACTTGTCAAGCTAGACCGAGTTAGTCTCTATCACGCTCGCTAATAGAGACACATAATTTTTTAATCTAGCTTACAATTGTTATTATTTTTTTTTTGTATAAAGCAGAGAGAATCAATTTTATTTTATTTTTACAAATTTATTTCCAAACTGTTAACTTGTTCTCATCTAGGTTCCAAACAAAAGTATTTCTCAATCAAGTCCTCATTTTTTTGGGTATTATTAATTGGGTAATGTTTAATACTTGGTAGATGAGAGATTCATTGGGGATTGTTTATGTTAGGGAATCTATTCGACAATATGGTTTTTGGGACAAATATTTTTGGTTCTTTACTCTCTTTTTCGGTTTTTATTTTTTTCAGTTGTTAATTTTTTATTATTATTTTATATTAGATTAATTTAGGATATGAGCTTCGTTATTTGTTTTTATCAGCTCGGTATTGAATGCTCACGGTGTTGGAAAACCAAACCGACCCTCAATGCTTGATTTGATAAAATTAAATTGAATTACAACAATTGAAGCTATGGGGATCAAGTTTGAACATTTGACAAATATTGAGTCCTTTTTTCTTGCAAACATCAAGGACTGAATTGCACAATTATAAAAAGAGATTCACTCCCTTTACTTTTTTTAATTCCTTAATTTTTTTTATTCAATTTGATCCTTTCACGGTGCTATCGCTGGTTTATTATGTTTATGAGATACATATCTTAACATTTAAATTTAGTGAATTAACAGACTCAAAGGCAAAACTGTGATTTGGATGAAAGGAATGGTCAGGGAACCGATACAATAGATATAAACCAATTAATTTGATTAAATTGGTGGGATCTGCGACAGTGGAATTCTAAGGTTTTTATATCTTCTCTTAATCCTATTTCTCCAAACCTGGCAGGGTGGGAATTGTAAAAAAAATATCAAATTTATATTTTTTAATATTTTTAGATAATTTTAATGCATGTTTTAAAATTTTAAATAAAAAAATATTTTAATATATTTTTAAATAAAAAAACTGTGTCACTGTATCAAACACACAAATGCATGGTATTTAATGAGCATAAAACTTATTTATTGTAAAATCATTTTTATTGAAAAACAATTTTAGAAAATATAAATCCCTAGCACCTTTTCCTAATGTTTCATCATACTATTTACCACAATTTTCTTTAAATCTCTCTTAGAAAGAAAAAAAAGAAAAGAAAAAAAGAGCTCATGACTTCCGTTAGTGATATGAATTCAAAATTCACTTATGGAATGAAATTTATTTAGTTTCTTTTAATTCCGTCTTGCTTTTGAAAAGGTCAATTCTTGCTAGGACTGCAATAGAGTAATCTTTTTCAGTATAGCACCAAATTTTTGTCAGCGTAAGAAAAGGTCATAGGAATCACTAAGTCGACATAGGTATACGGTAGAGATGAATTTTTTAAAAAATTATTTTTAATATTTAAAAACTTATTTTAATAAATTTTTAAATAAAACATACTTTAAAAAAAACAACAATGTAAGTCAATTCTGAAGGATTCTGTCCTCAGGTTTTCTTATCTTATTCGCCAAGCATGAAACAGTAAATAATAAGAAATGGATAAAATTCTCCAGCAAAACAAAACGGGACGAACATTCCTCGCACCCCATCTATGACATTTGATCTCACATTTAAAATTCATTTCCAACGCCGTAAGAATCTCGGGATTTCATTAGAAACCAATTCCTTGAAAAAGTCAACCATTTATATCTATACTGTGTATTTGCTAATATTCACTTGTCAGAAGCTGCAGTGCATATTCAGGGGAAGAAGCCATCTCTAAATGTCCGGGTGGTTAGAAGTCTACTAACGATTTTTTAAAATGTTTTTTTTTAATATATTAAAATAATATTTTTTATTTTTTTAAAAAAATATTTTTAATACCATCATATTAAATTAATTAAGAAAGTTGTCTGACCTTACAAGATAATCAGTTTTTTCTAAATATTTTTCATAACCATCCTTGCCTATGAATTATTCGAAACTAAATAATTTGAATTTAAACTTGGAATTGAAACTGGATTCTCAGGATCCTGCACTGAACTGGCATGGGACAAAATTATTTTTTTTATTGATATTAGTGTACAAGTTAGTTTATATGAACTTTAACTAACTCTATGGACTTTAAAATTAACGATTATATAAATTTTTAGTGTTCATCATATTAATAACACATGATTTATATCTAAAATTACAAGGGAGCAAAGATCTTATTTTTAAATTTTTACTGTTCGACAACCTACTAAATAGCTAGTAAAATCAACTTTGAATCATTGAGTTGCAGAGGTAATTTGAAATTGTATTGTTTAAAATTATTTTTTTATATTTTTAAATTATTTTAATTTATTAATATGAAAAATAATTTTTTAAAAAATAAAAAAATATATTATTTTAAAACATTCACTAATATAAAAAAATATTTTAACCTTCCCGGTACAAAATGTCATTTTATTTATAACGAGAGAGTATGTCGTTTGATGGATCCAAAACATCAACCTGGCACGTGTTAGCTCGTTATGATGTGTGGCCTAATTTACCGTCCGCCTATTTTCTTCCTTCTCAAGACAGTGAAGACACCATCCCTGCAATTCATTCAATCAGATGTTTTTCTTCGCCGAGGGTCTTGCATGAAGCCTTCTCATTTTCCAAGAATTGCAGAGAAATAAATTGAGAGAGAGAGAGAGTGTAGAGAAGACGAATCTTCTCTCTCGTTCAGCTCCTCTCGAGGATCTGTTACAATTACCTTCCCTTTCAAAAAACCTTGCCCTCAAGGTAAGGGTAAGAGTTTTTCAGCCTCGATTCATCTGCCCAAATGATATCTTCCTTATTTTAACTTTCCCACCTAACCCGAATCTCCAGTTTAATTTTTCATCTGGTGTAGCGCTCCCGACGATCTATTACTTCTGCCGGATCTGGTTGCAGTTTCCCCTCTTATCCGAATGGTGGGAGCTTAGGTTCCACCCGCTTGTTCTTGCCTTATTTTTTCGTCAGCGGCGAGATATGGAAAATTGGGCGGACTCTGGTCCCTTCTCGCATCTGTAGACAGCAAACAACATCCCTAACCCTTGCTTTAATTTTGAATGGCCTGAAATACCTACATGTTAATTTTAGATTTATTTCTGCCTTTGATTGTTTGTAGTATTTGTGATCTTTCTCTGATATGCGTATCCATTGCTTCATTGTTTGTAATTGATAAAACTAGGTGGGGTAGCCATAGACTGGTTCAAAAGGAGTGGATTTGGTTGAAGTGTGATAACTTGAATTGTGCCACCATTTTGACATGGTTAACCAGTTTGACCTTTCTCTAGGATTATCGCTTGCAAAACACCTTAAATAACCTTCTAGGATTTTGTTAGTGACTTTTGTTTGGTCATTGGTCCATGGGTGGGTAGGCTAAGGATGGGCGAAGATGCACACCATCGACTTCAAACAATTCAGCCAGAATTTGCTAGTGAATGTTAGGGTCTCGGTCAGAGATTATGTTTTTTGGCAGTCCATGATGTTTGGGGAAAAAATTGGACAGCCATGACAAATGTAGGAAGGTGGGCTAGAGGTAGGAAATGAGCATGCTGAGTAAGCCTATCCATGGCAACCAGGATTACTGATTGGTGGTTGGATTTGTGTAGCTCTTTGATAAAGTCTATAGGAATTGCAGTCCAAGGTTTATGGAGAATAGGCAGGGGTTGAAGAAGACCAAAGGGTTTATGGACAAATATCACATTATCTGATATAGCTTTTTATATATGACTTTATTCTCACCCAAAACAAATCCCTCCTAGCTCTCCTTAGGGTTCTTCATGCCCTAATTAACAAGCTATCATGTAGGTATTGTATGATAGTTGCCTTGAGGGGACAATACTTGCTCATATAATCCATCCCTTATAATATAATATCCCATCCCTAAGTTGGTACTGAAAACCACCCACTGTTTCATTTTCCATCTGTTGAAAAATCTTTTGCGTCTCCCGATCCTTTTCTAGATAATAATTCCCCTTATTAATAATCTCCCCTCTCTATTTTCTAGATAGTGCATTTGCCACCACGTTCTCGAGCCTTGTATCCTACATTAAAATCATAGCCTTGTATCAAATTAGAAAATGTTGATGGGATATTCTATCGATGTTTAGGAAAGAAAAGAAATTCTATCGGTATTTGAATTGCCGATAAAAATTCAAATGAAAACCTAACGCCAGTAAGTTGCTTGTTGGGGTTTGTCATTCCATCGATATTTATGTTGACAGAATATTTGCACTAAAAAATAAGATTTTATTGCTTGTTTTTTATTGGTAAGTCCATCAAAAATTAATTTCCATATAAATTATTTTTTAAAATCTCAATATATTCAAGAATCATCATCTATTATTTAAAAAATTTATATAGAATGATAATATTTATTAATAATACAACTATCAATTTTAATTTTAATTTTTTTTTTATTAAAAATGAGTTCATAATCTAATAACTAATTATTAATTTCACACAAATTTTATTTTTTAAAAACATGAACTAAATAATAAAAAAAAAAATTTGATACCCAACTAATTATCCATTGTCTACTCGGTTCAAATTTATTCAACTTAAATTAATGCTTTTTAGTTATTATCAATTCTACAAAAATAAATTTTCTCTAAATTCCAGGCTTAACAATATATAATTGGTATTATAAATTATTAAATTACTAATTAATTTTTCAGTTATAACTCATATAAGTTACGAATTCAAATTTAATTTCATCAAATAATAAATAAAATGAATTGTTTTCAAATTCTAAACAAACTTTAACATACAAATCATATATTACTTCAACAAAATTATCTTGAAAAAAAGAGAGGAAAACATTTAAATATATATGTCTACTATAAATTATTATTTTTAATAAATTAACCTAAAACATAAATGCGTTACAAAAAAATAAATAGATTTGCATACTTAGTGTAGTGAAGGGTTTTTCATACAGGGTTGAAGAAGAAATGAGGGGGAATAAAGAATCATTAGATTTTAATTCATTTAAATTTGCCAATGGAATTTTTGTCGACAATTTATCGACATTGTTGAAGTATCAGATTAATGACGTAATTTTTATTGATTTTTTTCTATTCCATCATAATTTTCATTGAAAATTACTGATATAAACTATCTCATTACTATTTTTGTCGATGTTTTCATTGCTACTTGCTATTTTTTTGGTAATGTGAAAAGTTATTTTTGTTATTTAGGGGTTTCCACTTTCTGTTTTAGGAGGTATTTCAAACTTTGTTGATAAATCTTTATTTGAAAATCTATCCTAATAAGTGATTGAAACTCTTTTTCATATGTGAATCCAAAACTAGATTACTAGAGACAACCTTTTTAAGACTTTTATAGGCATTTTCTACTTCCATGTAGTATTTAAATGTCCCTTTCATAAGTTATCTTGTTAAGGGCCCTACCATGACTTTAGAATCCCTAACAAATCTCTTTTAACTTGTTAAGTATATAAATCCTTTTAGTAACTTACGATTAGAGGTTTAGGTCAACTAACCATAGCCTCCACCATGTTTGGGTAAGCCTTAACTCCTTTTCCAAAGATTATATAGTTTACATATTCAATCTCTCCACAAGCAAATTTGCATTTAGACTTTTTATCATATATTTTTTGTTGGCCCAAGGTGTCAAATACTACTCTTAGGTGTCCCCGATGATTTCTTTTAGTTTTACTAAAGACTAATGTCACTACCCAACATTATGACAACCTTAATATATATATATATATATATATATATATATATATATATGGTATCTTGTTCTTCGAGGGAAGAAAGTCTTATTTATAGAGTCATTACATAGTATTATAATCACTAGAAACTCTAACTGATTAATAAAAATTTTATGGTACGCAACTGGTTATGCTAAAGGAAAAGTATTGTCATTTGTAAAGCATCCTACTTGAGGTAAACTACATCACTGCTTTTGTCTTAAATTGTTAAGGGTCTGTTGTGTTATGATTTCGATGGTCTGCTTATAATATTCCCGACTTTAGTGTTAATGAAAATTTAACTAAAAAATACTTTCAACTCTTGCTCTAGTAAATACTGCATGGAAAAGATTTGATATTCTTAACTTTATCGTCAGTAAATATTGAATTAAAAATATCCTAATTTGGCATTGGTGAATATTGCTCAAAATTTAATATTCATAACTTTAGCGTCAATGAATATTAAAGGTAACAACTTAATACAAATCGATTTACCTTGAATAATTTTTTGTTAGGTTTTTTAACAAGTGTTGAACCCACAAAAATGATAAAAATAGACTTTGGCTCATTCACTCAAAAAAAAAAAAAAAACAAAACAAAACCTATAACTTATCAATTATTATTTTTTGTTTTCTAAAAAAGGGATGCTTTTTTTTAGATATGTAGACCCATTCAATTATTTAATTTAGGTCAAACTTTAATAAGCTTAATAAACTTGTTTCAAGCCAAAAAAAAATGCTTGCAACAAATATTTTTAAAATATACCAACTCAAAGTATTTTTTCTCTTTTTTGAAATACTAAACATTTTATTTTATAAAATGCTCAATATTACAAATAAATATATTTTTTTAGATACCTAGTCATGATGAAAATAAAAATAAAAATTGTTAATTTTTTTTATGGCATTCTCCTTTTTTTCCCTTTTGTTCTAGCACATGAAAGAAAGAAATACATCATCCATACAAGGAATTTTAGGAAATAAAAGTCTCAATACAAAAACAAAAAGTCAAATTAGTGTTTGTTCTAATAAACAAGTTCTGAAAATTCAAGTAATCACCTTGAAAAAAAAAACTGAAGAACAACCTAAACACCATGAGATGACTTCAAAGCTAGGTTTGTAATTGAATGAATAATGAAAAATAATTTTGCATATTCGCATGAAAGAAAATAAAGCTTAGCAATTTTGAATGCATGCGTTTGAAATGAGAAAAGATCACCTTTAATGGTTTATTCACAATACTAAAAAATCCTTTGTAGTCCCCCTTTAAGACTAATGTGTTTTTCTCGAAAAATAACCTCAACTAGGATCACATCCTACACTAGGGTCAAGTGCAAGAAATATATAAAAAGATCCTTAATAATTAAAGGTGCCCAAACAAAGTTGGGGAATGAAAGAATCCAAAGAGTCCTAAAGGTTTGAGCATTCCATAAAAATAACTAATATGATGATCAAAACTAAATGAAAAAAAAAAAAAAAACAAAACAAAGAGAAAAACCTCAAGCCTGTTACAACCTCATTTCTAGGTTATTCCTCTAAATCATCTTTTTTTTCCTAAAAAAAAAATAAAATAACAAGAAGACTGGTATTTTATCAAAAGCAAGCTAGGAGTATTTCAAATATAGAAAAAATCAAGTTGGAATTTTGGAATGAATCAGGGGCCCAATTGTATCCTATTTTACCTAAAACTAGAGATACAATGCAGATTCAATGTTAAATTATATGACTATTGGACGGACATGCATAAAACTTTAACCTAAAGACATAATTAAATTTTTAATAGGTCAATTTGATTTAATCATGGGCCAAATTAAATTTTAATTATATTTAAGAATTAATTTAGATCCAATTGAAGAATTTAATTAGGTGCAAGGACTTAATTATACTTTAAATGGATCAAATTAATTTTTTTAGAGGTTTAATTGGTGAAAAATTAAGTTCGAGAGCCCAATTTAAGCTTACTTAAAAAGATTGGAATTTTAGAAGATCAAACTTTAATTTTTACAGAGTTAATTGGTTCAAATAAAGGGTAGAATGGCAAGGAAATCAAAGTTTAGGAGTTAATTAGAGGTTAAATTAGAGAAATTTGCAACTAATGATTATTTTGCAAAAGGCGCCAGCCTATAGGGATTCAATTGATTGAAATCGGGGATGAAATTAAAAAAAATTAAAAGTTTAATAGTCAATTGAGAGTCAACTTGTAATAATCCAAGACCACAAACTAATGTGAAAAAAATGATAAAATTCAAGGTTGACATTAAAGTTTGATAGGAATAAAATTCCATAAAATTAGAAGTTTATGATCAATTAGGAGTGCAATTGAAAGAATTAAAAAGCTGGAGTACCAAATTAAACTTTTACCGAATCCCTAAATTAAAACCCTAAAAACCAAAACGACTCATTTTATTTAAATAAAACGGCACATTTTGAACAAAATGATGTCATTTTGACCGAACAGTAAAAAAAAAAAAAAAAAAAGGTCAAACCATACGATGTGTCGTCTGGTGTTCATCTTCTTCATCATTGGTTTCACTTGAATGCTACTCGAGTGGCCTTTTTTTTTCAGGGCATTTAATGTTTTATTTCTACACTAAATGTTTTGACAAAACTTCCACTCAAATGATGGCTCTACACCCTAGTATGGTCCTTTTTGGTTGATTGACACCACGACAGCTCAGTTCCGCCCTAAAATGGCCAACTCAACCAGTCTTTACTGGCAAATTTGATAATTCATGATGCCCGCTTTGAACCAACGGTTGAGATTCTTCGGGGCTGAATCAAGGGACAAGATTTGATACTATTAAAGATAAAATATCTCTCTTCCACCTCCTAAAAATATATGTGAATTTCATGGTTTAAGGAAGGAAAAAATCAAAAGCCAAAGTTGAGAAAAAAACCATCTCTTTGCCTAATTTTTCTTTCCCCCCTCTCAGCCACCATTTTGGCCACTTCCTCCGCTCATCTCAACCTCTGTTACCGCCACCAACCACTCGTCAGTCTTCCCTACAACAAAAAAAACCCCGCCTATAACCTTCCTCCTTCAGGCAGGCGAGTTTTCAAAAAAAATATTTTGTTTTTATGCACATAGTCAAATTCTAAAACTTTTCCAAGCATATTTTTATATAAAAAAATGCATATTTTTTATGTTTTAAAATGTAAAATGAATATCATAATGAATTTATGATTATCCATTAGGATTTTATCAAAATATCAAAAATTATTCGCTAATCATTTTGTTCACTTTATATTTAAAATGTTAGGATTTAACTTTAAACTTTAATATTTGAAGGTATAAAATTACATTGTAAAGTATACTCTCTGGTATTAAAGATACAAAGCGTAAAATAAATATGATGTTAAAATTTAGACTTTAGAACAGTTAGGATTTAACCTGATAAGGTAGAGACTTCATTACGAAGGGAAATCTACCTTGAACTTTAGACAAGACCAATCAATAGAAACTTGACCAAAAAAAACAATCAAACAACAATGCAGTTTATCTCAGGTTGGATACACTGGGAGGAAGAGGAAACGTATTCTCCTTACACAATCAATCCATTAACTAAACTCTTGCAAATCATAGATTTTCTAATACCTACAATACTAAATGATAACTCTTGAACTTTATAATCATAACTTCGTAATTATACTCAAAACCCTTTTTTTTCTCAATACATCTCAGGAGGCTAGCCCGTCATATGACGTCTCCCACGACAATAAGCATGTGAAGTCTCATTAAAGTCCCTTGCAAAAAAAATAGGTACTTCAAAGGAAGACCTGAATATCACAAGTTCATCCTATATAGTTCTACGTTTAAAAGCTAAAATTGTTGCGTAAATGCCAACTATTGCACAATTATAACCCTAAAAAGAGCTATCCACCAAATTCAACTGTTTCAACCTTTAATTTGCTTTCATTCCAGAAAACTTCAATCTTATCATCTTTCTAATGGATTTTCTCTTAGCAGACATGCCTAGCCCACAACTATTATGAAAGAATATCTTTATAAAACACATAGTGAAATCCTTGCTTGATGACTGACTTGGAGCTGCAAAACTATTCTCACCCTTTTCTTTTTCTTTTTTTGAAGTATCTAAGATTATTTTATTCCTACCTTATATTCCCTTTTTTATTTTTTATTTTTTATTCTCTCTTATGTCATTACATTCTAAATCCTTCCACGCCTTTCTCACTTTATCTTTTTATTTTTATTTTTATTATTATTTATCCTTATCTATTTATATTTAATTTGAATAAAGATGGATAATAAGAATGAGCAAAAAGTCACCAATCAAGAAACAAGAACAGAAGTTGAAATGAGAACCGGGTTCAAATCCATTATTTCATATTTAAGTTTTGTAGTTGTTATCTCTGTTTCATCTTTTTTTATAATTCCATGGTTCCTTTGCAGTGAATTTTTTTATTATTATTAATATGGATATCCAGAATAATTTACACGTACCTCGATTAATCTCACGAACTCTAAAATTAATAACCATATACTTTAAAATTTATAAAATTTAAATTGATAATATATAAAAAATCAATACAAAATCTAATCAATTAAACTACACCTCTCAATTTATTTACAGTGAATCTTCCTTTTGCTTCAGGTACAGGTCTTGTTAAAATAACGTGCCAGTCAATTTCTCTGACATCAAAATCTTGTCAATTTCTCTGACATCAAAATCTTCAGAGATTCAGCATGGAGCTCCTTATGTATCTTATTATGTCTTCTAATTATTATTTTTTTTCTAAATTTAAAAAAAAAATGATAAGAATATGAATATTTTTTTATATTATAATGAAATTTAATCAAGTTATTGATGTTAAAGACATTTTACTTAACTCGAATTTTAAATTAAACTACATTAAAGCTGATCTAAAATGAATTATTCAATTTAATGATTCAAAAAATAACTTGAATTGATGACCGGTAAAAACATGACATATCTAATAAAAAAACTTTAAGACATTATTTTTTTTATATTAAAACGATATCATATTAGATTGAACTTGGATATGGACTTTAATAGGTTTAATAACTTTGTTATTTTTGTAAATATATCAGGTTTGATGGGTAAACCTACTAAACCCATGAATGTATAACTCAGACCAACACGTCAAACCTGCAAACCAGGTAAATAGACTCTTGAGATTATTAATTTTTTTTTCTAAACTATTGTTTATTTAACTAATCGAACATCAAACCAATACTGAGAATTTTTTTATTTAAGATTACAATATCCTTGTAGAAAGCAAAACGAAATAAATTATGAAACTTGATTCTCAATCAGTTTAATATCAAAAGATGAAATCGAGAAAAATAAATTTAAAAAGAAAAAATTGAACTTGTCGTACTCATCAACAGGCCCATGAACTTTCTAAAATTTAATAACGTGTTTTTTTTCTGAAACTTTTTTTTTTTACAATATGATAAAAAGAAAAATAAATAATTACATAATCAAGTTCAATTAAAAAAAAATACCTTGTTAAACCCGCAAACTAGGGTAACAAGGATTACCTCACCAAACTTGCAAACCTGGTCTTTAACTCCACAGTTTATTAACCTATTTTTTTAATTATTTTTTATTTAACTATACTTTTTAAAAAATAAATCATACCGCGATGTTGGGATATTTTTCTGATACCAACCTGATGCTGAGATATTTTTTTGATACTGCAATAACCATATAAAAAACAAATTAAAATAAATTATCAACTTTAAACCCCATAAACATTTCATATAAAAACTAAATTAAAAAAAATTAATAACCAAACGAAAAAAAATCCAAAATACAAACATAGAAAACCTGTCATCCATTAATTTTTTAGCTTTAATTATAATTATAATATGCTTTCGCTCCAACTACAAAACAGAAAACCGATTGTTTTATACAGTAATTGCTTTCTATGCTCCTGTGCAGAGGGAACAGATTTTATAAAATCAAACTAGGCTTGCCATGTGATTATTGGATGATTGGCATGACTTCGTTTCAAAATATCGTCAACTTCCCAATCAAATGATAGGAACATGGCTCTCAACCTGTCATTGGCTCTAATGTTGCCTTATCCTTAATTTCTAACCCCAAAAAAACCCTAATTCGTTATGTTAACTATCAACTAAAGTTGATTTATTCTTCATTTCTCTGTTGTTCATGTTTGCATAGCTGAAATTGCTATGTAGATTCTGTAAAAGAGAAAGGAAAACGAGACATTTATACATTTTGTCAGTGTTTGAAAGGAGAATACCTTCTACAAATGGGGTGGCAGAAATATTGCAGGTGGTGACTCAAGAAGTTGAGGCGCTCATGTGAAGAGCCACTAAGGAGGCATAAAAACCATCTTCGATATGAATCAGAGTCTCATGCTTGCCTTTCTCTACTATAACTCCATTTTTCACGACGGCAATAACATCCGCATTCTTGATTGTAGATAATCGGTGGGCGACGACAACCGTCGTCCTATTCACCATTACTCGGTCCAGGGCATCTTGAACCACTCTTTCAGATTCCGCATCCAGTGCACTGGTAGCCTCATCCAGCAGAAGTATTTTGGGACTTTTGACTATAGCACGAGCAATGGCCACCCTTTGTTTCTGTCCACCGGATAATTGGATTCCTCTCTCTCCTACAACGGTATCGTACCCCTGCATTGCCATACGCAACCCAAATTAACACCAGCATCTTAGCAAAATATTCACTCGGATAACAACAACCTGAAGATAGTGCACGAATGATTTTCGATTCTTATCAATGAAAACGCCAATTAAGAACCATATCATAGCTGCTTGCTTGAGCAATTCAAGTTACTAGCTGCTTGCAATTGAATAAGATGATATCAATGGAAACATTTAACGATATCTGCTGTATAATGTTCTAACCTGTTGCAAACTACTGATGAACTTGTGTGCATTGGCTAGCTCCGACGCGGCTAGAATTTCCGCTTCCGTTGCTTCGCCTTCCTTTCCATATGCAATGTTGGCTCGGATTGTTTCATTGAAGAGAACTGGTTCTTGGCTCACAAGCCCCATTTGCTGCCTCAACCACTTAAGTTGAAGACTTTTAATGTCAATTCCATCAAGAGTTATGTGGCCTGAATGGGGATCATAAAACCTTTGCAATAACGAGATTACCGTTGACTTCCCACTTCCGCTTTCTCCAACAAGGGCAACAGTCTAAAAGAAGAGATTCACGTTGATATAATGTAGAACTTGACATGACATTTTAAATGATACGGGCGCCATGCTTTCAGAATTCCAATTTTCTGAAGACGATATGTTTGAAAGGACTTGATTTAAAACATGAAGAAATTTACCTTGCCAGAATGAATAGCTAAGCTGAGGTCTCGGAAAATTTCAATGTCTGGCCTAGCTGGATACTTAAAGCCTATGTGACGAAGTTCAATTTCTCCCTTCACATTGTCTAATTTTGTTCCCGACTCATCACTTGAATCAATCTTCGACTTTCGGTCTATAATGGAGAATATGGAAGCAGCTGCAGCCTTGGCTTTTGAGGAATCAGGGGCAAAGGAGCTTGATTGAGAGATCCCAATCGCTGCCATGGTTAAAGCAAAGAAAACCTGCGAGGAGACACATTATTAAGAATTATGATAACTGCTGTAATTTCTATAACTATCTCGTGGAGATTTTAATAAACAACGAAGAGATACGTACTTGAAAAACATCTGCAAAAGTTGTTTTCCGATGCTGGACAAGTTGTGCTCCCACATAGAAACTAGTTGCGTAGACAGAAAAAAGTAAGAAGAAAGAAACTCCAAATCCTGCTCCACTTATCAGCCCTTGCCTTATCCCTGTCCTCATAGGGCCTTCACATTTCTTTCTGTATAGTTGCATCACCTTCTCTTCTGCACAGAAAGAGGCAACAGTTCTTATGCTGCCAACAGCGTCATTGGCAACTTGGCTCGCTTCCTCGTACATTTTCTGCAACCATTTAGATCAATGAATGCGATTATTAATCATTATTATTTTGGTTCATTTGATGATTATAAATTCATGTTCTTTAGCTTACTACAGCAGTAGAATTCACACTCATGAGTTAAAAGAGTATACCTTCGCATCTGAACTGAATCCTTTCAAGAACTTCATTTGAATAAATCCATTGAGTCCTATTAGAGGAAGGAGTACAAGGATTACAAATGCCAATTGCCAACATGCAACAAAGGCAATGACCAAACCAGCTATCGCTGATGCTATGTTCTGAACCAGCTGGGAAAGAGAATCTCCAACCAGACCACGCACTGTTGCAGCATCTGCTGAGAGCCTAGCACCAATTGCTCCACTTGAGTGCTCAGGCTCGTCAAACCAACCAACCTCCATGTGAACCATCTTCTCAAAACACATAGATCGGATCCTTTGGATTAATTTGCAACCAGCCACCGAAAATAAGTATGTTTGTGACGGATACACAACAAAAGATGCCAGGCCAAGGGTCATGAACATCAATGCCCAGAACTTCGAATCCTTTCTCAATTCATGAGGTGGTTCAAAAAATGTTTTAATCACCCTGGAAATTAGTATACCAAATATCGGAAATATGACACCATTGAGAATTGCAGCTATAGCTCCAGCAATCAGCACTGGAACCTCCGGCTTGTTGAGATACACAAGGCGGCTGATTGGGACATCTGGAGCTTGTTGTTTCTGTGGAGAAGCTTCTAATTCTTCCGTGTAATTATCAGGGGCCTTGAATCCAGTAGGTAAACCAAATGTCACTGAAAACGAGCGGCGACTGCTATTCCCAAAATCAGATGATCCCCGACTTATGGACCGTATCAGTGAAATTTTTTGACTTGAATGTCTTAAGGACTCGGTCGAAATATCTGACTTCTTTAGATCATCTGCTTCTTGTTCCGACTCTTTGTTCACTTCTTGTAAGCGTATAAGCTGCGAGTAAGCTCCTTCAGGATCCTTGAGCAGTTCTGAATGTGAACCTGATCGATCAAAGAAAATGATGTTTCAGATCATGTATAAAAGAAAATTTCCCTAATCCATCGTAATCAGAAGACTTAAACAAGTTCTGGGATTAATCAGGAGACTATCCTAACTAATGTTGTTGATCGCAGAACTGATTTGGCAGCAGAAAATTAGTGCATGAATCAATCATCATGGTGCAGTATTTATCTGCTTATGTAAAACTAGGAAAATAAATAAGAAAGTTTCATAAAATATTCCACAATATGTTTGGTGGACATAAAAAATCCAACACAATTCTGAAAATAACAAATATTTTGGATCTATACACAATATGTGGCAATGCAGAGACCAGAAAATTTACAGCAACGGAATTTCTCAACTGTATCCCGAGATTTCTTTATGTTTCTTTATATGATAATCATGCATGCTAAATTATATACCTTTCTCCACCATCTTCCCACGGTAAATAACAGCAATCATATCTGCGTTTCTCACAGTGCTCAAACGGTGGGCAACAATTACAGTTGTTCGATTCACCATAATCCTGTCTAATGCCTCCTGCACTATCCTTTCAGATTCTGCATCAAGAGCGCTTGTAGCTTCATCCAAAAGTAAAATTCGCGGATCTTTCAGGATGGCTCTTGCAATTGCAATTCTCTGTTTCTGTCCACCAGACAGCTGGGTTCCATGTTCACCAACCATGGTGTCTATTCCCTGCATGCAAAAGTTGAAGTCCAAATTAAATGGAAAAAACTGAGGCAATCTGCACCTCCTCCTCTCCCAAAAAAAAAAATTATAACACTAGAAATTTGTAAGGAGGGAACCAGTTATAACCTGAGGTAGTTTATCGATGAATTTAGCAGCATTGGCAAGTTCAGTTGCAGCTCTTATCTCTTCGGTAGTTGCACTATCCTTTCCATATGCAATGTTATCCTTAATGCTGCACGTGAACAGCACAGGTTCCTGGCTGACAAGACCAATTTTCTCCCGAATCCATTTGAGCTGAAACTCTTTGAGGTTAATGCCATCTATGAGAACTTCACCAGCTTGTGGATCATAGAATCTCTCTATCAGACTGATCACCGTTGACTTTCCGCTTCCACTTTGTCCAACCAATGCTGCAGTTGATCCACTTGGGATGAAAAGAGAGAATCCGGAAAATATTTGCTCATCAGGTCTGGCTGGATAATTGAAATATACATCCCTCAACTCTATATCTCCTCTGATGTCATCCAATATCTTTCCCCTTGTATCGGAGGCATCTATATCTGGCTTTCTATTGATAGCCTCAAACATCTTATAAGCTGCAGCTTGACCAGATGCAAATGCACTCATACAAGGAGATGCCTGCCCTAGAGACCTGAAACATTCATATGATTAAACCCTAAGAAAACAAACAATTAATTTTCAGAGTAGATTTTGCGTCATAAACTCACATAGAACCGGTCAACACAGCAACAATCACATTAATCACATCACCCCCGGTATATCCTTTTTCCAAAATCATCTTTCCACCAAACCATACTGCCAAAGCATAGCTACAGAACACCACTAACATAACAATGCCAAGACCTACTCCAGCAGCCAAGCCTTCATGAACACCAGAGTTATAAGCAGTGACAAGAAACTTCTTGTAATTACTTATGGCTTGCTTCTCCCCAGTGAATGATGCAACCTGGATGCAAGATCGGCAATTAGCATTCCATACTAAACTTGCATCTTGGCATATCTTGCTATTTAATTTATATGTGTAAACTTACAGTTCTGATGGAGCCAATAGTCTGTTCCACTACAGACGCTGCCTTAGTGTAAGCAATCTGGCCACGAGATGTCATCCTAGCTATCATGATGGACAATCCTGCACCAGCTATCACAAGCAGGGGAATGGAGGATAACATGACAAGAGTAAGAAGCCAGCCTTTGATAAATGATATTATAAAGCCGCCAATGAATGTTGATACTAGCTGTATAAATTTCCCGACCTGCATAAAATAATTAGGCTTGTTTAACCACAAAAACATCTCGGCAATATGGATGAAATTCACTGCAATTTCCCGTTCTGGTCAGAACAGTTCGGTACCTTTTCACCCATAGCATCTTGTATAAGAACAGTGTCACCAGACATTCTACCAACAACCTCTCCAGAGTTTGTTTCCTTGTCGAAAAAGGCAACATCTTGTCTCAGTATAGTTTTCAGATACGTACCCCTTATCCGTGCAGCCTGTCTCTCTCCTGTGACCATCCAGCAAGCCACCTCTGACAAACAACGAGAAAAGGTTTATAAATCCTCAACGCTTGGTGCTCTAGACAATTTCTCTGTTAGGATAGCATTGTTGAGTTAATGATGTACTTACGGAGAAATGACCCTACAGCAGAACCAACTCCCAAGTAGACAAATTTGAGAGACACCTAAAGAAAGTTGGACGTTTATCAAATATTAATTAGTAACATCTCTACATCAGAAATAGAGAGTTAGAAAACCAGTTGTGGATCTTCCAGAGCAGAAAGATGAATGGTGTATCTTATCCTTGAAAAACATTTCTATTGATAGCAACAGGCATGCTGATTATGTTTACCTTTGAAACCAAATCCACTACATCATTAGTATTCTGGTTTTTTCCAAAAGAATTGATGAGATCTCCGAACAGTATTGACATAATTGGCATGGATGCTCCATTTCCAATAGCGCCAACCGTCCCAAGGATCATCAGAAAGATATCTTTAGAATCCGCAAATGAAAAGAGCTTGATAAACGGAACTGTTTCAGTTTCCTCATCTCCTTCGCTCTTCTCTCGCTTCTGTTGGTCCCCATTTCCGGCAGAACTTTTCTCCTCTACCTCCTGGCTTTTTGATGTGCTGGCCTCATCCATACTCTTATCACGACTTCTCCCGTTCTCGACAGCCATAGCATGAAACCTCGAGATATTAATCTAATCCTCAATTACTCACAGAATTCTCAAAACTTGAATCGCAGCTGCAACAGAGCACAAAGAAACCAGCAACTTTTAATGGAGGCCATTCAATACGCCCAATGAAAAAGAAATTGAATGAAGGATTGAGCTGTTCAAGAAATAAAAAAATGCCGCCTATATTGACCAACTACTTGAACTTGAATCGAAGTAACCTTCAAGTAACATGAAGGACGAAGGAATAAACAAAATCTTGGCTAAAATAAAGGGTAAAGGCCCCAAGAAGCAAGCAAGAACCGGTAGAGAATATAGAAAAACTTGGTGAATTCACTCACTAGAAATCAGTGTGATAACTTACTACAACTATCTAGCTGGCCCAGTTTAGAATTTACTGAACCAAATAAAAGCCAAAACGTCCATCAAGACTCCTGTACATTTTCCCCACGTTACAGAAGCTTCCACTGAATTCTCTCCTTTTTTTTCAAAGAGGAATCAAATTAAGTTAGGCTATACTATTTGTCACAGAAAACAGATCCACCTACCTCATCACAGCAAAATAAAGTATATGATCAAAGAGATAAAGGCGGGCATGGAATGAGGTGGTTTTTCTCAGTGATTCCTTTTGCGATACAAGAATAAAGAATTAAAAAGCAGAGAAGAAGGTAGTCATCATGCAAGGAAAAGAGTTGAGGAAAGAAAAGAACGAGAGAGCAGTGAAATATATTACTTCTGTTGTGTTTCTGCTAATGTTATTTGCACAAGAACAGCAACAATTAGTTATATCTTATATACAGCAGAAACCCAATACTTGTCAAAACAGAAAAACCAAGATTCCAAGGGACTCGGAGAGAGAGGAAGAGAGCATTTACCTACCTAAAGAAGAAAAGGGATGTGAAGTAGTAGTGGTTGAGGTGAGAAGTGGTCACCAAGATTCCATAGCTATTATTAATTCTAGTTCTACGGCTACTGTATGCCCTGTTTGCTTTTAGCCAACGTTTACTAAAAAATCCTGCTTCCACTTGCTTCAAGGGCAAGCATTCGTGTTCCTCTTAACTGATCCTGACTTCCTGCAACTGGTGAAAAAAACAAAGAACACAGATATAAAATTCTGCTCTTTTTTCAACCAAATCCCTATTGTTTATGCGGAGACACCAGATGTTACACGGCATGAGGCACGGTTCCTCCAACCTAACCTCCAGCCTATTGATTGCTGAAAAATAAATTAACTATAAGGGTTTCCAGCTTGTATTATTTTAGACTTAGATCATCTTCAATGGAGTTGTTAAATAGATACATAAAAATAAAAAAATAATATTTTAATTATTTTTATTTAGTTTTTATATTTTAAGGAAAACCAGATGAAATCTTAAAAAAAAAATTTCTTATAAATATTATTTCTACGTATCTCTTCAAAAAACTAAAATTAATAAAGTAAAGCTAACAAAAAAATAAATCAATTAAATCTAGTCATATAAAAAAAAATAACATCAAAATTATTAAAAAAATAAAACACTTATTTATTCTATTCTAATAAAATTAATTTTCAAAATATTTTTTTTATTAGAATATACATGATAACAAAAAAAAAACTATATTTATATTATTTAAAATATTATTTGATCAATTTACCTCTTTAAAATAGCATCTTCCATTAAAAGTGAGTGTGGAAGCAGCCAAATATGAAAGCTGTGACTTCATTATTTAAGAAAATGAATTAAACCACCAGTACTAGATGTTTTATTGGAGGCTAATCTTTTCAGTTCATGTCGCACTGTGTATATTATTAGCTGTATTAGCTGTTTTTGATCAAAAATTAATTTTTAAAAAATAATCAATTTCTTTAAAATTCAATTCGTTTGTTTTATAGCTCAATTAAAAAGTAATTTCATGAGTCATGTGCTGCATGTATTCTTGAATTTCTTCTATTATTATTATTATATTTTAATGATGTTTAGTATAAATTTAATAAGATTAACTACTCATTTTCATATTCGAACATATTTAAAAATATTGTTACGGTTGCTATTTAAAGTGATTTTTATTAAAAAATATATTGAAATAATATTATTTTTTATTTTTAAAAAATTATTTTTAATATCAACGTATTAAAATGATCAAAAAAACACTAAAAAATATTAATTTAAAATTAAAAAAATTAAATTTTTTAAAAAATATTTTTAAAATACAAAAATAAATTTAATTATTATACAATCGTTTCATTAATCAAAGAGGACACCTACCCTTTAAGTAGCAATAAAATCAAGATTTACAATAAATAAAAATCATATCTTTTTCACGTTTGGACTTTTATCGACAAGGCAGCACGGTGGCGGGCATGGTTTTCGCTTTCTGATGATAAAATAGCGGCAACAAGTCAAGTCAGTTGGCCGCAAGCTAAATGCTACCGAACCAGGCATAAAAATTCAAACGTCTGCTTAATTATTATCCTTGCAGACGTTTCTCCAACGTTTCTCCAATTTGGATCTTCTCAGAAGGGGCAATATTGTATTTTGCTGAATCTGTGATCATACGATCTCTAACCTAATTCTTATAACTCCTTTCAAGTATTAAAATTAGGGCACGACTTTGGATTTTCAACCCTGTAAAAGGGGTTCCCTTTTGAAATGGATAAATTCAAGTTTGATTATTTAAATAAATCGTATGATAATAAGCGTACGACAACAGGCACAGCACAACAAGTAAGCGTTCAATTATTGTACCAAAGAAAAAGAGATAATTGGAATAGAGACGTGTTTTGTTAGATAGAAGAAAAAAATAAATTTTTATACTTTTAAAATATAAGGTAAGAGAAAAGATATTTTTGATAATATTTATTATTTTTTATCTCTAAAATATTTTTATAAAAAAATTTTAATTCTAGAATTATTTAAATTATACATATATAAATAAAAATAATTATTATTATTGTTAAAAAATTTTGATCGAGAAATCGACTTGAGATAAGGCATGGATCACGAGTTGGGATTATTAATCGACCTTGAATTTTGATCAAGTTAAACAATGTTAATCTTTCCTTTATTTTTTTAAAATCCGAATCTATATAGGCCTCATATCTCAGATTAATCCATTAGATCGGTTAGAGTTTTATAATTAAAATCATTATATTATTATTAATTTCAACCTCCAGTATAAAAAAAAAATATCTAAAAAAAATTAATATATATAAGTTTGAAGCAATACACGTTAAAAGTAAAATAATTTTTTATATATATTATTGTGTATTGTTCATCATCAACAAAATAGAATACAAGGATAATTTTTCTATCTTATAAACCAACCAAACACAATTATATCTCTATTTTTTTAGTATAGTAATATCGAGAATGTGTGGAATATTTAGATTTGGGATTTCCTAGTTGTAAATTTAAATAGTGGAGGAGCGTTGGCTTCCACTATTGCTATAATTCAATGGATCATACAGCGAGATGCTGTCGACCACCATAAGAAATTCAGAGGTTTCCATTGAAAGTGGCTTCTTCTCGACATTTATTTTCTTTTATAAATTAATATGCACTGCTTTACCATTATTCTTTTGGGAACGAATAGTGGTCGTTCCCCAAGGTCGCTCCAATGGTGTCTGTATTTCACATGGTGTGTGTATTTTCTCTAGTTTTGTGTTTGCTTTATAGCTGGCAGCCATGCTCTCTTCTTTATTTGAGGAAGAGCCAGCGGCACCCATAGATTTGCCAATAATTATCAAGAACACACACAAGTTAATAAATAGCTAAATATTCCAGCAACAAATCTCTCTCTGCTGGCGGTTAAGCGTTGAAGGGAGAAGTGGCTGAAACGGGGATGGTAATGCGTACTTATTGGTCAATTTTTTAATATCTATACCTTACCTTATTGAGTAAAGTATCTATACCTTACAGGTATTACAGGTTTACAAGGTATTTAAAAAATGTAGTAATATGATTATTTTTTAAAATGTTTTTTACTTTAAAACATATAAAAATAATAATTTTTTAGTTTTTAAAAATTATTTTTAACATTAGTATATCAACATAATCTGAAAATAACAAAAACATATTAATTCAAAACAAAAAAATTTAAAACTTTTTAAAAATACTTTTCAATAGAAGTTTCAGACACTATTTTAAGATTATAAGATAATATATATATCATTCACTTCCGTGTTTTTTATGAGTTCTACACAAGAAAGACATTTTAATCCGAACCAGTAGATACGACATGATTTAAATGAATGAGGTTTTTTAATAATTATTTTAATTAATATGTAATGTCAGTTATGTATATTAATTATCAAATTTAACCCCAACTTAACTTCAGATATATATTTTTATTATATAAATAACATTTATATTTTCTGAAATCCTTTATATATATAAAGTTGACGACAATGTTGACTCCAAAAATAAATAAGATATATTTGTTTTGTTAATAGCATTTTATAAAATTAAGATTGTCCTCACTTAATTAACTACTCCAAGTACAAAATAAAAATTGCTCAAAGCTTTATTTATCAAACATACATAAAAAAAAAAATCTTAAATATTTTAAAAGACTCCATTTATAATTTTGTCTAAGATATCATTCACTTTAAACCGAATCTTACATCCATTTATGCGCATTTAGAAGTTGAAACGGGAAAATTCAATTTGTAAGATCTATATGAAACAAAATATTAGTATTTTATCCCTATAATTAGCTAATATAGTTGGGGGCAGTCTTGACTTGTTTTAATTCAGTGTTTTCTTAGCTTGAATTCAAAACTCATTTATTATTAATTAAAAATGAAAATTGTTACAAACAAGAAGGTGCGTGAAAAATTAATCAATAACAATGAATTTACTAAGTATTAACATAAATATAATTGAAAGATAGGACATGAATTTTGAGTTGCAAAAGGAATAATAAATCTTATCGTATCATGCTTTACAACCAAAACAAAATAAATTTTTCAAACATACATAAAAAATAAAATAAATTCTACTGCTACTGGATCGTTGCTTTGCAAAAGGAAGTTGGTTTGATTTGCTGTTGCGTTGGAGTTTTTTCTGGACAAGACGTCACGACGTTTCCCTTAATTATCACTCTCCACGCTTCCTGTAAGGGTTTCCAGGGGATATACATTTGTGGGCTTTTTTCACGTCGAATTTTTCTACCAATTAAAGCCGGTGTTGCACTTGAGCTATTCCAAAAGGGAACATCATTATTATTGACAGCATAAATTACTATGCTGTCAATAATTTATTATTATTATTTTTGAAAAAATAAAAGAAAAGCAAGCAGATGCAACGCCTTGGTCCCCATGCACCGTGAAGCCTCCATCACAGTGGAGGAAAATGGAAATACGATTAAAGCATCTTTATTTTCGTTTGAGTGAATTTTCCTCTTTTTGACTTTATTCCAAATAGCCATGATCAATGGGAGGCCCTCAAGATTTGGCACCCTTTTTCCTAAAGCAAAATAGAGTGCATTTGCGCCCAACCAGCTAGAAAACGACGATATTTCATGTAATTTGAGGCCATGCCTTCACTTCTCTCCATTGATGGCTGCATTTGCGACATTGGCTTTTCAAAGGAGTTGGTAGATTCTTTTTCCAATATCTTAAGCTACAGAGATCTCGCAAGGGACGCGTTTCTTCCCTAATCATTTTCTTTTTTACTATTTGCTTTATTATTCCTGTTTTTTTTTTTTAGTTTTATTCTTTGATAGTAGACTAATTTATAATTGAGTTTTATAATTTATATCGTTTTACTTTATATGAAATTATCATAATCTTAAAAAGAAAATCTCAGTATTGATTTGACGCTCAATTTTACTATAGTTTTTTGTTTTGTTATTATATAGTTAAATTAATAAACAATAATTTAGAAAAAAAAAAGTTATTAATCCCAATTGAGTCTATTACCTGGTTTGCAGGTTTGATGTGTTGACTCGGGTTATCTAATTCATGGGTTTAGTGGGTTTACCTATCAAACCTGATATTTTTTTTTTTAGTTTATGATCCTTTAATTTTTCTAATTATTTTTTTTATTTCACTCTTATTCATTATTAGATTGGTTAAGAAATGAAATTCATGGTTTTTTTTTTCTATTTTCTATAAGGTTATTATGATTTTAAATAAATATTTTTTTAAGGTTGATGCTTAATTTTGAAAGTATCTAATGTTATCATAAAATTAAACAAAAATAATTTACAAAAACAACAAAGTTTTTAAACCTATTAAAATCCATAGCCCAAGTCGCAGAATGACCAAGGTCGATCCAATCTGGCATTATCTCAATATAAAAAAATTATTATCTTAAAATTTATTTTAAAGTTATGTCGTATTTTTACCGGTCATTTAATTTATATTTGGACTTATTAAATTTAATAATTAAGTTTAGATTAACTCCTATATGATTTAATTTAAAATTCAAGCTAATCAAGGAGTTAGGTTGACAGGTTTCAAGATTAAATTATTTAATTAAATTTAATGATACTACGAAAAAAAATATGCATACTCTTAATATTTTTTAAAAATTTAAAAAAATAATACCAGCGAAACAAGAAGAAATATACTAGTTAAGATCTTAATTCATATCACATATTATGAAAATATATAAATAAAAAATACATTTATCACATCTTAACAAAATATGTACTTGGAATATATTTAGCAAAACTTCATTGATGTCATGAGATAAAAGAGGATTACTTTATGTCCTAATCACAAGCGTCAGATAACTTTAAGGTTTCTTCTCTCCTAATCACAGCGGGCAGGTCTATTTCCTGCTTTTTACTGGCCAGTTCTTAAGCTATTTGATTTTGCACCATACACAAAACAGTTTTAGACGACGGGTATAGTAAAAAGTAATTAAATTGCAAGATTTAGAGGATATTTCGAACGTGGGAGCTGATGTTTTTTAAGGTTTTTTTATTTAAAAATATATTAAAATAATATTTTTTATTTTAAAAAATTATTTTTTTATATTACTATATCTAAATAATTTTTTAAAAAAAGTTAAACTTAAACTAAAAATTTATTTTAAAATTTCATATAACGCGGTTTCCAAAGTGTCCAATGCATACGTATATCTTCAAATTCTAATTTTTGAGTTGAACTTTAATTGAGAAGATAAGGCGACTCTGTTGCACGATCACGAGCTCACTGTACTCTTGACTTTTTGCTGTTTTGCCCGACGTGACTGGATGGGGTTGGCTGCTGGCTGGCGAGAGGGAGCATTCAATGACAATAAATGCTAAAAAAGATGATATCAGTGGTCAAATTCTGTGTCCTGAGTTGTGCTACCTCAGCTAACATTTAACACTCTGTTTTCCCTGCAAAAAGCACATACATTTCTTCAGCTATGCGGCAAAATCATCCTGTACTTGTTTGGAAGGTTGTTAATTTTATTCTATTTTATCTAGAATAATCAAAATATTTTATATTAATTTAAAAAATAAAATAAAATAAAATAAATTTTATTTTATTTTAAATTTCAGTACATTCTAAATTTTTCAGCTAAATTCTGCTCGAAACATTCCAGTTTCATTCTACATGTTCTGTTCCGCTCTTGAAAAGCCATTGAATCTTGTTCAATTTCATTAATTAAACCACCCGATTATAAAAAGCTCTTTTTTATTACTATTTTCAATATCAATGATATTAATAATAATATTGAAAATTATTATTACTATTTTCATTAACAATGATATTAATTTTTTAAAATTAGATTTATCACTAATATATATGATTTCTATTCATGTTGTTTTTTTTCATGTTTATACTTTCTAGGAATTTGAGCTAAAAAAATGCTTTAGATTCCATTAGTCACTTGATAACGTTGACCTAACTTTATATTTAAACTATATTTGTTAAAATATTTTACTTTCATAATATTTTGATATTTTGTTTAAGTTGAATTACTTTAAGTTAAAAATCTATTTAATCTTAACTATTTAGAAATATTTTAAATTTTAAAATTATATTTGTTTGGCATTGTGTTTGTATTGCATAATTTATAATTAATTTATCTTGAATTTAAATTATTTTTGTTGAATATATATATATATATATGAACAGTACAACCCCAAAACGGCACGCCGAAACACTCCGAAACTGAAATATTTCATTCCAATTGAAAAAACAAAACACCTACCGAAATGGAATTGACAACCTTGCTTGTTTGGGTTGCATTTCATAACTTTTTTATTATTTATTATTTTTAAAAATATTAGTTTAATATATTTTTAAATAAAAAATACTTTATGAGTGTTTTTGTTTCCCGGAAAGTATTTTCCGATAAACCATTTTCTAAACTTTTCTGTGTTTGTTTCATGTTAGAAAAATTAGTCAATAAAAAACACTTTATGGTTAACAGAAAACACTTTCCAGTTAAAAAAAAAATTAGCTTGGTTATCAAAAAAAAATTTTCCTTTTATTTTGGACAGAAAACATTTTCTAAAAGTTGTGAAAATTTTAAAAATATCATATTATTTGCTAATTATATCAAATTTGATCCTCAAACTTTTGATTGCTATATATATATATTTTTTTCAATATTTGTTTTTCAATTTCATCTCTTAAAATTTAATTTTTATATTAATTTTGATACTCATTTTTATAATTATTATTTACTTTTTTCTTTTTATTTTTTAATTGAAATTTTTTATCTATTAAATTTAATCTTCGTTCAACTTATTTTATTTGAGATAATTTATAAAATTTTAATTATTATTATTTTAATTTCTTCATCTTTCAATTTTTTTTATTTTCTAGATTTAATCTCTATTATTTTGATTATTATTTATTTTATTTGAGATAATTTATGAAATTATATGTTTTTTAATTTTATTTTTATTCAACCTTTTGATTTGTAAGATTTGTTTTCTTATTATTTTAATAAACTTGAAAAAAATAAAACATTAATAAGTTATTTTCCAACTCATTTTCCATGACATAACCAAATACTGAAAATTATTTTCCAACTAATTTTTTATTACACTGTCAAGCATCAGAAAATAATTCACTTTTTTAAAATTTATTTTATCAAAATTTATTTTTTAAAAAAACAACTATTTTTCAGTAAACAAACAACGCTAAAAAACAATAACTACAGTTTACTTTAACACTACTTCGCTCTTGAATGTTATACTATTGAAAGAAATAATGTCGTTTCAGAGGCTGCTCATTGTTCATCTATTGCAAAAATGTTTTGACTCCAGTCCATCGGTAAGGTTTGGGCTGATCCGAGTTTCATATAAAGTTATGCCCTAAGCCCACGTAAGAACCACACTTATTCAAGGCTTGGATCATCATTTCAAGATTTCACCAAATTACATCAACAAAAATCTGCCGAGCAGATAGCAAAAGCTCGTGGCCTGTGGGATTTTTGCCATCATCATTCTAAGAAAGATGCCTCGTTTTCATCGATCCTCCTCTGTTTCACTGGTACAGTAAACATACTCCATGATTCGCAAGAAAGAAGCTCTGAAATAGCGACAGGATCCATTCATTTTCACCCCTCGATCACAGATGCAGCGAGGCATGGCATTCCATGCTTGTTTCTGTTCACAGAGTTCGTAAAACGATTTAGTGTTTTATCTTGTCACCTTTGCGCTTGCAGGAATTCAAGTAACTTTCATCATTTGATCAATGAATGGTTGGCGATGGACCTCTTCGACACACCATGTTTCTTAGGCAATGGCAATGATCCTACAATGCCAACAGGGATGATGCTAGGCCCTTGAATTCGAACAATCTGAGCTGGAGGACCCCATATCCATAATCCAACTGACTGAATCCTAATCTGCCCCATTATAATTATAATTATAAGAAAATCTAAAGCATGGGGCAAAGCAATCTAGCAATCCACGATGTTTTCTTCATTTGGTTTTTGATTTTTTTTATAGAATCTGTTGCTCATTACCATATTGGTGGAAGAATAAATTGGTTCTTTAACGTCTTTTATGCGGCTTTATTATCCTCGGAATTAATCTTTTTTAAAAGAGATGATCAAGAGTTTTATATTTTCAACTTTTATGGAAAATAAAATAATTAAATTACCCTTAAAAAATAAAATCTCATTCACTAGTGGTCTGAAGCACTTTGGTGTTTTTGTAATGTTGTTTTTACTATAATAAAATCGATGGAGAGGTTTCATGAAGATTTTTATTTTTTATGCACGGTAAAATTATCTGTATCAAAAAATTTAAAGCTTCCTTGCAAATGCTTTTTCGTCTTGGGAACCTTTTCTCTATATACAACCAAATATTATTTTTTACTCTCTTGATTTTTTACATGTTTGTCACGTAATGAATCAAACTCAAATATTAACCTAAGTATCAAAGTATCTCTTGTGAACAAGAACAACTCGAGTTCAAAACTCATCAGGAAAAGTTTGTTTTTATATGAAGTTTGTTTTTCTAAACACATGCAACTTTCAAGCATTGCATCTTAGAACATGTAATCTATCAATGACCAGAAGATCAAGAATGTCAGACGATGTCTGCTAAAGTGGTCTAATTATGCCTAACATGGATTTGATTATGGAGAAAACCATGGTATGTTATAACAAAAACTAAATAGTGTGGAGAAATTATTATAGATTAAAATATATTTTACTAATAATTATAATAATAGTTTTATTTTTAATGTTTTATTTTTTCACGAATGGATAAATATTTTTTTGGCTTTTTTTCCACAAGTACAATCAAGTTTTTTCAATTTCCAAATACAAACAAATAACGATTTTAGTTTTAGAAAAGAAAAAAAAAACTTTACTTTTAAGGGTGTTTTGATATTTTTACATGGATATTTTGTGTAATTAAAAGGACCAAATGGGGTGTCTTAGTATTTTTCACATTATATTTTGTATTTTTTAATCACAAAGATTTTGGAGCATGTTCCACATGCCTTATCAAGTGGGATGCGCAGTTATGCCCTCTTTCACATGGAACGAAGTATGTAGACATATCATAATTGAATTGCCGTCAATGATTGATTGTTTGAGTTTTCTTTTCTTTTCTTTTTCTCCGAACAATTAAAGTGCACTATTATCCTTTCTTTGTTTGTTATTTATTTGGGTCTGGCATAGCTTACTAGACCCTAGTGCCGTAGGTCTGACAACCATGTGAGATGTCAAACCTAGGCATGTGTCTGGGCAGACCCAAGACGCATGGGTCTAGCATCCTTAATACAATATTGACATTGTGTATATATATATATTCAACCCATCATCTAATTAATAAAAAAAACCAATATTAGTAAAAAATTTGAGAAGAAAATTCTTAATTCATAAAAATTAACTATTTTATACAATGCAGCATAAAATACAAATTACTCTTATTTTTAATTTTTGCACCATGTAAAACTCTAAATAATATAAATAAGTTACTTGACTACTAAATTATATAGTACTGTCGTTATACTTTATTTTGATTATCAAAATGGTAAAAAGCTTTAAAAATCAACAAAAAATATAAATATTAAAATTTAAAAATAATTATTCTACTTCAAAACTCTTCAGAATAAATTGAACTCTTTACTACTTTTTTTATGGGTTATTTTTTGCTGCTGTCTTACGTTGTTTTTACTATTTTAAACAAAAATTGATAATATCAAAGCTTTTCTTAGTTGTTGTTTACTGTATGATAGTAGTGCCAGCTTCAATTTTTCCCACGAATTAAAAACTAATTTATTTATTCATTCATTCATTTATTTATTATTAATTTATAATCATGTGGCATATAATTCAATTATGTCCCTACTTTTTAATTAAGAGCAATTATAAATTATATTATGTGTTTTAAAAATTAAATAAATCTATTATTATATGACAAAACAAAAGGTTAATCTAGTAAATATTTAAATATATTCATTTATAAATAATTCTAAACAATTTGGTTGCTAGTTGGGTCTAACCATCAGTCTATTGAGTTTGGCATTATTGAATTTGGCATAACCATTAGATCCAAAGAACTTCAAATAATTTTTATACTTTTAATTTTTATATATATTTAAATCATTACTTGTTAGCTTTGTCAAGAGAAAATGGGTATATTTATGCTTTAAAGTATAGTTATGCTTTGGTACCAATAGAAGATAGGTATCATGTTTGAAAGATATCTCATTGAAATGCTCAAGGAATTAAAAAAAGAAAAAAAAGTAGCCCATCCTTTAGCCATAGTCACGCATGCTAGAAATATAGGAGAACATTTAGGGTTCTCCTGTTTAAATAAATGGATGGACTCGATTAATACAACAATTCACGACTAATATGAAATATAATTATTTATCATACATAAATAAAAATAAATACTTTTCTTCTAGAATTTAAAGTTTATTTTTTTATTTTTTTTATAAAAATTCACTGATTTTATTATCAAAATATTTCTAAATCTAATAAAAATAATTATTTTACAAGTATCAGATCTTGTAACAATTTTATAAATCCTGAATGAGAAAATATGAAAGTGAATATTGTGATAATTCTTTATCCACATACTCAGTATTTTCATTCTATATTTTGGAACATCATCAGCTATATCTAGGGGTGTTCACAGTTCGGTTCGGTTCGATTTAGACTTAAAAAACCAACCGAACCGAATTTCAATATTTTAGAGAAATATTAACCGAACCAAACCGGAAACTGGTTCAAACCGAGCCGGTCCGGTTTGGTTGAATCCAGTTTTTTTGGAAAAAATCAGGAAACCTAATTCCTTTATTAAATCCGGTTTTTTAAAAAAAAATACTGGGAAACCAAAATCCCTTCATTAAATCTGGTTTTTTTTTTTTTAGTTTTTTTAAAATTCACTTAGCCTTACAGTAAATTGAGTTTTAAAATTTATAGAAACCTGAATTAATTAACAGCTTGGCTGCCATAAACAGGAATTCCCTACTGAACACTTATCTTTCAATATGCATGCAATGTGGAAGTGCCATCTGTAAGGCTTTCTTCTCCTAGTCACTCCGAATTTTCTTCTCCTTTCAGGTTAATGCATATGCAGACAACTTCAAATTTAAGTGGCATCCCAAGACTGATGACAAATAAATTTATTTTTCATGTTTTGTTTCCTGGTTTATGAGCCTGAAGTTGTTCAAATGATTTACACTTTACAGGCAGGCAATGAGCTATGCTAAGAAAATCATATATCCAAGGAATGTAAACCATTTAATTCTTCACATTAATTTAGACAAGAATTCAATCTGACAGAATCAATTTCAATATGCAAGATGTATGATCAAATTTGAACACCTCAAATTAAAAGTTTGTTCGCACTAGAAAAGTTAACATTAACAAGCGAATACATTAGCAACCAGCAATAAATTATCATAAACATCCGCCATAAATTGAAGAAAAAAACGCAACACCAGAATCCAAAAATTCCAGCAACAGCAGCATGGGCATCCAAAAATTCCAGTAAGGATAATGCTATAAAAAAAAAACACTAGCAAATTAGCAACATATTAGAGTTCAACTATTGAAAGAATTAAATTAAGTATGAAAAATATTAAAGGGAATTAACAAGGTAAAGTAAATTAATTACCCAGAACAATTATATTTCAAAATTGCACCAAGCCACCAATACCGCTTACAAACAATCAGTTGAGATTTTTAAACTTTCACCAAATTCTACAAAAACATAAATTAAAAAGTTAGATTAAACATATGTAAATAAATGATATTATAAAATAACTACATTTAAATTTGTAAAAGAAATTACCTGACTCAATCATCTCAGAATTTTCAATATAATCCATGTAGTTGCTGATGTTGATTGGAATTGATGCTAAACTCAACCAATTCTGACAACAAACCAGTGCTTGCACTGTCGATGGAGATAAAAAGCTTTAAAATAGATCTAAAATACGACCACCAGTATTGAAAGCTGCTTCAGAAACAACTGTAGATACTGGAATAGCTAACACGTGTTGTACCATCTTAGAAAGAATCTTGTATTTTGTAGCATTACACCTCCACCAACCCAAAATATCTAATTTAAAATCATTAGGATCCTTACAATCATTACCCAAATACCTCTCAACCTCATTTTTTTTTTTGTACACTGCCTTCTTCCTCTAAATGTTTTTTGAATTGAGAAGCTAAGTCATCCAACATATCATCATTTATCACCATTAAATCAACATTAATATTTTCATTTATACTAGTTCCAACACCATGAACAACCTCAACATTCTCATCAACATTCATATAATGCTCAAACAACCTTAACAAAGTGTTTTAACCTTAATTGTAAAATTTTCAGCCTCTTCAACATCATACAATCTTCCAAAACAAAATCTCATATACTTCAATTTGAAACGTGGATCTAACACAACAGCCACATACAACAAAAAGTTTTGTATGTCTTGATCCCCCCAATATTTTTTATACTTTGCCATCATATTCTTGGCCATTTTACTTACATAAACATCTTCACTTCTACAAAGTTGAGATATGCTTGTATGCATGGAAATCAATTCATGAAAGAAAGAATTAGATGTCACATACAATGAGCTAGAAAATTTCAATGTAACCGTGTAAAATAGTTTCAAGAACTTGACAAAAGATCTAGCCTTTTCCCAATTTTCTAAAGCAGGGGAACCTAAGTTTTTTTATTTTTCTTTTGAATCAACCTCAAAGTAACTCAAATATCTAGGATCGGTTTCTTCTAACCTCATAAAAACCACATCAAACATAAAAACCATATATGTAGAGTTCCATCTAGTTGCAATATCCAAGCAAACAGATTTTTTACTCTCAATTTTTAACCTCTCTGCACATTGGTTAAAAACAAGTTGTCTAGAAGGAGAAGATCTAACAAACCTCACTGCATTCCTAATCTTAACAACTGAATCATCAATATCTTTCAATCTCGCACATACAATAAGATTAACAATATGTGCACAACATCTAACATGCATAAAGTCATTTGACAATATATTAGTTGCCCAATTACTTGTTGCTCTCTTCAAATATTTTATTGTCAAATTATTTGAACTTGCATTGTCAACTGTAACTGTTAAAATGTTATTAATTCCCCATTCCAACAAACAACTCTCAATTGCTTGGCCAATTGTTTCACATTTATGATTAGAAACTTGACAAAAGTTTAGAATTCTTTTATTCAAGTTCCAACCTTCATCAATCCAATGGGCAGTCAAACACATATAATTAATATTTTGGATTAATGTCCAAGTATCGGTTGTTAAACATACACGTTGATCCTTAAGAGCTTTCTTTAATTTTTCCTTTTCAACTACATAGATTTTTAAACAATCTCTCTAAATTGTCAAACGAGAAGGAATATCAAATCTAGGTTGCATTACTTGACAAAATGATATAAATCCTTGGTTTTCAACAAAGTTAAAAGGTAGCTCATAAAGTATAATCATTTTTCCTAGGGCTTTCCTACACTCTTCATAACTATAACCCACCGCATTAATAGTCACCAAATTTTTCTCTCCACCATTACCCTCTTTTATTATAGGCCTAGGTTGTAAGACTAAAGTTTTTTGTTTTCGATCAATCACAAAAGAAAACTTTTTGCATACACCTAGATGACTCCATATATTAATTACTAGTCTCATTAAGTATAGTATGACATGCATAATCTTTTTCACAATACATACATGCAGCCCTAGGAGCCTTAACATTACGATCTAATTTTTTAAAGTGATCCCAAATTCTACTTTTTTAGCTGTACTGTAGCATTGGAGGAGTTTAGTATTATGTATAATGCCAACTCTCATTTACCATCCCCTAGAAAGATGTGAATAGTTTGGGATCCTAGATTAAAATACTTCAAGCAGATGATACACCTGAATCCTTAAAATAACCATCAATAACTTCATCTAAAAAGCTGGCAGTGACAGTAGGGAGAAAATTGTTTGAACCAGTAAATTGGACTTTAATCTTTCTGAGAATCATAATTCTTTTTTAAAATAAATAAGCATGAATGTTAGATTAGTATTTATGCTATGGGAATGAGTGAATATGTTTCTCCCTACTAATCGGTCTGACATTCATGCTATGGGAACCAAAAATGAAGGAACAGTCATGAAAATACCCAATTCTTTTCGGTTTAGAAAAAACCCAATCCCCGATAATCATGAAAAAACATATTCATTCATTCACCCGACAGGCGACAAACATGAAAAAAAAATGTTGTAACAGGCGACAAACACATTTGACTAATTGACTAATTGATAATCAAATAGAAAACTATAACAATTAACAAGCATATTTCAATACCAAGTTACCAACATAAATTAACAGAAAGGAGATAGGGTGGGGAAAGAGGGACTAACTTGAAGAAAGATGCAAAAACCCTAGCCGTTGATTAAATGGAAAAGGGGGCGAACCTGAGGATAAAAAGAAGAGAAGCAGAGGTCAGAGAACTGAGAAGCATCAAAGTTTGAAAATAATTATGTTGAACTCATAAGCAGTTAAGCACACGAAGATAAACTTACCAATGGAGGAGCCCTGTCGTTCTGCTGCAACCTGCAAGTGAAGAGAGAAGTAGGAGGCAAGACAGATGCAGAAGGGAAGATAGAGGAATGATGCAAATTGATGGAAGAGACAAATACGGAAGAGAGAAGAGGAAGAATGAAATTTGATGGTGAAGGGCAAGACAGATGCAGAATAGCAGAAGGGAGAAGATGATAAATCGTCTTTGGTGTGGGGCTGTGGGCAAAAAGGAGACTCTTTGGCTCTTTACTCTTTGAGTTTTTAGTGTGGGCGGTGGCTTCAATTCAGAATGTTAATTAGATTTAGGGTTACTGAGTGTGAGTGACTGTGTTTGTGTGTGACTGTGTGCGTGGTATTTATACTACCGGTTCGGTTCACCGGTTTAAGTGGTCAAACCGGAACCGAACCGAACTGGCAAGATTTTATGGTTTTAACAATCGGTTTAATCGGTTTTCTATCTCGGTTCGATTTTCTCAGTTAATTTTTTATCGGTTTTTTTGGTTAATCGGTTTTTTTGAACACCCCTAACTATATCATATTAGAGGGTGTTTGGCATTGAGGTGGAAAATCACTTTTCAAAAAATTTGAATTTTTTTTTTGCTTTAAAGTAATATATTTTTTATGTTTTCAAATCATTTTGATGTGCTAATGTCAAAAATAATTTTTAAAAATTAAAAATATATTATTGACATGCTTTTTTAAGTGAAAAACACTTTGAAAAGTAACAGCAACCACACTCCCAAACACGCATTAAAATTAATAAAAATAAGAGAAGGACAATAGTTATTGGTTTGAGTTAGAAAGTTTTTTTTGGAAATACTCTATACCATGCGTGCGTGTGTATAATCAATTTCAAAATTTAGACATATTCAACCACTAAGAAGTAGAAGGTATTTGTTATTGTGGCGTGGTTGTATTTTTAAAATAAATTATTTTTTTATTTTTAAATTATTTTAATATATTGATATTAAAAAAATAAAAAATTATGAATTTAATATTTTTTTTTTAAAAAAAAATATCATATTACCCAACTCCAACTTTATCTAAACGGCACGCCACTCTTTGCCCATCTGAGTGGATATGTAGGAGAAAATGCGCCGGTCAACGTAAAATCTGACGCAAAACCAACGCATGGCTGCCAGCCATGAGAAGAAACATGACAGTTTTTTTAGACCCCGTGTGGTGTGATGTGAATGTCCTATTATATTTTAAAAGTATTTTAAAAAAATTTTAATTTTTTAATTTTTTATTTTAAATTAATATTATTTTAATATTTTCAAATTATTTTGATATATAGATATTAAAAATAATTTTTAAAAAATAAAAAAAATATTTTAATGTATTTTTAAATAAAAAATACTTTAAAAAACAATTACAACTATATTTTCAAAACAAAAAGAATTTTTCATTTAGAATTTCTTTAAAAAAATTTAAAATTAAATATTTTCTGATTTTTAAATTATTTTTTATATTTTTATATTATAATAATATAAAAAATAAAATTAATAAAATAAAAAATATAACACCTTAATAAATTTTTAAATAAAAATATTTTAAAAAACAAACCACAGTACCTATCTCCATCTGCACTCAAAACAAAAAAAAATATTAAAAATCTCAGACTGCTCCCCCACCACAATCTGCCTCTCTCGTTACCTAAAACAAACAAACTAATGAAGTGTTTTTACTTTTGTCGAGATGGAAAATGAGCATTTTCTCGGTAACCAAAAAACCCACGAACCCCAGCCCTTCATCACTCTCACCCAGTCTCTTTCAACCCCACTACTCTTCCATGAAATCCAAGATGAACCCACAACTCCCTCTCGTCCTCCCGGACCTTCAAATACCAGTTTCAAGAAACCCGGTACTCTTCACAGGAGCAAGACCGCGCCTGCTATGGTTGTCATGCGAGAATTTCAACCAACGAAGCCCCAAATTCCTAAACCACAATCAGAGTCTAACTCCATAATCAGGCAAGCCATTTTCTTGCTATCTTTGTATCTACTCCTTGGAGTTGTTATCTACTCTTTTAACACCGATCACTTCTCGGGCACGGAGACTCATCCGGTCGTTGATGCTTTATATTTCTGTATAGTCACTATGTGTACCATTGGTTATGGTGATATAGCTCCATTAACACCAGTGACAAAGGTCTTTGCGTGCGTGTTTGTGTTAGTTGGGTTTGGGTTTATAGACATCTTGCTCAGCGGGCTTGTGAATTACGTTCTTGATTTGCAAGAAAGCATGATCTTAACTGGTATTGAAATGAGCAAAAATCGAAATCGAGAAGGATTTTCAGCTGCTGATTATATTATTGATGTTAAAAAGGGAAGGATGAGGATAAGATTGAAGGTTGGATTAGCACTTGGTGTGGTGGTTCTGTGCATTGGAATAGGGACCTTGGTGCTGTACTTTCTGGAGGATCTTGATTGGATTGATTCGGTTTATTTGGCGGTCATGTCAGTTACAACTGTTGGGTACGGTGATAGGGCGTTTAAGACCTTGCAAGGAAGGTTGTTTGCGGCAATTTGGCTTTTGGTTTCGACATTGGCGGTAGCAAGAGCATTTCTTTATTTGGCAGAGGCTAGGATTGATAAGAGGCACAGGAGGATTTCCAATTGGGTGTTGCATAGAGATATTACCGTGGAGGATTTGCTTGCTGCGGATATGAACAATAATGGTTTCATTAGGTGCGGCTCTATTTTTATCCCTTGCTAACTTGTTTTATTGGATATGTTTAGCTCTTCTAGTTGGGAAAATTTGTTGAATTAATGATATGATAACTTGGATAAAAATAATCTTCAAAACCTTAACTAGGCTATGTTAATGCGTGATAAGATGGCCTCTTGATCAAATGCTGCTCTAGAAGATGGATATCAAAAGTTAATTGAACTCTTCTTTCCATTTCTGTGCTGACCATCCTTGGTTCTTACTCTCCTATTGTATTGATGCTAATTTTATATAAGCAGATTCTAGTGAAAATTCCGATGCGTTACATTCCAAGACCTTGAAACACGGATCAAATTAAAGTTCCTAAGATCTTAAAGTCTTCTTGTTTCGGAGTTAAGTTAGCCTGGTTCTAACCTTGTAATAGTGAGTGATTGGCTCTTGAGTTGAGGACAGTATGTGATGGGCTGTTATTTGATGAAATTAACTGTTCTCTGAGTCTCTTGGATTTGGAGGCCATTAAAGGGAGACAATCTGGTTTAGCGCATTCTAAAACTTTTTGTTGCTTGTTTGCGAAAAAAGTGTTTTGCAACTTCAGCTAAAGATAAAGTGTTGAAAGACAATAATCCGTCATAGATTGCATAATCTCAGGAGACATGAAAGGTCCAATAGGTTTCCTACTGAACTGTAAAACAACATTTGAGAGAAAATTATGACTCCATTAGTATTTAAAGATTATGGATTTAAACACGTCAGGTCACTCATTTGCTAGTTTTTTCTCAAATGGCAAGTTATATCCAAGTAGTTGTAAGTTAAAGTATCAAGGCTCTTCATAGCTGCTCCAAGCCATCATATTATCTGGAACGTCCGTACATTGAGATAACTCTTATAAACTTAGTATTTTCTTTTCTTTTCCTTTTGTTGCTCTTGACCTATACCCTCACTGGAGATGTAATTGATCTTTTTTTTTAGGGTGTGGGTTTACGTAGGATTGTCTTTCTGTGAATAAGAACATGTAATCTAGCATTCCAGATAGAACTCAATTCTTTCTTCTTATTTTCCCAGCAAATGAGATAATGCGATCTATCAACCGAGGTAGAGCCTTAATTCATTTATTTTTGTAACTTTTTTTACAGTAAATCAGAATATGTAATTTACAAGCTCAAAGAGATGGGAAAGATAGCCGAGAAAGATGTATTACAGATCTGCAATCAATTCAGCAAGCTTGACCCAAACAACTTGGGAAAGATAACCTTGCCTGATCTCCTGGGGCATCGCTTGTGACAATTACACAGGTCAGTGTGTATTTTTTTTTTCCACAGGAGCCGTTGGATCTGCCTTGTTATTCCGGGAAACACGGGGAAGGTAGATGTCTGGTAATCGAAGTTCACTGGTATATGTGTACATAAATCTTCCGTAGTTGTAGCAGAAAATGGATTGCTTGCATGAAGCTGTTAAACAAGGAACTGTCCAGTCATGGAGAGTGTAGATATCCTAGTACTTTGATTCTTGAAACTGTAATGATCTCAGAATTGAAAATAACTAGAAAAAAAAAAATCAATAAATCAAGGCAATAAGTGGCCGCATCCTGTACAATTTCTGATTTAAGGGGTCGTCCCTTTGGGCTTATGGATGAGGCATGAACCTTCCTTGAAATAAACAAGAAGTGCAATGAGAAGATGTCACAAACTGCTGGGAAGAAATTTCACTCCGTAGTTATTACTTTTACTAAATATATTAAAATTTGGGAAATATACAGGTGTTTTACTGTAGCTTCATCATCCAACTTTTTTTTTTCCGTCCTCAATATTTTTTTTATATGCATCCATCTATGAATAAATTTATGATCAATTTGTTCATGATGGGAATAATTAAAATAAAGAGGAATAAAGTGTAAAACACGGATAAATATCATTCCCAATTTAAAATTTGTGAAAATTTTAATCTCCTAGCATCTGTTTTCTTCCTTTAAGGTCATGTAATTTTTATGAATACAATTCTCATTTAAATATTTAATTTTTTTATACCCCTGATAAGGAAAAGATAAAGTTGTCGGGTTTTGGTACATTGATTTTAGCCACTAAAAATATTAATCTTGGTATTAATGGGTTATATTTGATAAGAGTTTCATGATAATTGTTTTAAACCTCAGTTTATCTAAAAAAATAGATTGAGGTCGAGATTGAAAATTTTTACCTAATTTGATTTTGTATTTTTAGATTTTTTTTTTGGTTTTTAGGTTAATACATTGGTTTTTTTGGTTCTAATGGTGTTTTTAGATGAAAATAAATTGAAAAATAAATTTAAAGCAAAAACAAATGTGTTTTGATTTTCTAGCCAGTACAATAATGGTTAAGTTATGAGTTATTGTCTATTTAAAAAACAAAATAACGAAAACATGTCAACCCCTAAAAAAAAAATTAATTAATTAAGGGCCCTTGCAAAATGAAAAAAAATAATTAATTAATTAAGGAACCAAACTTGGCGCTTTTTAAAAAAGATCCAAGCCTTTATGTTTGGCATTTTCCCCTTCTTTTTTTTATCATTTTTTTAGCTTTTAATTTTTTATTTAAATTTCATCCTTTAATTTTTTTAAAAAAAAGTTGTTAGGATAAATTTAGGTTAAAAAAATAAATTTTAAAAAAACAAAATTATAAAACCTAGTATAGTCCATGGCTCAAATCATGGATTTGATAAGTTAAACGAGTTCAACCAATATATTTTTGTATTAATATTTTTTTAATAAAAGATGCCATATTAATAAAAGTTTTAAACATAATATTTTTTTAATTGGTCTTTGTTATATTTTTGTATTGATTTATATAAGATTAATTTATTCTGATTTATTTTTTATAGAATTATTACGGTCCCATGATCTAAATCTTAAATTTAGCAGGTTAATTTACATTAGTTTAGGTCATTAAGTAAATCGTTCTGTCAATATTTTTTAAAAAATGTCATAGAAATCTTTTAATTTTTTTTAATTTTATTCTTTAATTTTTTCTATTTTTTATTATCTTTTTTTTTATATATCATTTAAGATTCGAAGAAGGAAAAAAGACAAGGATCCAACAATTAGCGGCTCGGAATGTAGAAACTTTTAGCTTGGACGGTACTGGTAGCGTCGGTGAACTGAATCTCCAGGAACACTTGAGCCCAAACAAGAACCGTTGCTAACTTTCGATCCACCGGGTAAAGAAAGACTTGAGAAGACAAAAGGTGCTTATTGTTGTAAGGGTTTGGAGACTTCTTTTTGAATTCACTATATTTTATTGTTTTTCTTGTCCTCATTCTTTTTACTGATATAAATTATCAAGAATATATGAAATTAATTATAGCTTGTTTTAATAAAAATTTATTTTATAGTTCATTTTAAGATTGATGGGGAGAATTACATTTGGCTAATTTATACAGTATTCTTTCAAAAAAAAATAAGGTAAAATGTTTCGGTTGAGCTTTTTATCCGAGTGCATCTATGCCCGAATATGTACATGCCTGCGTTGACACATTTACATGAACAACACATTGCCCTTGTAATTGATGCATCATATAATAGTAAATTAATGATGCGAATATCATGATCAGATGGTCACATAACCTATACATAAATACATTAATTTTTGAAAAGCCAAGTAAATCAAGTTTGATAAGAGTGTGATATAAAAATAATTTGTACCTAAGCACCAGCATTATTGGAAATGGTGACTCCCGCCCAACGAATATTAATTCACGAATGAGAAGCATAAGGATGACGCCATGAAAACAGTTGTTATTCGATAAGTCGTTTTTAGTCCTTTAGAGAACCAAGGAAGGAAGATTATCCCACCAACACACAACAAGTGCAGCAAAAAAGTTTATTGATCTGAAAATTATTGTCCTAAATATGTTAGAATTAGATTTGTCACCCTTAAAAAGTCATACATGAACTAGGAAAAATCTGATTTGAAAAATTTGTGTTGGTACCCCCATTTGATGTCCTTGATTAGCTTGGATTTCTTTATTTAACTTGGACAAATAAGAAAACAAATTTCTTTCTTTGTTACTGATTTAATTACTTTTCTTTCTAAGTTAGGAAAAATATTAAATAGTCATCATCTTTTCAGGAATAAGATATGGCCAACTTCTTTACTTAATTAGGAGAATAAATTGCTAACTTTTTATCTTTGTAGTATTAGGAAAAAAAATAAGCCTAACAAAGTTGGTATTGGGCCAGACACATCAACATGAATTTGGCTCTCCTTGAACCTGAACTAGATGAATTAAAAGTTGTCATTTATGCTCCTTAAATGTCCCAAGCCTTTTCAGGTTTATTTTGCTCCATATGTTCTGAACAGACCCATTTAATGCTTCTTTAAACTTTTTTACCCTAGCTCTTGTGATTGACCCAATTGGCATCTCTAATGGGTCGTTGGCATGATTACTCTTGGTGTTGGGCTGATTCGCATCACAGTATCTTGTATGTCTTGTCTAAATCCATGCAATCGCAATTTATTCCAAAACTCTTTAAACACAAATTAAAGCTTAAAGATAATTTATAAACAAACAATTAATTCATAATTCTAAGTTGGATATGAGAAAACTATGTTTAAAATTAAATCTCGTTTCATGAAACCATGCTCCGATATTATGTTAAACACTTTAACAAAATAAAGAGAAATGCATGAATAAGAGAGGAGAAAGCTAGGGTTTCATTGATAGTGCATGATGTGATCACTATAATCTAAATAAATAGATTTAACATAAATATAAAGAGATTATATATAGGCTAAACTGAAAAGAAAATAAAAATATTCTTCTACCCTTAACAAATAAAATAAAATAACTTTATATTTTTTAATACCTATTTTAGAGACGAAATGATTCTTGTTTAGTCCGTGTAAATTTATCTAGACGAGAGCATCTCCAACATGTTTTTATATTTTTCATGTTGTTGTTTTGATGAGTGGATCTAAAAATCTTTTTCAATAACAAATTGAGAATTTATTGATAAAATTTATTTAATTAAGCTCAAAAGGATTATTTGTATTATGCGCCTTCTCACCTGGAAGATTAAAAAATCTTTTCAATTTCCATAACCATCAAACTAAACTTGTTGGATTCCTATCTAAAGTTATTTTAAAAAGTATGTTTTAATATTTAAGATATTAGTGGTTAATTTTTTATTTTTTAAAAAAATACATTAAAATAATATATTTTTTTATTTTTTAAAAAACTTATTTTTAACATTATTATATCAAAACAATTAAAAAGAAAAAAGAAAAAAAGGAAGCGTTGACAGTACAGTATGAGCCTTCCCAAGGTATACTAGCTAGCAAGAGTTTCCCTCGTCCTTTCTTTCCATTAACCCGACAAGGCTTGTTTAATAGATTAATATGCTCGAGACAGACAGGCCCGTCATGTGGTAGTAGGTTGCGTATCGTTTGCCTCGTTGCAGTCATGCCCGGCTCCACCGGTACCTGTTCCAGCCTAAATTGCGAAAATTATTTAATTTTCTCAACGAAAATCATTACACTCATGAAATCCAGGCATTCAACAAGCTTCAATGATTCACTAGCAAGTTAACAAACCTGTCTTCTTTTCCGCGTTCAGGAATTGCTTCGTTGATGCCTTAAGACATACACCAACAAATAATCATCACCATCTTCCAGAGTGAGTTTTAATCTGTTTTTTTATTAGATTTTTTAAAAAATATATTTAAAATTATTGTTGTTTTTAGATTTATATAATGGACCAATATTATATTTTCTATTTCTATTACAGACTGCTATCACTATCTCCTTGGAAATCCAGGGTAAAGGAAACTGATGCCAGTGGAACACTTAGAGCCAATTGATGACATTTTCAGCGACTGATTTATTTTCTTTTCTGGGGGAAATAAGTCGTGGTAATTATTTATGTGACAGGAAAAATGGTGATAAAAGCCAACTTTCATAGTCTTGGACGCACTCGCCAGTTGTTTTGCTTGCAAATAAAACCACCACCAGCTCCGCCATTTTTCAAAGCATCCACCCAACTTTTATTCCTTTTGAAGGCTTTTTTAGGGTGCCCGTGACGGTGAAAGTGTTTTTTTTTTTAAAAAATATATATGTTGAAATAGTATTTCTTTATTCCTTAAAATTTATTAAACGATCCAAACTTTCTTAAAATCTCCTTTACCCTTTCTTTTATATTCCTTTGTTTGCCCTATTTTCTTTCCCAAAAAAGAACAACGCGGCTGCTTGACTTCTCCTCCTTTTTAGGCCGTATCCAGTCCCTGTATATATAAACCCCCACTGGTAACCAGCTAGTGTGTGGTGGGCCCCCACACCCAACTAATCCTAAGTACTAGCTTATTACAGAAGCCAACCAAACGACAAAACTGCTTTTTAAAAAAATAAGAAAAATGCAAATTCCGTACAGTTATACTTGAAAAGAAGAAAAGGAAAAACACACTTGGGCCTGTGTATGTATGCTGTCAACAGAAAAGAGAAAAACAACTGGTGACCGACTCCCAACTGCCCGTTCCGGTAATGTGATGAGTTTTAAATTATTTTTTATTTTTAAATATATTAAAATAATATTTTTTATTTTTAATATTTTAAAATAAAAACAAAATATTTTCTTTTTTTAGTTTTTAGAACACAGAACCTAACAGGTTTTGAATTTGATATAACTAAAACTCAAGCCAACAAAATTATGATAACATATTTTATTTTTAACAGGGATGTTAAGAAATGTTTAAGAATATGATTGTGGTTATTTTTTAAAATTATTTTTATTTAAAAATATATTAAAATAATATTTTTTTATTTTTAAAAATTATTTTTAATGTTGGATATCAAACTGAATTGAAAATATAAAAAAAAAATAAAAAAAATATAAATTTTAGCAAAAATCTAAAACTGGGCAGAATCTACTCTAACATATTAAAATAAAAAAGATCTTAGGACAGGTAAAAAAAAAAGGAAATTGTGTTAAAATAAGTTAAAGATGACAAATCACACCATCTGGTGTATGGTATAATACATAAGTGATTTATACAATCATGGCGCTAAATGTTATCGGCGTTAACAGTAAGATTTTCTAATACGATGACTCTGTTTCCATGGCTTTAGTAATAATTAAACGACAATTATGCTTTTTTCTTTGACCGCATGAATGGCTAGAATGGTTTTGCGACAACATGAACTTCGTTATCTACAGTCACTTCTTTTGCACTAGAATCATATAGGAAATGACCACCGTGACCTGCTGGCTCAGACCCCATCTAATACTAGTGTATAAATTATGACAGTTAGCTCTGTTTCTAAGGCAGAGACTAGAGAGCACCCATCTGGGAATGGCCATGGAAACCCATTTGCGTGTTGTGTTTTTCTTGGTAAATGTGGTTGTGTTGGGTGTTTCTGGCGCAGCAGGAGGAACAGCTGTTGGAGACCCGGGAATGAGAAGGGATGGTTTGAGAGTGGCCTTTGAAGCTTGGAATTTCTGCAATGAAGTTGGCCAAGAAGCTCCTGGCATGGGTAGCCCAAGAGCAGCTGATTGCTTTGACCTCTCAAGTAAGAACAAGCACCGTAGAAGGAAACACGCAGTATTGCAGAGTGGGTCTTTCTTTATTACTATTCCTTTTCAATTATTGAGTTCTTTATTGCCAAAATCAACATCTAAATCTTTGTTGTTGCTCAAATGGGCGTGTTTTCTCGTAGCTTCTATTCATTTGAAGGAAATGTTCATCACTATCATGGTTTTTCTTTTAATTTTCTTTAATCTAGATTTTATACATAAACACACAAATAAATCAGTTCTTTTTCATGCTGTATTTGGCTCTTTTATCTGTTGCACTCAACTGTCTCCACTGTTTCTGTTATATGCATGCTAATTCTTTGTTAAAAATGAGGCAGGTTCTTTTCTTAAACACAAGGTAAGTGAAGCTGATAACAAACTCGGGGTAGGACAGCCTTTCCCAGGTATGGCCACAAAAGCCATAAACAATACCGACCTTTATGCAGTGCAGAAGGAGCTATACCTGGGTTCATTATGTCAAGTTGAGGATACCCCGAATCCATGGCAGTTTTGGATGGTCATGCTTAAAAATGGAAACTATGACACAACTTCCGGTTTGTGTCCAAGGAATGGGAAAAAGGTCCCTCCTTTTAGTCCAGGAAGGTTTCCTTGTTTTGGAAAGGGTTGTATGAATCAACCCATGTTGTATCATCAGCAGACTAAGCTTTCGGATGGTGGTATAATGAGAGGAAGTTTCAATGGGACATATGATTTGGGTTCTGACATTGGAAGTGGACTTGATGGAATCTCTTTTTATGAAGTGGTTTGGGAAAAAACAGTTCATAATGGAAGCTGGGTCTTTAGCCACAAGCTCAAGACTTCAAAGAAGTACCCATGGCTGATGCTGTACCTCAGAGCTGATGCAACTACAGGATTTTCTGGAGGGTATCACTATGACACAAGAGGAATGCTCAAAATTGTAAGTAGAAACTGTTTGAAATATTTTTTCCTCCTCAATTTCAAAGCAAATCCCAGTCATCTTCACAGATTAAAACTAAGCTGCACTAGCAAATACGTATGAGTTCGCCTTTCTATATTCAGTTATTCATTACTTAGTAAAGGAAAAGAAAACGGGAGAAGGTTCTCTGGTGTGTCTTGATGATGAAGGTGTATTCTTGTGGCTTGGCAGGTAGAGATTTGTTTTGTTTCTTGTTAATGAAAATTGATATTTGTTTTATTTCTTGTTTATTAAAATTGATCACTGTGTCATAGGAAACAATCAATGATTGGACCTACCCGGAATATTAAATCAGGGTATCAAAATGATTTTGGTTAGCTGTCTCTGTCCTTTACAGCCATTTTGGAACTCGGTTATTCATCTGATATTTTACTATTTTCAAGCTCATATCTAATAAAATGGTCAAAATCCAGTGGATTCTTAATCCATGTTGTAAACTTCTACTGGGATTTGTCCATCTAGCACTGTTTCTATAGGCCTTGAAAGATTTGGTGGAGGTCACGGGCCTCGTAATCTTTTTATAATCATAGGACACGAGAAGCTTCAGCCATTTGGTTGCAAGTGCACACTTCCTTTACTTAACAAGTCTTGTGATGGATGGCACCACCGGTCTTGAGGTTGCAGGTTTGATTAGGCAGACAAAAGGAACTGATACGTAGTAAATTTGGAGACTTGTTCCTATCCTTGTTCGGTAAGCTCTTAAACATACGTGTCAGTATACAAAAGAGCACATACTTACTCATGAAGATATTGATTATGTGTTTTGTGTTTGCTCTGATACTCATTCGTGTAAAATGAAACTACGTGATAAAAATACTAAATCAGTTTGCCTGGAGTCAGATCAGTACGAACCACAGTAGAGTAATAATTACACCAGTCCTGTTTTTTGTATGATTGTCCTCCTGAAATTAGTAACAAGTTAGCTGTCTTGCAGCTTCCAGAGTCACCTAATTTCAAGGTCAGAGTGACTTTGGATGTGAAACAAGGGGGAGGACCCAAGAGCCAGTTCTATTTGATAGATATCGGGAGCTGTTGGAAGAACAATGGTGCTCCATGCGATGGAGATGTGCTTACCGACATAACCAGATACAGTGAGATGATTATCAATCCTGAAACTCGAGCTTGGTGCAGTCCCACAAATCTAGGAAACTGCCCTCCATACCACATTACTCCAAACAACACAAAAATTTACAGAAATGATACAGCTAACTTCCCGTATGGGGCGTATCACTACTACTGTGCTCCAGAGAATGCTCAATTTTTAGAGAAACCTGTCAGCACTTGTGATCCCTACAGCAATCCTCAGGCACAAGAGCTAGTTCAGTTGCTGCCTCATCCTATATGGGCTGACTATGGCTATCCAACAAAACAAGGGGATGGTTGGGTTGGGGATGCCAGAACTTGGGAGCTTGATGTGGGTGGGCTAGCAAGTAGACTTTACTTCTATCAGGTCAGTAGTCAAACAACCTCTTTTAGGTGTAAATGCTATAAAAGTGATGAACAACCAGATAGTCACCATTTTAGTTCTTTCACTGCAGGATCCAGGTACCCCTCCTGCTAGAAGAATATGGAGATCCATCGACATGGGTACTGAGATTTTTGTTAGCGACAAAGATGAAGTAGCGGAGTGGACTATTAGTGATTTTGATGTTACCTTCACATAATTTGTGTTCATATTCTTTTTTCTTTCAGAAAAATCCCTTTCGAGATTAAGAGGGGAAAGGGGTAAAGGCATCATCTGCTGCAATGATAATTTAGAAAGCTGGGATTGGAGTAGCCAAAAAAACCCGCAAGGGCCTGACATTCTTGTGCTGTGAGGCACATCATCGCATCCAATTGTATCCCGAAACATCAATTAATGTGAAAGAACTATGAACTGTGTCAATTTTATTGCATCTCCCCAGTAATTGTATCCCAAAACATCAATTAATGTGAAAGAAATATGAACTGTGTCAATTTTATTGCATTTCCCCGGTATTTTGTTTCAAGTATAGAAGCCATCTTCTTCTCATGTAATGACGCGTGATCTTCTCGCCAGGAAGGAAAAGCAACGGTGCTGATTTCCTAGACTGCTCGGACAATAATTTCCTGGAGTGCGAAACCGGTCTTACCATGTGGTCATTTTAATTGTGGGACACGTGTCATTCTAATTTGGGCCTAGGTGGATTGGTCCTACCATGTGGTTGACCTAACTATGTACCAAACTGGTCAGAACAACACAGCAGAGAAATTTCACGGGAGCTCAAGCCAAGTTCAAGTGCTATATTCTTACATGGCTTGGACTGCATTAATTCTTTAGAGCTAGCATAATAAAAATAAATAAATAAATAAATAATGGGTGCACCTTCCTCTTTCAAGTTTCGATCCCATTCTTAAGGTTAAATGTATGCCTTCGCTTAGTTAACTTTTAATTAGTCTGTCGGAATAGGAAAACACAGAGATAATTTTTTAAAAAAAAGTATTTAAATTTATTTTAAATTATTATAAAAATATATTTATTTTATATCTCAGTTAATATTTTTTCAATTAAATATATTTTTATATTTGTTTTTTTTCAAGATATTAACCAATTAGTTATATATGTTTTGTAAACACCAAATTGTTAAACTGTGTTTTTCAGCCTGAGCAAACACATCAGATAAATACACGATTCATGTGGTGTTGGTTGAAGTAAAACTAATAATGGAGGGAACAAACTTTGTAGTGTATAATTTAATTGGTTAAATTTTAGATTTGTATTTTAAAGATCACTTGTTCGAATCAAGTTCTGTTGAATTAATCGATGTATATACAAACTGGACCGGACACTCATATTAATAATAATAAAATAAAATAAAAAACAATAGAGGCAACATTGGGATAAGTTTACTGTAAATCAAAAACATAAAAATAAAAAAAAAATAAAGAGGTTCAATGTTTGATTGTAGACACAAACATATTAGTTTGCTATTATAAAATTTCAATCTTGCCTTTCTAATAAAAAATCTTGGATGGGATATTGGCTATTGGGAGTAAAATAGTCTTTTACATGGTTCATCGGATTAATTAGGGGCATATAGATCTTTTCAACTTGTTCAGTCAAGAAAAATGACTAAATTATCATTAAAAACAAAATTTAATTAACAGAATTCTAGGGATGTTTTAGTATTTTTCACCTTTTCAAATCAAAATAAGATTACTAATGCTCTCAAAAGTAAAAGTTCTTTAATTGACATCCAAGGGTTTTTTTTATATTTTTATTATGATTTTTTTTTGTTATAATCAAGTTGACTAGAGACAATTTAATATTTTATTAAATATAAATATTATAAAAAGTGGTTAATACTTACATTATAAGCATCAGCACGTCGGTTGTGGTCGCACTCTTTGAGCGACATGTTCGACATCTCTTAATGGTCAAAAGTTGGCTTCTGAACCAACGTTAGAATCATCTCAGCGGCCTTTTCATACTTGGGAGACGCATGTTGTCAACAAACCTCTAGTTTGGCGCTAATAACCTTTTCTTTTCTTTCATTCTTTTCTTTTTCTTTCTCAATTTTCATAATTGACCCTTTTATTTTTTTACAACAACCCTTCAATTTGTTTTTCCTTCATATATGATCCGTATATTCGAAATAATTTATAAAATTAATTTTTTTTTTCATTTTCATCCACTAATTTTTAATGTCATATTTGGTCTTTATTCTTTTGATTGTTATTTGTTTCATTTGAGATAAATTTTAAAAATATTTTTTTTAGATTTCATCCTCCTTTGGTTTTTTATTTATTAGATTTAATCTCTATTTTTTTATTGTTATTTTTTTTACTCTGATAATTTTTTAAAATTAATTTTTTTTTCAAGTTTCATCTTTCAATATTAAATTGGTTGGAAATTAAGTTTCTTGACTGAATCTAGGATTTTACAGGTTATGAGTTTAAAAAATTATCTCAAGTTTTGATGATTTGTCCAGCTTTACTTCGTGTTCTTTTTCTCTTTTTCTTAAGCTTTTTTTTTTAGTTTCATTATTTGGAATTTATTTATTTGGGATTGAGATTTTTTTTATTTGTTTTTTTATAGAATTTTTCACTAATTTTGAAAATAATATAGTTTATCTAGGGTCTTTTTATTTGTTGTTCTTTGTTAAATTCAACCTTTTTTAAGAAGTTTTGTTTTTAATTAAATTAAATTAATTAATTAAATATAAATATGAGGTATTCACTTTAGAATATTTTATTTGGTTTGTTTTGGGAGTTGTTACTGTGACGTGCAGTTTTTTTATGCAATTTTTTACATTGATGTTAAAATCATATCGGTGAGCTCTTTCTAATGATAAGCCGATGTAACAATGGTTATTGCATCCGGAGTGTGAGTGGGAACAAGAAGTCCTGACTGATCTGTATTCAACCAGGCCCACAATTAGATTACACGGCCCACCTATGAGATTGCACTCTCCAGCCTAGTAAACAGACAGTAGGCCCACAGTTAAAGCCCAAAAACAATGAAAACGAGGAGTGAATTCGTCTTTTTTTATATATATATAGGTCAGCCACTCTTTTTTATGGTAATTTGCGTTTTCATCCAACTCTCGGTACTTTTGAGAATTTTGACAGAGAGAGAGAGAGGAGAGAGATCCCTAAAAGTCCAAAACCTAACCTCGAAATTTCCAATCAATCCAAAACCACAATTTTATTTCAATTCACCTCCTTCACCATCAAAACCCAAAACCCACCTTAATTCAAATCCTAAACCCCCCTTCCCCCCCAAATCTTAAATCTAGGGTTTCTTTTCTTCTTCAATGGAGTAAAAGCTAGGGTTTTTGGCCTTGTCTTGCAATTTCAGCTCCGGGGTCAGTTTGTTTCCCTTTCTTTTCTTTTGATTGTTTTTCTATCAAGGTTATTTTATTTTCGTTCTACATTGTTGTCATATGTTGAATTTAGGTTTGCTCCTGCGTTCAATTTTTTTTATTTCATAACTTGCAAGAAAGAAAGCTTTTTTTTTTTTAATTAACAATTGCTTACCATGCTTACTGTTTGAAACTGCTGAATAGTCCTGTGACTGCGTACAAAGGATATCAATTGTCAAGATTTGTGTATTTCAAATTTTATAATTTGTTACAGCTAAGCTATGTCTTGTTTAGAACTGGATTTCCATTGATTAATTAATTTATTTTTTTATTCTTTTCTGGACAGATTATTTGTTTTGGTCTTGTTGAATTCGATAATTGACACTTGCGGCAAAGAATTGGAAAAAAGTGATGAGTAACCCTATTGTGATATGTCAATCTGGTGGGAAGTTTACCACTGCTAGTGATGGTTCCTTGTCATATGTTGGTGGAGATGCCCATGCTATTAGTGTAAGTCGTGAGACTAAATTTGATGATTTGAGGTCGGAGATGGCTGATATGTGGAAGTATGGAGCTGATTCAATGACCATCAAGTACTTTCTGCCCAATAACATGCGGACTCTGATCACGATTTCAAGTGACAAAGACCTTCAACGATTCCTTGATTTTCATGGAAACTCGGTGACTGTGGATGTTTTTGTCATTAAGAATGAGAACTCAACAGCTTTAGCCTCAGTTATGCCTAGTACAACTGGAGCCCTGATTACAACTCCACGTAAAAGGTAATTTGCATATCTTCGTAAAATGTGGAAGAGGAAGGTTTATGTTGCTTTCCTCTGTTGAATGGATCGCCTAGCTTCTGATGGTATTCTTAAAATGTTGGCAAGGGTCTGATCTTTGATTTGAACTGTAATGAGATGCTGCTGACCATGTGGATATAATTGTTTCCAAACTGATGTAATTGTCATACTTGTGTTTTATTTCATGTTAATGCATGATTGGTCTTGCAGGGCTAGCAAGAAGAGATTGGTCCAACAAGAGACCCCTCTCAATGTTACGCCTGTTGCTGCTGCTCCCGCTCCCGCTCCCGCTCCTGCTTTTCTTGCTTCTGCTCCTGCTTCTGAGAATGCTGGGCGATTCAACACCTTGGCTGCAGCTGCTGGTGAAATTGAGAGTGTTGGACAGCTGAAACGTGTTAAGTTATGGGAGAATTGCATAACCGGTCTTCACCAGCAGTTTAATAATGTCCGTGAAGTCCGTGATGCTTTACGCAAGTATTCCATTGCTCAGGGATTCACAGTCAAGTTTAAGAAAAATGATAGTATGCGTGTTAGTGTCAAGTGTAGTGTTGATGGCTGCCCTTGGAGGATTTTTGCATCAAGGTTGTCTACCACACACTTATTCCGAATTAAGAGGCTGAATGAAATCCATACATGTGGAGCTGGTACTGGTACAGATAGTCATCCTCGAGCCTCAAAGAAAGTAGTGGAAGGTATCGTCAAAGAAAAGTTGCATGATAGTCCTAATGTCAAACCCAAGGAAATTGCTAATCAAATTCAGCAGGAATTTGGAATTGAATTGAGATATTCACAGGTTCGACGTTGGATGGAGGCTGCCACAGAGGAGATTCAGGGTTCATACAGAGAGGCCTACAATCAATTACCATGGTTGTGCGAGAAGATTGTAGAGACAAATCCGGGTACTGCTGTCTCTCTTAACACCAGGGAGGACCTGAGTTTTCATCGTCTATTTGTTGCCTTTCATGCTTCACTACATGGTTTTCAGAGTGGTTGTCGCCCCTTGCTTTTCCTTGATACTATGAGCCTGCAATCAAAATATCAATCAGAATTGCTGACTGCAGCAGCAGTGGATGGAAACTATGGTATTTTCCCTGTTGCTTTTGCTATTGTGGATGTGGTGAGTGGTGATAACTGGCATTGGTTTTTGGTACAGTTGAAATCTGCACTTCCGACACTTCAGCCAATAACATTTGTGGCAGATAGACAGATGGCACTAGGACAGTCAATTTCTGTGGTTTTTGAGAATTCTTACCATGCTTATTGCCTTCGCTATCTGGCAGATGAGTTGAAGAGGGATCTTAAGGGTCCGTGCATTCATGAAATTATTGGTGTCATCATTGGACATCTTTACGATGCTGCATATGCTCCTACACTTGATGCATTTAGAAAGTGCATCGAAAGCATCAAGAGTATTTCACCCGAAGCTTATGAATGGATTTTGCAAAGTGAGCCCGTGCACTGGGCAAACTCATTTTTTGAAGGTGCGAGGTACAACCATATAACATCAGGCATTGCTGAGTCGTTTTATAGTTGGTTAACTGAGCTCACGGCATTACCAGTAACGAAGATTATTGATACCATTCGCCATAAATTGATGGAGCTAATTTACACTCGAAAGGTGGATTCAGATCAGTGGCTTACAAGATTAACTCCATCTGTGGAGGATAAATTGCAGAAAGAGATTCTCAAGGCACAGTCGCTTCAAGTTATGTTTTCACCCAGTAACACTTTTGAGGTGCAAGATTTTTTGGGTGCAGTTAATGTTGTTAACATAGATGCCTGGGACTGCAGTTGCAGGGAATGGCAACTTAATGGTTTCCCGTGTTCACATGCTGTGGCGGTGCTTCAACACATTGGTAGGGATGTATATGATTACTGCTCCAAATTTTATACAACTGAAGCTTATCGCTTAACATATTCTGAATCAATAAAGCCTGTTCCAACAGTGGATAAGCCTGCACCTCAAGAATTGTCAGAGGTTCAGGTACTTCCTTCCCCTCTTCGTCGAATCTCTGGCTCTCCCAAAAAGAGAAGAATTCGGTCAAGAGGAGTGGTGAAAAGGCCACTGCATTGCAGCAGGTGCAAAGGAGAAGGCCACAATAAAGTATCATGCACTGTGGCCTATTAGATGCATCACGTTTTCTAGAGCTGTACCTTAAATTCATTAAGCACATGTCAGATAGATCGATATCAGGCTCTCTGTTTAGTTTTAGGGATAGGTTAGACGGGAAAGGAGGTTGAACTCTGATGCAAGTGTGACTTTTAAGGGTTTGTATCGGATTATGCAATGCTTTAATTCTAGTGTGGCATTTGTTCTGCTCTCTTGATTTCGATGGTAAATCCATGTTTTTTCTGCCTTCTGGTTTCCGTGGGAGCAAATCAGAATCTACATTTTACTCCATTGGCAGGACGACAAGTCTGCAACCTGCTCTTCGCGGACCTAATTTCAGTTTCATAAAATCAAATATCCGTTCACCAGTGAAGGATCTTGGAGATTTCGGTTGTTAGAAGTAACTCTATTACTATTTCCAATCAAGTCCCCTATAAAATAATTGTTTATGAATATGATTGCGGAATTTGTATAAAGAAGATAGTAAAGAGTTACATTTTTGTTTTTGTTTTTAAATAATTGCATGTGACAATCAGTATGATTAAGAATGGTTTAATTACTTTTGTTAATGACTTGAGTTTCACAAGTACAAAAAAGAGTGCAGTACGCATTCCCTGGAAACCCTAATCTGATTAGTACTGAAAGGAGGCAGTACAGGGTTAGCTAGTCCAAGTAGAACTGGTAGTACATGTCTGTACTATAATGCTTTGCCTTGTTGACTTATAAAAGCCCCATGGACAGCATGGTCCCAAATCACCCAAGGGGAAGCGTGTTCCAAAGCTTTGTTGTAAGCTTTTTTTGCAAGGAGAAGGCTGAGGCTTTGAGAGGTTACTTTTGGTGGTGGCAGTAGCTGGCATGGTATGGAAGCACAATGAAAGGTGAAGGTACGTAAACAGGGATCGTGGGGAGAGGGAGCAGAAAGAGACAGATGAAGACGGGGAACAGGCAGAGCATGGATGGAGCTACTAACAGAAGTACCTGTTTTTGGCCCTACCCATGCACTGCCTCTTCCCTGGCTTGTGGCTCTTCTTTTTCTCCTCCCTTCTTTTGTTTCCATTAACTTCTTTTTATTTTTATTTTTTCTGTCACTTAATTTAGAACTGTGATGAGCGAAATATTGTAGCAGCAGCTGCACTTTATTCAACAAGAATAAAAAAAATCATCCTAGCACTGACCATTAATGATTTATGACATCATTGTATTAAATGCTATTTATTTGTTGCTCTTTTTAGCCCTAATCTTTCTGCAGAGAAAATCAAATGGATGTAGGAAGCGTTTTTCGCTTCCACCGTAGTGAGTTCAGCACCATCAGAGGCTTCACTGATAGGGACAGATTTGTACAACTATTCCTTCTTTGTTTACCTCCGAACAACAAATCAGTGGTGATATCAAATTTTGAGTCTCCAAGCAGATGAAGCTGCTACATTTTGACGAGTCTATATATCATAAGAATAGAGTATCGTGTGGTTCCTTTTATGTATTTGAATCACTGAGATAATGTAAAGCTTCTTGTTATCTTTGGCCGATGGTAAATTCGCCCATGAGGATATGAATATGGTCACTTGCTGCAGTCAGAACAATTTTCCAGGGATAGACGTCCTTTGAAGACAGCTCCTCTAAGCATGAAGCTCGAGATAAAATAAATAAATAAACAAATGTTGAATTGTTTATTCCCATTTTCTGCCGGCCCTGGTAACATTATAGATCAAAACGTTGCCATATGAGCTGCCAGGAAAAACCAAGGAATTGATCAATAGCAATGGAGATCTTTGTTTGGACACTAAAAAGCTTAGAATCAACTTCTCAGTACAGGCGAGAATTCCTTGTAACCTCCTGATAATCTGATGATCGTGATGTTGGTATCGTCTGATATATCGATTCCCCTCCTTGAAGAACATCAACTTGACAAAGCATCAATATTTTACTTTTTATTTCCTCAAAAGGATTGTAATTTCAAGTTTTACCATGACTATCGGGGGCCTCAATGGCTTTGTTACAGAACAATTTTTCATGCTCTCACAGTGTACTTTTGCTTCAACATAACATTGTGCTGCGACAAATGCAGGGATGTCAACCGTTCACTTTCTTGAACCTAGTTCGTTCCCCCCGCAAATGGCTGTTTAATGTGCAGAGCACATTGTACTTTTCTGAATATTCATTCCACAAGCTCCTCGCTTTCTTCATAAACTAGACGTGGTGATAAACAAAAGTCGGTGTGGTGTACGGAATCCTAACAACATTTCTTTAGTCAGACATCTTGATCACATTGTGCTGGTAAAGGAGCCTCGGGTGGTCAACGTGAGACAAGTCCAAGATGGTTCTGGCTAGTTGTGGAAATCCTAAGCACTTAAACCATTGGTAATAAACAGCAAAAGAACAAGTGTGATGGTTGACTGTCGGGCCAAGACTTGGAATTCAAAAAAGGAAAAGGAAAGAAAATGAAAGGCAAAGATTGGAAGATTAAACACTTCTGATCCACACTTCATTGGCAACTTCTGATTTACAAAGGACAGATATATATTGTACCTTACAAACTACGAACAAAGCTTAAGAATTGATACTCCAACCACCATCAATTATGTTCCTGACTTGCAATCTTCCTGAGCAGTAGCTCAACAGGAATAGTTCTGCTCTGATGAATTGTTTGCCAACCCTACCAATCAATCTATGTCCAGTCGTATCAGCAACCTGGATACGAAGATATAGCATAGTTCAGGAACAACAAAAGAAACAAGACATTTGAGCAAACTGTCATCTAACTGTCAAAGGAGTAAAAATCTCTTTCTGGTTGGAACTCAAAAAGCTACTGGCAAGGAGGTTAAAAATGGTAAATCTATGATACCAGGCTGGCTCCAATCACTGGTACATTACATGCAGCCTATTCAAGCTAAAATGGTAAATCTATTGAGACAGAGACGTTAATTTACTTTGTGCTCTCCACGTTTTATTTTTTTATTACAAGTGATTTTACACCTAGTTTCCTTAAGGCTTGCCGTATGTTGAGTGTATGTTGACTGAGGAATATTGGATTGCTACTCGCGACCAAGATATGCTGTATTGATCGTTTTCTTTAGACTGGAAATAAAAATGCATCAGCCAGAAATCACTGCAGAATTAGACAGCGGTAAGGTATAAACCTGATGCATTTTTCGGGAGGAATTGGCTGGCCCTATTGGGACACTGTTATCTCAATGGCCTGAGGAAGATTTTGTCAAAGAAACCACAGCAAGGATGACAGGCAGACCAGAAAAATCCTAGTAGAAAAAAGTGGAAAGACCAGAAGATTTTCTATGTTATCTGGCCCTTGATCGATCAGACTGGCAATATTGGATTCACATGGTTGACCAAACGATTAAAATGAGTGTATCTGAAATTCTGAACGGAAATGATATAGAATTTTCAAGATAATAAAATGAATGCGTTTTAGTGACTTGAGAATCTGGAATGGATATGAAGATAAATACTTTTAGAAGAATTAAATGAAGCTGTTCTGGTTATCTACAGCGGGCATGGAGCATCATCAGATTAGAGCCAGGATATGTTAATGAAAACACTTCAACACGGACAACAAGAAGAAGGAAGAAGAACCAGAATAGGAAAAGAAAATTTTTTAAAAGCAAATCCAATTCATCAATTAAAGCTATAATACATACTTGTCATCTTCATCCGTCCAACATACAGATTGAGAGCAGTCAACTTGAACACAAGGCTGGGCTTCTCCAACAAGTGTGTGATCCAATTTACCAGACTCTATACCCTGCAAATCCTCTAAAAGGATCACATAATGTTTTTGCACATCCTCTTCACTCTTCCTCCCTCCAACCATGGCTGCAACCACCTTCCATCTATCTGGGTCTTCTTCATCAACCACAGCCAAAGCCATCTCAAACAGCTTGTTTTCTTCCCAGCTCCACCCATACAAAACTTTTGGTAAATCATCCATGTCACTCGAACACAAGTGGCCGAACCAAAACAAAACAATCACCCTTTGAGTTCTGATCACTTCTTACACCTGCTTAGATTTTTCCAGAAAACAAGGAAGACCCGGTTGGTCATTCACATTATAGTATTCATCGAAAGAAGCTTGACAGAATCATGTCTGGTAGTTTGTTTGATTCTGTTTCAGATTCCAACTCCCCCTCAGTTCTTAGGGTTGTGTCATTTATTGCTTGTTATGAACCGCAACGGCTTCTCCTTTTGTTTTCTTTGAGGAAGGGATCTGTATTTGTGTCAGAGACAAATGGCCCTGCGAAGTCAAGGTCCATGCGTCAGCAATATTTAAAACAAAGAGTGATAAACTCAACATGGATTACAAGAAAATAATATCAATCCTTCCGGTCCAAATCAGGAAACCAATAATCAGAAGGGACAAAGCGTGACACATCATCAACCATTCTCAGAAATAGAATCTGATTAATTACTTTTATTTTACATTGGAATCCGATTGTTGTTAGATCCGGAACTACAGGCATCACAAGAAACTCTCTCTCTCTCTCTCTCTCTCTCTCTCTCTCTCAATCAATCAATTTGATATCAAATTCACTAAACCAATAGTGGAAATGGACAGGCAGATTTCATCTTAAGCCAATCAGAACATGTTCACATGATCCAAATTTCTACCTTGCAAGTAAAGAAAGAGACTTTTGTGGCTTGGATTGCATATTAGCTGGGGTTTTTTCTACATCTCCAAGCATTCACAATCGGTCATTTCATGGACTTTTTTATGTGGGAAGAAAGAAATGGTAGCTGGCTGTTAAAGAATTGAATTAACGAGTAAAAAGGAAATGATATCTTTATTTATTCTTTGAATGGAACCGGCGGTGAGTAGAAAACCAATCCAGACCTCTTCTACCTCTCTCTCTCTCTCTCTCTCTCTCTCTCTCATTATGGTTCTTAGAATGAGGAAGCCTTTTTATGATAGGTATGTTCACTTGTCTCCTTTAGTCCTAACAGTTTTGGACCCAAGGGATTCCACCATATCCGTGGTCTTTGCTTCCATGTTTCTATTGTATTACTCTGCGCTCATTTTTTTTAATATAAAAAGATATCTGTATGCTACTAACATATTCTCTAGTAGAATTAAATATAAATGACATGGGAGTTGATTTATATAATTTGGTTAACTTAAGGAATCTACAAACAATATGCAAAATTATTAAAAATATAGTTTAATTAAAATAAATTCAAAAACGATATGTTTTTAAAAATAAATTAAAACAATAATATATTGAATCGACCCAGCTTAACCTATCAAATATATGGCCCGTATCATGAGACTAGTTAATAAATCAAAACAAAATATAAAATTCTATTCTCAATTAAACTAATGTTGAAGGTTGAAATTGAAAAAATAAATTCAATTAAAAAAAATCAAAAAAACAAACAACTTGAGTTAACCTTCAAATCTACAAACTGGGTCATATGATTGGGATAAACTCCATAGAAAGCAAATGAAAATAAATTATGAAACTTAATTCTCAATCAATTCAATATTGAAGGACAAATTGTTTTAAAAAAATATCAATTAAAAAAACAAGATAAAAAAACCCGAGTCAATACAGGTTAACCAATCAAACTCGTAATCTAGGTAATGAGGAAGCAAAAAAAAAAAAACAAAGCCTAATTCTAAATTAACCAAACGTTAAAAAATGAAATTGAGAAAAAAAAATTAAATAAAAAATGATAAAAAAAAACCGGATTTAACTTATGAATTAAGATAAGAAATCTTAAATTTGAAGGATGAAATAAAAAAATAATCCGAGTCAACCCAAGTTAACTTGTCAAACCTATGACCTAAGTCAACCACATGACCCTTATAAAAAGCAAAAAATAAAAATAAAAAAATAAAGCCTAGTTATAAATCAACCAGATATTAAAAAATGAAATTGAAAAAAATAAATTTAAAAATAACAATAATAAAATTGACATGAGTTAACCTGTCAAATCCATGATCCAAATTATGAGATCGGGACAACCTCATAGAAAGTAAACAAAAAAATAATTTGAGTCAATCCAGGTTAATCTACCAAACTTGTGACCAAGGTTATGAGACTGTCATAACTTATAAAAAGTAAATCAAAACAAATTATGAAGCTCAACTTTTAATAAACTCACTATTGAAGGTTAAAATTGAAAAAAACAATTCAATATAAAAACAAGACACAATAAAATGATCCTAGTTTACACGGGTTAACCCATAAAAAACATAACCCAAGTCATAAGATCGAAATAACCTTATAAAAAGTAAACCAAAATAAATCATGAAGCCTAATTCATAATCAATTCAATGCTGAAAGATGAAATTGAAAAAATACCAATTAAAAGAAGACAAAAAAATTATACTACTCGAGTCATGAGAATGAGATAACCTCATAGAAAGCAAACCAAAATAAATTATGAAATCTAATTCTCAATCCACTCAATGTTGAAGGATGAAATTGAAAAAAAAATCAATGAAAAAAAGACAAAAAAAAAAACTTGAGTCAACTAAGTTAACCTGCCAAACTCATGACACGGGTTATGAAACTAAGCTAACCATGTATAAAGCAAACTACTATAAATCATGAATTTTAATTTCTAGTAAACTAAATATTGAAGTATAAAATTAAAAAAATATATATAGATTAAAAAAACCCAAAACAAAAAAACATACTATTGAAATGAATAGTGATTTATGACATCAGTAAAATCATCGTTTGTTTTAGTTTATAGTATTTAACAAAAACATATAGAGTGTGAAAGAAATATTATAGCTATAGACACAAAACACCGTGGATTGTAACAATAATTTGATAATTTTACCCTCCATCAAATCAACCTAAAAGGCTAAGCTTGGGTAAAATGAACTTTTTCATATGATTCATTTGTCATTAATGTTTTAATTGGAGGTACAAAAGTCTTTTTATGTTTTTCAGAATAGTAAAATACATTCACTATCTTTAAAGATAAAAATCAGATAATTGGTTGGTAGGGGTTTTCTTTAGATTCAATTTTTTTCATATAGTTCAATTACTAACTTACCCTTGGAAAAAGAAAAAAATAGGCTTGCTTTAGGGGTATTTTTGGATTTTCATGTTAGTTTTTGCATTATAAGCAAATTAGTATAAGGGTAAATCGGTATTTTGCTTTAATTAAGAATTATTAAATTTTAAAATCTATCTTACATGTGTTAGTGATGCGGAAGTGCATGGAAGGGTCCTGTCATGCTTAGATGATGCGTGCGGTGTTCTACAACGGTGAAAAATTATCTTCCATCATGTTATTAGATTCCCTGCAACGTCTTCTTCCTTTAATAGCGACTTATGTTCAGTTTTTCTTGACGGATTGTTGTTAGAGATGTTTTTTGTTTTGCTTTTTTTTTTCCTCTTCTCTTCTCCTGAAATTTGCACTTGGCAATTAAAATTACAGGATAGTTCCCTTAGTTAGGGATATTTAATATCAATCCTCATTCTTTCAATTTGTTATTTTTATCCTTGGCACTTTTGTAAGTTTTGTTTATTTTTTAATTTTATCCTTCTAGATTTTTTATTTTTTATATTCTCAAATTTGGTCCTAGTTCTTCTTTTTTTTCTCTTTATTTTTCTATTCTTTTATAAACTTTCAATTGTTTTCAATTCCATCCTTTAATCAAAAAATATTTAGTTTGTTATTTTTAAAAAATATGGCCTGTATTTTTAGGTGGTTTCTTTTTTAATTCTTTTGTAAAATTAATTTTTCTTTTCAATTTAGCCCTACAATTCAAAATTATCTACCCTCTCTTTTTTTTAAAAAAAATAAATTGATCCTTATTTTTTTAATATTATTTTTATTTTTAATTTTTTTGTGATTGAATGGTTTTTTTTCTTAGGTTTTTTTTATGGTTATCTTTATTTACTTTTTTTTAGGACTATCCTGATCTCATAACATGACATGTGGGTTTAACGGGTTCATCTAGGTAGACTCGCCACCCCTTTTTCCTTTTAGTTACTTTTTTTTTTCTTTGAAATCCTTTTGTGTTATTGATTTTTTTTATTATTCTTTAATATTTGATTTTTTTAGAATTGCTCTTCATGATTTTTCTTTATTCGGCGCTTCTAATCAAATGGCTTTTGCACAAGTTTCATAAGCTGATAAGTGTTGGCATCGAGTTTTTTTGTTTTTTTTACTTATTTTTTTTTCATATCATATTTTGACATTGGTTTTTTTTTTTTCTAAATTTAATTTCATAATTTTCTTGATTTTTTTTATCGAGTTATCCTAATTTCATAACTTGACTCGTGATTTTGACAGGTTAAACTAAACAAGCTCGAGTTTTTTTGGGTTATAATTGCTATTTTTTATTCTTTTATATGTTAGGTTTTTTTTTTAACTTTATTTTTTAATATATAATTTGTTGAGGATTGAGCTTCAAGGTTTTTTTTATTTAGTTGTTTTTGGTTAAATTATTCGGGTATGTGCTTAATAGGTTAACAAGGATTATGAATTTTATTTTATTTTTTATATAATTCAATATTGCCTCTTTTTTTTTCTTTTCTCTAAAACGCTCCCATGTTAATTTAACATCATTTTTTAAGGAGCACAGAGCATATAGCTATAATATCCCATCATCTTTTCCGTAGGAGGCACATAGTTGTGTTTCTTAATCAAAAGAATTATATGGATAAGACATTTGAAATATCACAACTATGACTAAGAATCCCTTTATTGATTTTCTTACTTATCTAGGTCTGGATTGGCTAACTTTGCGAAAAGTGTTGAAATCGACCAAAACAGGTTCGAGAAAATGTGTCCCCCCGGGCCCCACTTGCTTGGCAATTTCATCCCCAGGGGCATAGCTCTCTCAAAGGTCTTAGCCTTTGGTTTTCATCCTTCGAGGCAAAACTATAACTAATCATATTTTTAATCCGCTAATGTCTTGGAGTCGATGGGTGGATAAGATTCATCGATTTTATCATCCACTTGCTTGCGTGGGGCTGCGCTCTTCTTACCTTCCTTCTCATGGATGAGAGGAGAGGATGGCCATTAGCGGTGTCTCTCTCCTTAAAACAAGTAGGCTGGTGGGGTAAAGATAATCGCCTGGAGATCATGAATACTGCTCACATGATTTGCATTGATTGGACTTGTTGATTTCAAGGGAAAAAAATTTAATTTCTGTCAACAACTGCGCTCCCATCATGTTACAGACAGTCTTTCATCCATCTCAATGCTGACAATGAAACCCCACATGAACTCTTCAGAAATCGAAAAACCTAGAAGGAGGAGATAATGATACAGAAATTAGTCATGGAGTAGGTAGGACAAAGTCCACAAGAGTGGCGGCAGGATTTACTGTCCGTAATTCAGACAGAAACTGTAATGACCTGTTTTTTTTATTAAGAAAATAAATCACGATACATGACGTGGTTGTGCAATGGGTGATGTCTACTCTGAAAGATATTACGAGTTTCTAGCTACATATAACGGCCTATGAACAGATCCATTTGCTGCTGTAGAAGAAAAGCATCAATGAAGACATCCAGACTCTCGCCCTGCATCACATCATTAATTGCATGATGAGTGGTGCCAGAACGATGATCAGTGACATCCCCTAGAAGAAAGTGGATGTTCAGATGCCTTCGGATCTGTCTCTGCTGCCAATCTGTTCAAGAACACATAAGAGCTCCAAATCATTTTGGGAAAAAGGAAAGACAAGTAACGCTTGCTTGCTCTGAACGAAGTCTTGATCGACTCATTTGAATACTTGACCGTTCCATTTCATACAGCTTTGCACATTGCACCTTAAGGGCTTTTGATTTATTCTACCAAGAATCATAAAGAGAAAAATTGCACAAGCAAACCATTTGAGGAGATGGAATTCATATGCTCGTGGCTCGACTACATAAGATGGAAAAGAAGCAGAAATAAACAAATCATAATTAAAGGCACTGCTACTATTAGCAATTTAGTGTGATTTGCAATACATACAACCCAGAATTCATCGTTCCAATGGGACCTGGATAACAAAATTTCAAAGGCAGAAATTGACATTAGAGTGTGTTTGAAAATGCTACATGGCTATTAATGTTTTAATGCTCAAAAAATCCATTTGAATGTTATTTGCGGTTCAATCACGAGATCTTCTACCCTGCTATTCAATCAATTACCATTAGTTTCAATAAGAATCTACTTTTAAACTAGGGAAATATGTCTGCAATCGTAAGAAAAGATTATCTCAAATAAATGAAAAGAGAGGCCAGTAGTGACCAAAGATCCCAAACACCCAGAAGCCAAAAGTGTAATTGACGAGAATCCTTTACCATATGCTGGGATTGTTCATCTTGTATGGAAACAGTTTTCCTGGTCGGAAGATGAGTTATCCTAACAGCACTCTTGGTGGTATTTGCATGCTGGACACCAGAACACCAGACCTGTAAGCGTCAATTCTCAATTCTTCATTCCTTAATTGAACGTTTACCGGCAGAAAGCCCCAAATACAGCAAATCAAAACAAGTTCAAAAATCCAATCATATTGGAACTGAAACATCAAAAGGGGTCATCCGAGGAGAACAGAAATGAGATGTATTGATACTTCCAAATACTATAATGACCAAAGAGCATGAATTGCCAGTTATAGAGGACAGCGTGATGATGCACGTTGCTCTTCATTATAAATGCTTAGAGACTAGCACAAAATCCTCAAGTGATGAATTTTCAGAATCTTTCTGATAACATATTTCTGGATATCATTTACAGAGTTTAGCATCTCATCAGCTTGAGGAAGGATAGCAAAAGACACAGCACTCATGTGAACACACCCCGACTTCTCTGTCACTGGAACACGCTGCCAAAAGCAAATCGTCAGTCATTTCTGTTAGAAGTCCTGCATGGTTTTTATTGGACATGATAGTGATGAGACCTGAACTCTGTGAATTCCACTCTCAAATTTGAGTTTCCAACCAAGATTGAATGAGCTGCTGCTGCTGCTTGAGCAGATTCGAACATCATTAAACCCTCCTCCTCCTCCATGTATTCTTCTCATTTTGTACTAGTTGTGATTGATGGGTCTTTCTTTCTATGGCAAGAGGAGGTGAAATGGGGTGAGTGAAGGATGCAGTCTGTCTCGCCTCCTATGCCTTCATTAATCGCAAAGGAAAGGAGAAATCATGGCCTTGATTATGAGGGTAATTTGATCTTTTTAATGACTCGTTAGTCATTAAAAGATTATTTGAGAATATCCAAGTTTTTTTCAAGTTTTTTGCACAATAAAATTATGTTTCTACCGCCCTAAGTCAGTAAATTTTAGAATTTTTAACCAATAATTTTTTTCATCTTTTCACAAATTTTAAAACAATAAAAATATTTATTTACCTTTAAGGTAAAAAAAAGCTAAAGTTATTGATCAAAGGTTTTCTTGATTTTTCCCTTCTTAGACTATAGTAAAAAAATTCTTTACCCTTGGAAATAACAAAACATAAGGTATATATTTAGGAGTGTTTTTTTTCTTTACAGGAGAGTTCATTTTTAATTTTCAATGTTATTAGGGGTGTTGTATTTTTTATATTGACTTTTTTTTTAAAAAAAATTATTGGCATATCGCCTCCTTTTCCTCTTGATGTGGCGAGTGACAGCGAATGATGAGTTGTTTGTTACTAGTGGTTGTTTTTTTTTTCTCCCTCTCTTCCATAAAAAAGTGTACGTCTACCATCTTTTTTTTTTTTCAAGTTCAGTTTTTGATTTTTTATGGCTTATTTTGGTTCTTAACACTTTTTAAAAAGTTTTTTATGTTTTCAATTTAGTCATTAAATTATAATTTGTCATATTTTTTTTTCAATTCGCTCCTTATTTTTTTGATTTTAAATTTTTTTTCTTTGTTTTTTTTGTTAAATTTTATTGGTTTTTAATTTCATTCTTCGATCAAAGTTTATGTTGCTTTATTTTTTCCAATTTAGCCCTCATTTTTTTTTATTTCTTTTTCCTTTTGTTAAAAAATTTTTATTTTCAATTTGACTCTCCAAATTAAATTTTGTAATGCCCTTTAATTTATTTTTTATTTCAATTTTTACCCTCATTCTTGTAATTATAATTTTTTATATGATTATTTTATTTCTTGGTTTTATCCTTTGGCGTTTGATTTGTTCAGAATTGGGCTTCGCGATTTTTTCATTTGACATGTTTCATATCTAATAACACGAGTCACGAGTTTTAAAAGTTAAATATTTACATGACCCGTATTTTGTTGTGGGTTAAATATTTTTATTTTTCATAAAACATTAGATATAAAGGTTTTTTTAACGCATTTTTGTAGTTCAAAAAATGTAACAAATTAAAAAGTGTATGCACACATATAATCAAATGAACTAAGAATTATGTGCGCTAATAAATAAATAAAAATTCATTAATGATACCTAAAAATAAAACTTGAAAAACCGAGAGACAGATGTATATCAAAAGAAAAAATTAAATTGATTGAATAAAATAACAAGGCAAACAGTTTTATTTTGAAAACAACTAAAAATGCCATAGAAAGTGAATAAAAAATGAACAAATGCTAAAAGATGAAAAAAATACTTAAAAAAAGAGAAAAAAACCGTAGAAGCTCGAGTGAACTTCGTAAACTAGAGTTAATCTTTTAAAGCCACAGTTCGTTAAATTCTAGATTTGGGCTCAACTAAGAAGCTAAAAACTTGGCAAATTAAATGTTGTAGGGTGAAACAATTAAAAAATCAATCTAAAAAAAATTTCAAGGTAAAAAAATAGCAAAAAAAAAAAGAATTAGATTGGAAAGAAAAAAACTCAAGAATGATGAAATTGTTAAAAAAAAAAAAACAATTTCAAAAACCACTAAAATAAAACAAATTGTAATAAAAAGAATGATAATCAAATATAATAAGAAAAAAAAATTTATAGGGGATGAAATTAAAAAAAAAAACCTTTAATTTCATAAATTATTCTAAATAAAAAATTGTAATTTAGAGAATAAAAACCAAATATTAAGGGTAGCAAACCTTAGAGGTTGACTTGATTTTTGAAAGGCCAACATGAAATTCAAGTAGGAGAGAGAGAAAAGAAAAAATAACAAAAGGTTAAATGTGTCAAATAGATAACAATTATGCCACACACACAGCTTGTACATGGAAGGGATGCCGAGACACTTCGTTCGTTGCCTTAAAAGCAAGTTTCTACCCATTACATTGCGTTTCATGCATCGTCCAATTCCAACAAGTACTACTAACTAATATCTACTTTTGTTTTTAAAAAATATAATTTATTTATTAAATTACTCTATCACCTCTAATAACATTCAATAACTATTAAATAACCAAATATAAAAGTTAAGAGAAACTCTAAATCAAATGTATGTTTTTTTGAAAAGATTCTAAGTGCAATGAAGTGATTTAACTCTTTTAAAACTAAGTCAAAGATAAATAAATAAATAAATAAATAAATAAAAACCCTTAACCAATTTTAATGTTTTATTGCTTAATGGTAATTAAGTAATTACACAACAATAAAAATATAAAAAAACTATTTTATCCAGTATATTCTTGTAATAACTAGTGGTTCCCATTAAAAAAACCTTTCTACCCCTGATAGGAAGTCAAATGAGTTTGATATACAAGAAAAGAAAAATAATTTTACTATATAAATTCATATTAAAATACGAGTGTGTAGACAATAAATTCCTAAGTTCTTTTAACTCTTGATATAATTACATTAATATAAGAAACTAGGCTTAGCTAGACCTTTATTCAACTCAATGTAATTCGTTTTTTTTTTAATTGTTTGATTGGACTTTGGCTTTTATTCTCATAAGTAATAATCCAAAAAAAAAAAGAGTTACAGTCACATTCAATATATTTTATTTATTTTCCAATTTTAATAATTTAAATTTAATTTAATAAATTAACTAAACTCAGAATGCTCGAGTTATTATCAAATAACAAGCCAAACTCAAGTTGAGTTTAAACTGCATCTTATTTAAAATATATCACGCTCACCTATCATTATGAACACAAATAAAAAATTTAGCTTTCTTAAAATTAATAAAAACTTAAATGCATCAAAATTCAGCCTAACACGAACTGCAATATATAAGTTCACACACACACACACGTATATATAATTAATCTATGAAAATAAATCTTGTAATAGTAATTTAATTAAGCTAACAAAAAAAAACCTTATTATAACAGATGGCAGGTATTCAATTTTGAATAATTATAACATGAAAATAACCGTCAGTTAATTTACATTATCCACTTACGAAGATTAAAAAAAATAAATTCCAAACGATTACATATATTTAACTTCCAATAAAAACAAGAGTGGAATGGAGGGCAGCTTGTTCATGCAAATATCGAATCAACCTCTAAAAGTGGGTGCTTCTTCTCATAATTTTATTATATTCCTATTTATTTATTTATTTTTTGTTTTTTTTTTAAATTAATTTTTTAATATTTTCAAATTATTTTATATGTTAATATCAAAAATAAATTTAAAAAATTATTTCAATATATTTTAAATAAAAAATACTCTAAAAATAGCTATTATTACTATTATAATATCAAATTGGCTCAACATCAACCCATTTGATGTTACTACAAGGAGAGTTAATATTGAAAATATTTGAAGGATAAAAATATGTTTATTTTATGGTTAAAAAATGTTTTTAAAAATTTTTAGTTTTTTTTATATTTCTAGATAATTTTAAAATTTTTAAAAATAAAAAATTATTATTTTAATATATTTTTAAAAACAAATCCAAACCATTTTCCAATCACAGATAGTAATACCTAGGAAGTGAAAGTGAAACTTCATTAGGACCATGTTTGTTTCCTGAAAACTAGTTTATGAAAAACTATTTTTTAAACTTTTCCGTGTTTGTTTGTCATTAGAAAAGTTGGTTGACGGAAAATATTTTATGGTCAACAGAAAATACTTTCTAGTCAACGGAAAACACTTTCCGGTCAATTTTAGTCAAAGAAAAATTTGGTTTGGTTTTCAGGAAAATGTTTTCCCTTTAGCTGTGTTTGTTTTTCAGAAAGTGGTTTCCGGGAAATCACTTTCCAAACTTTCTTGTATTTGTTTGCCATTAGAAAAGTTGGTCAATGGAAAATACTTTCCAGTAAAAGAAAAATTTGGTTTGGTTTTCAGGAAAGTGTTTTCCTGAAAAATTTGGGGGGAAAACACTTTCCGGAAGTTGTGAAAAATTTAGAAATATCATTATTTGCTGATTATATCAAATTTAATCCTTAAACTTTTGATCGCTATATATATTTTGTTTTGAATATTTATTTTCAATTTCATCTCTTAAAATTTTATTTTTATATTAACTTCGGTCCTTATTTTTATAATTATTATTTGCTTTTTTCTTATCATTTTTTTATTGAAATTTTTTATTTATTAAATTTGGTCCTCATTCTTTTGATTGTTACTTATTTTATTTGAAATAATTTATGAAATGTTGACTATTATTATTTTAATTTCTTTATTTTTTATTTTTTAGATTTGATCTCTATTATTTTGATTATTATTTATTTTATTTGAGATAATTTATGAAATTATATTTTTTTTTCAATTTTATTCTCATTTAACTTTTTAATTTGTAAGATTTGTTTCTTATTATTTTAATAAATTTAAAAAAATAAAATGTTAATAAGTTATTTTCCAGCTTATTTTTCATTACACAACCAAATACTAGAAAGTATTTTACAGCTTATTTTTTATTATACTATCAAATATTAAAAAATATTTTTTTAAATTTTTTTTTTTTTTAAAAAAATTATTTTCCAGTAAACAAACAATTACTAGATTTATTTATATAGTGGTTTATCAAAGAGAAAACTCAACAACGTACTGTAGTTCAACACGTTTTCTTTTCTTTTTTATTTTTCTTATTATTCGGTTCGAAGAGAGAAAAACCCATTTCCTATTAAGAAAGAAAAAGAAGCAGCAAAGACCAACAAGAACAACCCCTCAAAAAGGAGATTATTACAGAAAGAAATGCAGGGTGATGAGGCCAGGGTCTTGCTAGGCTTCCCTCCCAATTCCCGCCCCACTCTCTCTCAGGTCAATTCTCTCTCTCTCTCTCTCTCCCTCTTCAATTTCTTCTGCAATTGATTTTAACACAGCGCCTGATCCGTTAGTCGTTTCTCTTTCGAATCTATATTTTATGAGCTCCAGTAAATAAATAAAATTAATTTCTAATTCTAGGGTTTGAATACTTCACTTTCTATGGTAATCGATCATTGATCCTCAAGCTAAGCTAAGCTCTTCTCTTTGTTTCCTTGCTTCTTGTTGTCAAATGAATTATTTATTTATTTGCTTCTCCATCTTATGTGTTAGGTTAAAGCTGCATACAGAAAGAAAGTATGGGAATCTCATCCTGACCTCTTTCCTCTTCATGAAAAGCCCCGTGCCGAGTCCAAGTTTAAGTTGGTGATTAAGCACCCACAAACCTTTTTATTTGTCATCTCCTTTTCTTTTTCAGTGTTTCAAGAGTTTTGTGTCTTCTCAACTTATGGCTGGTTACTTCGGTAAAAACTGACACACCTTGTGTGGCTAAAATGCTTGCTTGCATCAGTATTATGATTAGGCCTAGGCGGATGAACGGTCATTATAGCATCAATGTGCATTTTGCTGTAGTAATTCGATTTGTAATTTTTTTCCCTCTTTTTTTAAATAATGTCAAACTAAATGTTGGGAGTCTTTAGGTTGTGTATTGTTTCAGGTAAATTTTTTTTATATAATCGTTTTCATGGTTCTAATTTTTTTGCGTTTGCTGCAGATTTCAGAAGCTTACACTTATTTGCAGACTGGTAATTCTTCACTTCTCTTTGTATCACGAGATATATCGAAAAACTTAAATCGTGGTTTGCAAGCTCTGAAAAATGGATTGGAAAACTTTTTGGAAGTGGTCGAAGCTGCGATTCTGCATTAATATTCTCATGGTTTTGCATGCATGTATTTGAGATGTTGATTGACTTTGAATAGAAACTTCTAGAAACATTGTGTCAATTTCATACTGTTGCATCTCCTGTCTGTTTGCTGAGATGACTTTGTTGTAGTAAATCTGTTATTTGCTTTTTTATTCTCTGTGGGTGTATTTTTTTGCTGTGTCCCCCTTTTCATGTTAATTGCTTGCTCTTTGGGTTCTCAACTCACTTGTTACTGTAGCTTTTGTAAATAACACAGGTTTATTTGGAAGACCCATTTTACGGTTTTGACTTTGAGGAAGAAACACAAGTCAACTAGGTTTAGAGTTACATGAACCAGGAGCCTTGCACTTGAGAAAGGATTTCCAGGGTGATAACATGGTAAATTGATTCTATTAACGAATTTGTGTCCTATTTTCTTGCTGCATGGTATTGATGAAACTCAGAATTGCCCATGTTATTTTCTTTTTCTTTATTTTGTTGTGGATGTTGCTGGTGTTGTGTTGTTGTAGGTGTCCTATTTTCTTTGCCAGTGGGATGACTTTGTCCTTTGCTTGGAATGTATGGAAATCTGGTGGGGCATGTGAAATTTTCTTTGTTGTATTAAGGATTTTGTTTTAGTTTTTTTTAGACTGAATTTCATGTCAAATTGAAGTCCTTAAGCTGTGCTCCACCACCACATTCATCATCCATTTAGTTAACCCAGTATCATTACTTGTCTTTTGGATCATAATTTGTTCAACCTTAATCATTTAATATATTTATATCTTAGTTGGATCTTTTTTTCTTCGTCCTTTTCAATTTTGCTCAAAGTCCTGTTATATCAAGGACATCTGCCAGTAAACTACAAGCACCAAAACCATGACCAATCTCAAGATATGATTTTATCATAATGTATATCTCTTTTGTTGCAATAATATTGTTTCTGATTTAGGAAGGCTCCTTTGTCTGTTGCTTTTATTACCCCCTTAGATAGTAGTCTTTTGGTTGCTCTAAAATTTAAATCCCTGCATGTTTTCATTTTTGATAGCTGTTTGTTTATTTTAATGCTTCTTTGAATGTAACAGCCAAGGATATAAGCTGCTGCTGTGCTAATACACGAATGTTTGAAGAAATGGCCCCACTTCGATCCTCAGGATATATTGATCCTGGATGGGAACATGGCATTGCTCAAGATGAAAGAAAAAAGAAGGTCAAATGCAACTACTGCGGGAAAATAGTTAGTGGTGGAATATTCAGATTGAAACAACATTTAGCTAGAATGTCTGGTGAAGTTACTCATTGTGTTAAGGTTCCTGAGGAAGTATGCTTCAATATGAGAAAAAACCTGGAAGGATGCCGTTCAGGTCGAAAGCGAAGGCAAGCTGAATTTGAACATGCATCTTTAGCTTTCCACTCTAATGAGTATAATGACATGGAGGAAGCTTCCTGCAGTTACAAACAAAAAGGCAAAAAGGTGGTGGGTGACAAGAACTTGGTTATAAGGTTTGCTTCTCTTCGATCCTTAGGATATGTGGACCCGGGCTGGGAACATTGTATTGCTCAAGATGAAAAGAAGAAAAGGGTGAAGTGCAATTATTGTGAGAAAATTATTAGTGGAGGCATCAACCGCTTTAAACAACATCTGGCTAGGATCCCTGGGGAAGTTGCCTATTGTGACAAGGCACCTGAGGAGGTGTACCTTAGAATCAAGGAGAACATGAAATGGCACCGTACTGGTAGAAGGAATCGGAAACTTGAATCTAAAGAGATATCCACTTTCTATACCAACTCAGATAACGAGGATGAAGAGGAGGAGCAGGAGGGAGGGTTGTTGCAATATTCAAGTAAGGATTTGCTGGCCATCGATGATAAAATTTCAGACAATGACATCAGAAATAATATCAAGGGGAGGTCCCCTGGTAGTAGCAGCAACGGTGCTGAACCACCAATGAAAAGATCAAGATTGGATTCAGTGTTTTTGAAGTCTCTTAAAAACCAAACATCATCGCACTACAGGCAAACAAAAGCAAAGATGGGTTTTGAGAAGAAAGCTCTAAAGGAAGTGATCTCTTCCATCTGCAAATTCTTTTATCATGCAGGAATCCCTTCAAATGCAGCAAATTCCCCATATTTCCTCAAAATGCTGGAGTTGGTTGGCCAATATGGGCCTGGTCTGCAGGGACCTTCAAGCCAACTGCTATCTGGTCGGTTTCTTCAGGATGAAATCATTACAATAAAAGAATATCTTGAAGAGTTTAAGGCATCTTGGACAATTACTGGCTGTTCTATTGTTGCTGATAGTTGGAACGATCTCCAGGGTAGGACATCAATTAACCTTGTGGCCTGTTGTCCCCGAGGTGCATACTTTTTTTCTTCTATTGATGCCACTGATATGATAGAAGATGCCGCAAGCCTTTTCAAGTTGTTGGACAAGGTGGTGGAAGAGATTGGTGAGGAAAATGTTGTTCAGGTAGTTAAATATTTATTTCTGACATTTCTCACGTTACTCAAATGCACTCGTAAACGGGTGCCTAATAAGCTGTTTTCTTCTGGTTTCCGACACAGGTAATCACTGAAAACACCGCCAGTTTTAAGACTGCTGGGAAGATGCTTGAAGAGAAAAGGAGAAATTTATTTTGGACACCATGTGCTATCCATTGCATTGATCAAATGGTAGAGGACTTTTTGAATATAAAATGGATAGGAGAGTGCGTAGATAAGGCTAAAAAAGTTACAAGGTTTATTTACAACAATACTTGGTTGTTGAATTATATGAAAAAAGAATTCACAAAGGGACAAGAACTTCTCAGGCCAGCTGTTACTAAGTTTGGCACTACATTCTTCACTTTACAAAGTTTGTTGGACCAAAGGGTTGGTCTTAAGAGAATGTTCCAAACAAACAAATGGATATCTTCCCGATTTCCCAAATCAGATGATGGTAGAGAAGTTGAAAAAATTGTCTTAAATGCCACATTCTGGAAGAAGTTGCAGCACGTGAAAAAATCTTTAGAACCGGTTGCGCATGTTCTTCAGAAGATAGATAGTGATGAAACCCGATCAATAGCATATATATATAATGACATGTGTAGAGCTAAACATGCAATTAAAGTTATTCATGGGGATGATGCACGGAAATATGGACCTTTCTGGACTGTGATAGAAAACCAATGGAGCTCTCTGTTTCACCACCCACTCTACGTGGCTGCTTACTTTCTAAATCCATCTTACCGCTATCGACCTGATTTCCTATTGGTATGAGCTATGTCAACCACACCTCTTTTGGTTTTAAGCTTAATGTCCTGCCATTCTGTCCTTATGTCATTTCTTTGTCATAGAATCCTGAGGTTATGCGTGGTCTAAATGAATGTATTGTTCGACTGGAAGTTGACAATGGCAAAAGAATTTCTGCATCCATGCAGGTAATGTGCTTTTTGTTTTTGTTATTTTTGGTTGCTGTTGTATCATTTTTAAGGACAGGACTCACATTAGAGATATTTTCGTTTAGTTAGTTGTCTGAAGGTTAGGCTACCATTAATTTGTGCTGCACTAAATTATGCAACAAAATGCAGCCAAAAGAACTATTTTCAAGCTCATGATTTGATGTTTTGTTATGTATTCTTAATTTTGTTGATCTTTAAATGTGCGACCCCAGCAGATCCCTGATTTTGTGGCTGCGAAAGCTGATTTTGGAACTGATTTGGCTATTAGTACTAGAATGGAGCTTGATCCAGGTAATTTGTCCAAGGTGTCATGCATCTTTGATTAAGCATAAATCAAATTATTGAGTTTGATTGATTATATTGCTATGCAAAATCAAGAGGTGATCTAAATGTGTACACTTATCAATATCTTATTAGCTGCATGGTGGCAACAACATGGGATAAGTTGCTTAGAGCTTCAACGAATTGCCATTCGTATACTAAGCCAGACATGCTCATCTCGCATATGTGAACACACTTGGAGTATATATGATCAAGTTCATAGTAAAAGGCATAGTACTGCATCCCGGAAGAGATGGAACGAGCTTACCTTTGTCCACTATAATTTGCGTCTAAGAGAACGCCAACTAGGAAGAAAGCCTGGTGATGTGGTCTCATTTGACAACTTAATTACTGAAAACATACTGGATGACTGGCTTGTAGAGTCAGAGAAACAAACCATGCAAGAAGATGAGGTACCTCCAATTATATCTACTTTTTCTCAAAATATTCTTTTATCTTGCACATTGCCTCAATTCTTCAGGGAGTGATTGAGAACTTGGTGAAACCTCTGGTCCTGTTTTAGGAGATCCTTTATAATGAGATGGAACAATTTGATGGAGACGAAATGGATGAGAATGACCATCAACATAAGAGACCTGCAGATATGGTGACATTGGCAGGGGTACTTGAGCCTTTGGATGTTATTCCTGCTGCCGGAGGAATTACCACTGATGATGATGGTCTTGATTTTCTTGATGATGATTTGACAGATTAGTTAATATGTATGTGGCTCATCAAACGTGGAGTAAGCAGTGAGATACAAGTTTAATATTTTGATAGCAAAGTGAATCGGTAACATCATAGACCGATTATCATCTTGTATTTTGTTATGCAGTATGTGATTGTTAAGGTCTTCATACAGTCCTAATTGATTCTGTCACATTTCCAGGTTGTCTTTCCTTATTCTGATATCTATTTTTTTTTTCTTCGTCATATAATAGTTGATCCCCACTAAGTAGCCTATCTAACCTATATTTTCTGCCTTTGTTCTTCAATGAAATTGGTTCATTTGATTTATTTTTTCTCAACTCTGTGTTTTGTAAGTATGTTCTTGATTTGGTATTTTGATGGTGTTGGCACTACAGGTCTACTTGTTAATGATGTCCTTCTGCCCATTCTAATTTTATATGCATATATGCTTGCTGCTTTTGTAACAGATAATCTTACATCTCATATAGTCTTACATGTTTAGCAAACTATTCTGGGGCTGAAGTTTAGATGAGTTAGTATTTATTAATATCCATGTTCATGAAGTTATCAGTTTATTTATATGAATGAATGCCTCTTGTCTTTAAAAGTGTGGATTCATATTGATTGTTGGAGGTCAAGTTCCCTTAAAAATTTAGATAAACAATTACCCAAACATTGGAGATGGAATTCCATTTGCTTTAAATATTAAATGAATGCAATCTTGAGTTTTTTGTGTGAGATCATTCAGTTGCAGTGTCTAATTGGAAAATGTCATTTGGATGAGTCTGCAAACCACGATTTATGTGTTAATCACCCTGTTCAGAAGATTATGAAGCCGTTGCTTAGCTGAACTGCTATTTACTACCAATGAGAATGAGTTATTAAACGTTTCATGTATGGCAACCGCAGGTGCAAAAGGAGAAGATTCAGCTTCAGGTAACATTGCTTTTTTACTTGCAATTTTGTTTTCTCTGTTCTTTTTCTGGCTGTCATCACTCGATCAAACATGAGCTGTCTTGTTTAGCAGCATATGCTCGAGTTGTGAGGACTGGAGTGCCAAGAGCGCATGGTGGAAAAAGCAATCGCGCTCTGATTCAGATCCCTTTCCTTTTTATTATTCTGGGAACGGTTGGACTGGGGGGGTTAAATGCCACCAGGTGATTAGCAGTGTCAACCCAAAGGATTGTCAAATTTTTGCCAGAAGCTTTTGTTTAGAGCATGTGGTCTCATCTATCTTTGATTGTTTTGCTTCTCAGGGCTTACAAAAAGCAGAAAGAGGCGCATCCTTCTCACAACCCTTTTCTTCCGTGATGCGACATCCTCAGCAGAATCCATTTGGAATTATGTAGAGGTTATTAGTTGACCTCACCATCAGGATGTGGCTGTGATTATGATGCATCGCATCAATTTGGTTTGTCTGTATGGCATGCTGCTCATGGGTGTGTTCATGCCCATCATCATTATCATCATCATCATCATGTTGACTGCAGATATAAATTAATTATTATCATCATCATTATTACATCTGAGGTTTCGCCGTCTCTATAATTTTATAGCCTTTGTGGGCAGTTACTAGGAAATGAGAAAACTGCAGCTGTGAGATGATTTCCATGGCTTGAGCGTTTGAGTTCAAGAGTAGCTAATAGAATGTATTGATATGATATCTGAAGCCTGTCATTTGGATGCCTTGTTAGGACCCTCACTGCAGTGTTGATAGAGGACTGCGACTTGTTTGGACATCGGGGCACAGCAAATAAAGTTTCGGATAAAAAATCCGCAAAGAACATATGAACCGCCTGTTTACCGACAGGCCCTAGGTTAAAATGTTGTTATTAAATCCAAAGTTTTGATTTTGGAGAAATATGATTTCAACGCCAGAACAAAACAAAAATGATTCTTTTTTAAGAAATATGATTTTAATGTTAAAAGTTATTTGACAATCTTGATTTTGTTTTTAGTTGAACGAAAAACACCACCTCTAATTATTATTATTATTATTATTAACAGTGTTGTACATACACCAACACTTTTTATTTGATTAAAAAATGTATATTCCCCCCTGCCACACGGATAATTCTAAGGCTCGGTTTGTCTAAACTTTTGCCTTGCATTCTAATTTCATCCCTTAGCTTTTTCTTCTTCTCTTTTTATTGAGATTTTTTTTTTTGTTTTTTATAGGATCCGAAATATGATTATAAGTTTTAAAGGTTAATTTGGATTAATTTTGATATTTTATTAAATAAATTTGATTTATTTATCTTGATTTATGTTTTTTTAATTTTTTTTATAAAGTTATTTTAATTTTATATTCATAGTCATGGGGTTGGTAAGTTAATTCAAATTGATTTAGATTTTTTTAATTTTTTTTTAGTTTTATCCGTCAATTTTTTTTTTAGATTTTTACTTTTTTAGGGGGGTTTCCCTTCTATTCGGTCAATCTCAGTTTTATAATCATGATTACAAATTTTGAAGATTAACATGGGTTGACTTGAATATATTTTAAGTTTCTTTTTAATTTTATTCTTCAATATATTTTTTAAAAATTGATCTTTATGGTTTGTTTTTTTTTTTTTTATGGAGTTATCTCAATTTTATGTTTATGATCGTGAGGCAGCGTGCTAACCCAAGTTGATCTAGATCCTTTTTTTTCTAGTTTTATCAATTAACATTTAGGTTGTTTGATAGTTGGGCTTCATAAATTTTATTTAATTTGCTTTTATTAAAGACTTTTTTAATTTTTTAATTGGTAAGAATAATTGTTTGATTGAATAAAAAATTTATTCTAAAAACACAATTCAGTACATGATTTATATTGTAAGATTAAATATTTTTTTATTTTTTTTATCTCTTAATAAATATTAATTTATTTAATTAGACAGGTGTGTAAATATTTCAAGTTATGATTGAAAATCTTTTTATAACCAAAAATGTTGGAAATGCCTATATATTTTTTATTTTTTTACTTCAGAAAATTATCCGATATGTTACGAAACAGATTTTAAATAGCTAGTTTAGACCACCTAATGGAGAAATTTTTGGATCGGCAAGTATGGCTGTTGGGCAACGACGAGTATCACATCAAATACTTGAAAAGTAAAAGCAAGAAGTGACAAGGCAAAGACTTGATTAATCCATGTGGTGGCTGGCCTGTTCTTCTTATTAATCTTTAAATCCAGGAAACAATGAGAAGGTGCCTTATTCTTCATCATGCGTTGTTTTCTTATGAAAAGTTTTAGAATGAACATCTGCGCTTTCTCCTTTAGTAGCTTTTGTAACTGTAATGTAATCCCCACCCATTCTGAGTGTAAAAATTGTATTGCATCTCTTACTTTTTGTCAATGGAAGAAGGATACAAAGGACAAAATCTACAGCTTACAGAAAGAGCTAAGCAGGAGGAGCAGCTGCTTGAAATTCACTGCGCCACAGGATCTGAGCCCAGGCAAACAACACACCACCTTGCCTTTTCTTTTCAAATATGTTTGAAAATATAACAGTGATTAATTTTTAAAATGTTTTTTATTTTAAAATATATTAAAATAATATTTTTTATTTTTTAAAAATTATTTTTAATATTAGCATGTTAAAATAATTTAAAAATATTAATTTTAAAAAAAATTTCAAACCTTTTTTAAAATATTTTCAAAATACAATGTCAACATTCCCGATTCTCTCCCATCTTGATGAGAGGCTGGCAGGTGGCTGCTGCTGTCTGGTGCTTGTGCTGCGTTTCCAGGGTTTTTACTTCCCACATCGAAAAGAACTGAAAATATGCGTGTGCACGTAGTCTATAAAAAGAGAAGCGGGAGAAGATTAAAAGCATACCTTTCTCGGCCTTTTGGCTAAGATCAAGTGTAGTATCTGTTCTTATCAGTTTAATATCTGATACGTGGGCTAATGGTCCGCACGATATTAAATTTATTTTTTAAAGGGGAGGGCCTATTGCAGTAGCTTGCTACTGAGGTCCTTGCGCGTCGCCTCTGCGTTGCACTGCTGCTCTGGCCTGGCGCACCCTTCCAATATAAGTTAAATAATTCGAAGTTCGAACGAGTGGAACTCGTAAGCCATGTGATTTTCGCTGGCTTGGCATCGTACAGTACATGTCCCTTGTACTTTTTAAGCCCTTAGTCTTGGTGGGGACTGAATTGTTGATTGGTAAGTGATAATGGAGATTGAAATTTTTATGTAGTTTTTACTGCTAATTGGATCAAAAACTTTTAAAGATAAAAATAATGTGTTTTTTTAAATAAATATTAAAATTATAAACATATTAAATTAATATGAGTTAATTATAAAAATTATTATTGTAAGTTATTGAGTCCAAGTTTTAATTTTTTTTTATTTAGTTATATAATAATAATAAAAAATAATGGTAATGCTATGTCAAGTGAGCATAAAATTAATTATTTATTAAATATCAAAATATATTGTGCAAAGTTTTGTTGTTTCAATTAATGTAGACTTAAAAAGCTTTTTGTAATTCCTTGAAACTATTTAATTAATCACTAAAAATTAATTAATTAATGCTTTAATCATTCTTTTGATCATTCATTTCATATGGTGAATATATTTATTACTATATTTTAACATTATATTTTTAAAAATAATTATATTTTAACTATTTGAATATATCTTTCATCATTAATCTTTGCACAAATAATTAGGTTTTTTTTAAAGAAAGTAAAAAATAAATATTGATAAACAATTAAAATATCTAATGAAATAAAAGTTCTAAATTCTTTTTTAAACTTGTGCCTCCTTTGTACATTCATATTTTCTCTTATATATTTTTTTTAATGTCCCTAAAATAAAAAATTAATTTTTTAAAACTAAAATAAAAATAAGTACCCGAAAACCATATTAAATGACTAATTTAAAACTAAAATAAAAACCATATTAAATGACTAATTTAATTAAAAAAAACTAAAAACTAAAAAAAATAAAAATAAGTATGCCGGCTCGATCTTATAGCTAAATACGCCTAGGCTTTTGAAGAAAAAGCCCAGGTGTGTTGGATTTATAGCCCAACATGCTTACCTGAACCTTTTATGTTTTTTAATGTGAACAAATCAACTCTTTTTTAAAAAAAAAAAAAACTTTAGACAACACCTCATCTAGTTACCTAGGTTTTGACTACCACAAAAATAAGAATGTGGTTTGATTTTTTTTTTACACAAAAAATTATTTTTCAAACAGTTTTTTACCAAAAACTTAATAAAACACCCTAAAAACCTAAAAAAAATAATAAGCGTGGCATCAATTAACCCAAATAGGTTATAAAACAAAAAAATCAATCTAAATTAAAAAATCTTTCAAAACCCAGATCTATTTACTCATGGATGTTTATATAAAAAACTCATCATCATTAAAATCCTCTCATAAGTTGAAATCCATCAACATCAAGATCGATTTTTCATGGTCAAAATTAATGTCAATTGATAATTTGTTCTTTTCAACTAGAATACGATAACTTTCTCTCTATTTTCATATTTTATGGATTGAAATGTTTTTTTTTGTTTTAAATTAACCCATGATTACTTTACCTTATTTTACTTTTCATGATAGATTGGCTAAACTAAGATATATATATATATATATATATATATATATATATATATATATAAAAGAAGAAATAGCATTGAAATATATTTTTATTGAGCAATTGGAATTAGTTTCTAAGATTTAAAATTGCCTAAAAAGTCTAATATACATATATACTTTGTGGGACCTTTTCAAAAAATAATAAATAAGACCTTATGAAAATTAAATATTTTTATATAAAACATATATTTGGCATTTTACAAATAACTTAAATTTTAAATCTAATAGTTTTTTTATATATATTTTTTTCTAAATATTTTTTAAATTTCTAAATTCACATAAGATGAAAATGAAATTTGAATCTTTAATAAAATCTATTTATTCATAAAATAAATTAATAATTTAATTAACTTTTATATCAAAATAAAATTTACAAAAACTATAGAACTATAAACAAAGAAGAAAGAAAATATGAGGATTAAAAGCATTTTTTTGTCATTTTATATTTTCCATGAATGATTTTCTTGTTTACACTTTGGCCCCTTTGTAATCTTTTTATAGTTAACAAAACTTTTTAAACTTGCTATATAAACAGGCATAGAAGGGTATAATTTTTAAAAAAAGAGGTGGAGGATCAAATTATAAAATAATATTGGCATTACAATGTTTTACCTAATCATTTTCTTATATTCTATAATATCCATTTTGTCTCTACATTGTATATATATTCACTAGATACTTGACCTGCACTTTACCGTAGGTCAAATATTTGTTTTCCAAAAACAATTGTATACACAAGTTTTTTCGCCTCATTTTCATGGTTAAAACAATTCTAAGCGAAAATAAAAATTTTTATGCATACATGTAATTGAATAAATTAAGAAGTATGTGTGTTAATAAATGAAAAAAAAATCGATAACTAAAAATAAAATTGAAAAAATTAAAAGTCATATGCAGATTAAGATATTTAATCTCGCTAGACGAGATATTTACCTAGTTGTGTTTGCAAAATTTATTTATTAAAATAATACACATTAAATTAATTGAATAAAACAAAAAAAAATACTATGCAAGATTCACAAATTAAAAATATCATTTGAAAAAAAATATTTGTTATTTTAAAAATAAAGCTCATCTATACAAAAATATAAAAGAAATTATAGATAAATCAGAAAAATCTCTTTAAAAATTAAAACTTAAATGCATGCAAAATAACCAAAAAATAATTATAATTTAAAAGAGGCTTTCTAAACAAAATAAAAAAGAGAAGGGATATTAATATAAATATAAATAAAAAAATAATTCTGAAAAAAAAACATATAAAAAGCATTAATGTAAAAAAATAGAAAACAATGATTTAAGAAAGAAGAAGGAGAAGGCTAGTCATTGTTGAGCTTGACAAACCACACCATTTAACATTTTCTTTTCCGTTTAGTTATCTTATGCTTAATATCAATATTTAATTGAATTTGATTATATTAAAATAGAAAAAAGCTATGGATACAATGTATCATAGCTAAATATATGAATAGTGACATAATCACAACACTCCAATTTAGATTGACAAAGAGGGGATAAAGTCAAATAGTCTTCTTACCAATATATATACTAAATATAGAAATGTGGTACAAGTAATTCTCCTAATTCAGTATAAAAAAAAATATAAACAAAAGCAAAACAAGCCTGACCCATTTCATTAGGGCTCGTGTGACTATATCTTTTTTTTTTTTTTGTAGTTTTTTAAAGAAAAAAAAGATTCAGATACTCATCTATATTACCCAGTTAATAGCCGCTATGGAGAGCTTATAGTTTTTTCAACCCAAAAACTTAATTTTCAATCCATACCCAACCCATCTTAGGCAACTTGATAAACTCATTCTTGGCCTTAAAAAACCCAAAATCATCTCCAACTTGAAATCAACCCTAAACTAAAAATCTTACTTAGATAAGATATGTTTTTCTTGATAATTTCAAAAAAAAAAAACCCTAATATGAGTTTTTTTCATCAAAAGAAATAATTTAACACAAATTTTAACTATTTTGATGGTTGAAATCGGTGCAAATAGAAATTTTTTCTCTCTAATGTCGGATTCCAATGACTCTCTTACCATTCTTATACTAGGGGCCAAAAAATAAGAAAAATAAAATTAAGGATTAAAATTGATTTTTCCTTTTAATTTTGAAACGTAAAGGGACCGGATATATATGATATATATAATTTATAAAATATAGGAACTATAATAAATTTTTGGTTCAAAATTTTTATATTTCTTCTATATTTTTCACTTTGATCCCTTATCTTTTAATTTCACCCTTCTCCAATAAATTAGTTTTTAATTTGGTTTAATAACGTTCAAATTAAAAAAAAATCACACTGTTAACAGTCCATCAACAATACTGTGTCAGTAAACCCCCCATACGTTTTAGGTTTTTAGTAAAAAATAATTAACTCTCTGTATTTCGGCCTATCCTCCTCCTTTCTACGGTTCTACCAACGGGACATGCCCATCACAAAATGGGAAGCAATTTCTCTATCGTTCGAGGAAAAAAAGTGAGAAAGAAAAAGAGATGTCCACGTAATTAATGAATGAATCTCATTCACAGAATATCATCTTTTATTCACATCTGGGAGAGATGGTATACAAAAAAAATCATATGAAAACATGGACCGCTTCACACATTATGAAAAAATCAAATGCGCATCAAATAATGGGAGCTCAGGGGGCGTTGTCCAGATGTTTTGCTACAAACGTCAGTAACAAAACCTTGATATGTTATGCTTGCACATGGATGCCCACTTTCACCTGCACAAACATCCACTGAGCCGGGAGAAAGAATTATATGCTTGGTGCTTCTCCAGCAGGTCCTGGCCGGGCATTTAACAGGGGCTGGAGGGCTTTGACCACAATGCTCATGTTTGGCCGGAAATCAGCCTCATATTGCACACACAAGGCAGCAACGGCAGCCATCTGTAATGAAGACAAGATGAGTTCAACGGCAGCGCTAGACATTTGCAATCCAGTATCTTATACATGCTGTTTATTAAGGTTTCCACCTCATGAAGGCCACATAAATCATCTAGCAATTGAAAGCCTCATTCAAGTTGGATGCAAGGGATCACTCATGGCAGTTTTGGAGACAACCGAACAAATTGACGAGTCGATTTTTCAATAATACAAGTTTCCTTTTACAGAGAAATCTTAAAAGTGCGGTGCAAATACCTTTGCAACTGCCTTGGGTGGGTACTCTCCTTGTAATCTTGCATCAACACACTGCTTAACCTTGTCCTCGCTAAGTTTTGGTGTAGCCTGATACATACAAACACTCAATAGTCAGCAAGGACAGAAAGAAAAAGGAACACACAGGTTTCGAAAGCTTAGAAAGAGAGAACAAGTGCGAGGCATGAGACAACAAATAGTGATTAGTACCCATGTCACTAGACTCTGCTGTCCACGTGGCAAAGTGTGATCAACAGGTTTCCTCCCAGTCAGAAGCTCAAGCAGGACAACACCAAAACTGTACACGTCACTCTTTGCATTCAATTGTCCAGTCATTGCATATCTGCCAATCACAAAGATGGTCAACGCACAGCAATCAAGGCGCACACTCTCACAACAGGTTTTGAAAGCAGGGTGTCTTAGCAATTAAACTTAAGTATAAGTTGATAGCAAGGAGGAACACAAGAAAATCAAATTATAACTACAATTTACAAGCTTTCAACTAAGAATAATTATCAGAAACATACAAGTTTCCTTTTCTTCTCTGAACATTTTCTAGCAAGCAATAGAGCATTACTGGATTTTAAGTTCTGAAAGGGAAACTAAATTATCAAGTAAAAATCTCAGACAGCGGATCCAATAAGCAGCTCCGTCCTTTAGCTTCCTCATAGCCACATATTAGAAAACCAAAACAGATTTTGACACAGTGAAACGTAGATGTGAAAGAAGTGTAACCATAAATAATCGACCAATAGCTTACTCAGGAGCATGATAACCAAATGTTCCCAAAACTCGAGTGGAATGAAGACGTGCTGCCATATCAGGAGCTTGATTTGACAAATCGAAGTCGGCAATTTTTGCAACATCATCATCAAAAATAAGAACATTGCTGGACTTAATGTCACGATGAAAGATGTGAGGATCGGCCTTTTCATGCAGGTATTCAAGCCCCTTAGCAGCACCAACAGCAATTTTTACACGCTGAGGCCATGTAAGGACAGGACCAGGCTGTGCTCCTTTAACACCTTTCCTCCCTAAATTAACAAGACATTGACAACTAAGGCATCAATCATTCAGATAATAAGAACCAACATTTCATTGTAAGATCCAAAGAACACGAGAGTATTTGCAATTTTATAGAAACATTGTAAACTCTCAACGCCAAAACAGTTACCTAATTTCGTTAAAAATCTTTTAGTGCTGGTGTTTTGACATCTATTAAAATTTCATACAAGCAACTGCTGATGAATTTCCACTGTTTCCTTTTTTGAATAGCAAGGTTTTTATTGATGGGTTTGAAACCAAGAACATTTGCTGTGTAATATGTGCCTACCACCATAAGGTTTGTTAGGCATGTAAAATCAAATGAATGCTGAGAAAACAAGTTCTCATGAATAAAATGTTCATCGAAATCAAATAAAGATGCCACATCGTATAATTTTAATGGTGGAAGCTCTTTTCTCTGACTACATAGGACAGCACTCGGAAAAGGATAGGAACTGTGATCAATTATGGTGGACTCTAGCTCCAAGCATATAAAACTAGCCAGTATCAGAAACAAGATAAAGTACCTAGAAAAATGGAATGAATTTATTAAGATTTCATAACAGGACAATTGACACAACGAGGCTTACCATGAAGAATATCATGAAGAGATCCATTAGAAGCAAATTCATAGATGAGTACACGGGAACCCCCATCTACACAATACCCAAGCAACTGTACAAAATTTTCATGCTTCAACCTTGATACCATGGAGACCTGTTGAAGTCATCCAAACATTTGATAAGCCACTCAAAATTACAAATCAAATGGAATACGCAACAATTTAGGATTTCAAAGAAACCTGGGCTAAGAATTCATCATCGGGTTGTTTGCTGGCATCTAATTTTTTTATTGATGCATCCTGCCCACTTTTAAGAACACCATAATATACTCTTCCATATGATCCTTCTCCTATGAATGAACTTGTCCCAAAGTTATCTGTAACTTCCTTAAGTTCATCCCCCGATATTTCAGGGACTTCGATAGGCTGGATTTTAAAAGCCTGAGCGCCCTTGGGAGCTGTTTCTGATGCATGATAATTTCCTAAATTGCCTGTTTGGTCAAATGCAAATCAGCAAATAGAATGAATAAACCTGAATTCAGAAAAAAAAAGGAGAAAAATAGAAGGGAGTGAACTTTTCAATAAAACATTTTAGAAAAAAAGAGATAGAGTGCACCATAAGAATATAGGTACACATTTATTGGAAAACATAAACATATCACTCTTGCTACAACGCTTCTAGCCAAGAGATATTACCAGCTGAGCTTTTAACTGTATACTGGCCTCCATAGTCAGCAGTTTTATGGATGTCATCTTCTTCACAACAGCCGAAGCAGCTCATGATTCAAAATCTTTATAAATCCCACTCTGCAACGCAAAATATTTGACACGGCCATTAAAAAACATACAAAACAAACACTAAAGAGATCAGAAGAGCTAACATGCACATGGTTATCAGCACAAAATAATATGCCCAAAACAAGCAAATCCCACACGTTTTTTCAACATGCCATCAGAAATGGATTTATTCAAAATAACACCCAGTTTAGATACCAAAGGCACGAATAAACACAAGCAAAGGATTGTCTTCCACACACCACAGAAATTGGCCAAGTATTCCCCCATAAAAGAAATCAATTTGGATTTAAAAGCAAGGCCATGAAATCAGGAGAATCCCACAATTCCCAGTTCCTCCAACTTTCTCATAAAAGAATCCCAGAAAAAATTATCGTCATAGAAACTGACATATAAAGCAGAAGCAACTGACTCTCACTCCAGAAATGCATAATACTGATATTTACTAAACAGTACCAACAAAAATGCAATAATAATAATTAAGACAAGATTAGAAGAATATTCAAGACAACGACTCGATATATCTCATTAAAATTACTAAAATTTACAAACAAAAAAAAAAGACCTGTAAATTAAACGCATGCTGCAACCTTTAGCAATTAAGCACGACGAAAAGAAATGAAAAAAAAGAAGAGAGAGAGGCAGAAGAGATGGATCCGTACTGACAATTACTATGCTTGACCAATCAGTGTGTGGGAGAGAGCAGGAGGATCTGAGACGTGGAAGGCGGCCAAGTGAGCGCAGGATAGGGAGGGGTAGATTGACAGAAGGAGAGAAGGAGGGGTTTCTTTTACTACTTGTTTAGATTGAGTTTTGAAGTTAACACAAGAAAATTGCAAATTTAAATACAATTTTTTTTTTTTTATTACATTGGCAGATACGCGCTCAGCTTGACAGAATTGACTTTAGCGTTTAAAGCTTCCGATTTCTCCCAGGTCGCGAAGTCTTAAGTACAAGGAATGATATTACGTGTCTGAAACTGATTGGATTCTGTCTACATAGTTTCTTATTACTGATTGGCAGTTGGGTCAAAGCTGACTGGTCGTCTTAGGTGGATTCTTTCGTTCAACCTGTTTGGACGTTTTCTTCTCTATTTTTTTCGCGGAAAATTTCTCATATTTGGTAATTTATGTCCATAGCTAATCCATAATTTCAATTTTTATTTGGTAGTATTATTAATGTAATATGCATGTGCCTGTGGATATATTTATTTAAAACAGATATATTATTATTTAATTGAATCGTTTATATTTTAAAGGTAAAACAGCAAGGTCAACAAAATTAAATAATAAGTTTGATTAAATTTCTCATCAACCATCTACACGAAAGAAAAACAATATGAAAGTTTTTTTTTTTTAATATTCAATCGAATATATATATTACATTCATGATATTCGGTGTTTCACAAATGAAGATTTAAGTTTAGTTATTGGCATGGGATTCCTCTTCAATTCCTTTGAATTAAAAGACCCATTCAAATTGTGGACTTCTATTTGGATTTTATTGTTATAAATTTTGTAAATTGATGTCTTTAATTGATTTATTAATATTTATAGAAACTTTCAAAGATGCAATTAAGTTCTTTCAAAAGATATGCTAGTTTAGATATTTTACTATTCAGCTTACGCTCCAACCTGAATAAAAACAAAATTAGATGTTTAAATTATAATTGATTATTTTTATTTTTAATTTAAGCATGTTCATTAGGGTTTATAATTAATAATTTATTTTGTTTAAAACAATAATAAACCTAAACAAAGTAAGGAAAAATTCATCAATGATATTAGTTTCACAACTAATTTAATATTGAAGTATAAAATAAAAAAAATAATTATTTTAAAATAATAATGATATTAAATAAACAATCAAATTACCTCCAATACCAAATGATCATACCAAAAAAATCAATATGAGACTAAAAATAAGACCCCGAAGCCAAACATTAAAATATATACTTTTAAGGGCAATAGATTAATCAAACTGTTTATTTTTTTTTTAAAAAAAAAACCCTAGCCCAAGCTAAGTGTTGTTTTTTCTGTAAGGTATTAAAGTAATTTAACATTGTACATAAGTTGCAAAGAAACAGTCGTAGCCTCGACTAATTAAAAAAGTGCTAATCCACAATAATTGAAAGTGGACGGCTACTTTTTCTTTTTGTTTTTTTGGACAAAGCAATCTATTTAGGAAACTTCAAAAATTATGTTAATTTTTCTAATCAACAACTCATCAAACCATAGACACTAATTCAATTAAAAAATTTAATTTTCAACTAATTTAATATTTAATATTAAATAATTAAATTAAAAAATAAATTTTATAATAAAAAACTTACCAAAAAAAAAGAAACTGGAATCAAATTTGAAAGGAAAAAAAAAGGATGAAATTGAAAAAAGAATTCAAAAATAATTTGAAAGAAAAAAAATTAAAAAAATAAGGACCAAATCTGATATGGTTAAAATTTAAAGGAGGGTGAGATTGAAAATAAAATCTAATTTTAAGAATTTATTAAAATAAAAAAAATAAGAATATGAAAAAGAGGGATAAAAGCGTAAGCAAATAAACTTGAATGGGTAATATGGAAATTTAAGGGTCAAGAATAGGTTTTTCGAGGGAAAGAGAAAGGAATGGGGAAAAAAAAAGTTGTTGGTGACTCATTGAACTTTAAATAAGTACACGCACTGCATAAAAAAAAAAAAAGAGGTCGAATCAAAGTGGATGACATGATGAAACTAGTTTTTTGCCATTATAGTTAGTGACATGCACTGTTTGAAGGTAATAGACGTATCAACAACTTTTTTTCTATTAAAAATACAATATTTCCTCTAGAACCAAAGCATTATCATGGAAAACAACTTTGCAATTACCAATTAGCCTCTGAAACTAAGCTATTGAAAACTTAAATTGATGCTTGGATTCTAAAATATAAAATGAGACTCTAGAATATAGCTTAATGTTTTTATGGTTTCAAGGGCAATCAAATAATTATGTTGTACTAAGAAAGTAAAAAACTAAGATGTCCAGAACAAATCTATAATCATAAGTGAGTTAAGTGAAAAGACTATATACTCTTGAAAGATAATTTCTATGTAGTTTTTTAAGAGTATTTTTATCAATTTACTATCATAATTCATGGTAAATCGAGACTAATATATAATATTTTTGTCACATTATTTAGTTTTTGTAATTATTTATCACGATGTATCATAGGTAGTTGATGTATTTGTACAATCTATTTAACAACTCAACTTATATTTATATAAAATATGCTTACCAAATATATGGTTTTCCTTTAAATTTCATATCTATATCAAAATTCTTTCCAAAATTCAAGATTATAGCTGCTATAGATATTTTAGTCTCCAAATCTAGATTATTGTGTTGCATAGTGGCTCAGATCAAACTTTTTTAAATATATAAACAATATTCAAACATTAGTAACATATTTTCTAATAAAAAGTATAAATTTTATAAGAGTTAATATGATATAACCCGATCAATTTGACTGGGCTAAAAACAATTAAAATGATTCATAAAAATATAGTTTGATTAAAAAAGAATTCAAGATAATATCTTTTATTCTAATATAGAGATGAAAACATATTGCATTGACGTGATTCAACCCGGGTTAAGTTGTCAAATCCATTATCTAGGCTAACCAATCAAATTCACAACTCGGGTCAATAAACTATAATAAACTTATAGAAAACAAATTGAAACAAATTATGAAGCCCAAATTTCAATCAATCAAATGTTGAAATATGAAATTGAAGAAAAAAAATCAATTTAAAAAACAATAACCTAAAAAAATGTCTTAAGTCAATATACTAAACCGCTACTTGAGTTATGAGACTGTGATGATCGTATAAAAAACAAATAAAAAAAATTATGAAACTCAATTCTTAATCAACTAAATATTAAAGTATGAAATTAAAAAACAAAATCACTTAAAAAGAATACAAAAATTAACCCATTCGAGTTTTTGTCAAACTTGTGACCTGGGCTATAAAAGTGAGATAATTTTATAGAAAGTAAATCAAAATAAATTATGAAATTCAATATCCAATAAATCTAAATATGTAAGGATAAAATTAAAAAAATAATTAAAAATAAAAAAAACTTTTTAAAAAATAATATTATAATAAAAAGTGCTTTTATAAAGTGGTGGACAACGAACCCATCTCTTCCTTTAATTTTTGTTAAATTAAATAAACGTCTTAAAAAGAAAAAACAAGTGGAATTTGTTTAGCTGGAAAAGTTAGTATAATTAAGAATATGTGTTGTAATTTTTCTCATAATTACTAAATCTGATTCCGAATCGGTTTAATATTATAAATAACAAATTAATAAAATTAATCCGAATAAACTATAAAACTAGAAAGAAAAAAAAAAGATTATAACAGTTGCAATGCCAACTTGCAAAATAACATCCTCGAGTGAATCTTTTTGTTCGCCAATTTAAATCACCGATTTTCTGATCATCACAAGATTTGTTTTAAATTATAAAATATTTAAAATAAATAATTGACAATCATAAAAGGTTACAAGAACATGCTGGATCATTATCAACCTACCATGTATGGGACCACGGAACATGTTGCACATGCCATTACTTGAGAGATATTCCACCGAAAAGATGACAAATCACCAAAATAATCCCTCCAAATGGAATTATCCCATTATCCAGGCTTTGCGGCCTCACAATGGGCTCCGCAAAAATGGGCTCCGCACCAGGGCTACCAGCCCATGAGGAGACAATTGGGCCACTCTTGCTTGCTCTCGTCAGCTCCAAGAGAATCTTTTGGTGGCAAAAAATAAAAATAAAAATTCCTAGTGTTATTCCATGTATTATTCAAGGAAGTCAAGTCAATGTAGATAAAAAGAGAATTGTCTAAAAGTGAACTTTGTAGAAACTTTATATTATTCTATATTTTATTCTTAAATAGATATTTTTTATGCAGTCAATAATAGCAGGAGACGGAAGAAAATGTAACATGGCCGAAAGAGATTGAATCAAGTTGGATGATAAAAATTAAAAAAACCATGATTCTTAAGCACGCTATTTATAAAAATATAAATATTTTTAAATCTAATAGAACTGTTTAAAAATATTTTGTATGAATAAGATAAAAATTATCATCTAATTATGAAGATTTTGTTATCAAGTTTCTAAATAAAATGCTAGTAATATTAATAACCACTCAAAATTTATTTGATTGTTAATTTTAAAATTTAAAAAAAATTAATTAAAATATATATACCCTAGTTCAATAATCATGTGAATTAAAAAAAAAGTAAAAATATACGTGTGGAATTGCGTATCATTTGGAAGGTAGAATAGTTTACGAAGACGACAGGGAACTTTTTTCCTAGCTAATAATTCTCCGGCGACAGACCTAATGTCTTGGACAATACGTTGATTGGAATCGCATTGGACAGCTTGAAAAGAAGTCATTAGTGTTTTTGTCATTTTCATTAAAATTACAAAGCTTGCAATTAGCTGTAGAATTATCTTTTCCAGAAGATTTATTTGCATTACAAGATTGATTGAATATAAACTAATCCACACATATTTTTTTATAGTTAAATAACTTTGTTGTCATTAAAGATAAAAAAAATGTATAATTTGGTTCATGGGCTTTTTGTTTTTATTTTTTTACTACTATTTATAAAATAAAAATACAATAATACCCTTAAGAGAGGAAGACCATTAAGTTTGCACAAGGGGCCTTTTATGTATTTTTAATTTTTAACAAATTTTGGTTCTCGGTTTTTTTATTCTTATTTTTTTATCTTTTAATATTTTATTTTATTTTAATTTTAAAAATAATCAACCCTACTCTGAACTAGACGATGTTGACATATGCTACTGCTTTCACATGTCATGAGTACTGGGTTCTTATTATTTTTCTGAGAAAACAAACGAAAAACAAAGACGGGATAGAGAGGTGAAACCAAATTATGGAGTAGTGGTAGAGAGAATATAGACAAGTGGGTGGTTAAAGACGCCATGAATGCGAACAATAGACAGGTTGTGCAGAAGTGGTGAAAGATATCTACGCGGCTACGCCGCTTAGCTGGATTTGTGGCTCGTGGGCCCACCACCACCCCATAGCCCAACCATAGAAAAGCCGAGATCATTCAGATTTTATGCAGAATAAAGTTGATGCAAAAAAAATCCAATGCCAGTGCCTACTACAACTACTAGCTATTTTTTTTTAAAAAAAAAAGAGAGTAGATTAGTAGGTTTTTTGGACATGGTGTTTTATATAAACAAATTAGAAGTATTTAATTAAATAAATTATAATTATATATATAAATAAATAATAAAAAAAAGATGTTCACGATAACTAAAAATCAAGAGCTATGTAGATCAAGATATTTAATTTGTAATGTGAGATGTTTATCTCATTGTGTTTAATGAATTTATTTGTTTTATTAAATAAAACAATAATAGAAATAGATACACACGTGAAACCAATGGAATAAAATTAAAAACATATAAAATAATTTTGAAATTTTTTTTATTAAAAAAAAGCTACATAATCAAAATAAAAATAGTCATAGAGGAGAGATTAATTGAAACATAAATTTAAAAATGACTTTAAGAAAGATATGGTAAAAAAATATATAAATTAAAATTAAAATTAAAATAAAACAATAAGAAAAAAGGCATCAATAATACAAGTGTCGTAAACACATTTAAAAAATTAAGAAAAACAAATAACTTGGCTTATACGTTTGACCGGGTTTAATAAGTTAGCTCTATTTTAATTAAACAATGAATAAAAGTCATCAGTTTTAAATTGACAAAACTTTTATATAAAAAAAGATCACAATAACTTGGAAAAAGACCTTGAAAGTACGAAATTGGATTAAAAAAAAAAACAATCCAAGTCAACATGAGTTAGTATGATAAACATATAACCTGAGTAATAAGGGGCAGACCAACCCAAGTTAATACGCAAGACTCGTGGTCCAGATCATGAGACCAGGATAATCTAATAGAAAAGAAATTGAAAATAACCATAAAGACAGTTTTTTTTTTCTAAATAATGTCATACGATGAAATAAAAAATAAAAATAAGCCAAAAAAGATGTCGAACCGTATTAACTTTTCATACTCGTGACTTCAGTTGTTAAATTGGAAGTACTATAAATAAAAAAATTACGAAGCTTAACTCCCGACAAAACAAACATTGAAGAATGAAATAGGGGTGAGCAAAAAAATCAAAAAACCGATTAAATCGAGAAAACCAGAAAAAAATAACTGAAAAAAACAAACCATAAAAAAACCAATTAAACCGATTAAAATTTTGAAAAAACCGATCGGTTCGGTTTATAAGCCTAAAACAAAAAAACAGAACCGAAACCGAAAAACATCGAAAAAAACAGAGCCAAATTGAAAAAAATCGAGTCAAACCGGTTTGAAACAGTTTTTGTCCTAAAAAACCAAATCGAACTGAAACTGGCCGGTTCGAACCGGTTTTGGTTTGGTTTCGGTTTTGTTTTTGAAAACAAAATTCGGTTTGGTTATTTTTTTTATATAAAAACCGAACCGAACCAAAAATAGTCACCCCTAGAATGAAATAAAAAAAATAAATTACATAAAAGATTCTAAAACAAAAAATTGTAATTAAAAGAATAAAGATGAAATAAAATTAAAAAATAAATTAGAGGCCAACAAAAAAAGTTTGATTGGAGAGATAAACCGAAAAGAAAAATAACTTTAACATAAAAAAAAAAAACTTAAAAGAATGAAGATAAAAAACATTAATGCACCATAAACTTTGATTAAAACTGAAAATTAATACAATTTTAATAAAAAATAAAAAAAATCAGAAATTAAAAGATTAAAGATCAAATTAAAAAATAATATATAAATTAAAAATTAATTTTTTTTTATAAAAAGGATTAAGAATAAAAAATTAAACTAAAATTAAAATATAAAAACCACCATATATTTTTTAAAAATAAAAGAAAAAAAACAACCACCGACGTCACAGTCATAGCAATCTTCCGCCAGTATCATGCACCCTACCAGGAGGATGTGGATGCGGCGGTTTTTGTATGATCGAAATGTGCACTTGTTCAATTTCCTATTGCAGTGATGCTCACTCAACGAAGACCTCACGTGAAATGAAAAGAGAGATTAAATAATGCTTGGAATGCGGTGTAATTTATATTTTTAAAAAAATTAATATTTTTTATATGTTTTGGATTATTTTAATGTCTTAATTTTAAAAAATAAAAAATATATTATTTTAATATATTTTAATATAAAAATACTTTAAAAAACAATTATAATAGTACTTCCAAACACGTAATAATTATAAAAGCAAGAAAGCCAACACGAAACAAACTATGCAGAGTTTGCCGGAGACAGGAATCAATTTGAAACGATCGATTGAGTATAAAACTATGGCAAATCGGAGGACATCACAGATATTAGGTGCTCTCTGTTCACAAAAGTCAAACCACGTTCACTTGCCCTGAGCTCTATTCGCTTGTTCTGTTATAAATTAATTAAAACTTTACTGCTATTATAAAAATAGAAAATGATTTTCATTTAATACAAGTATTTGTCAGACAGGCTCGCCGTCAACACCCGTAAAATATTTACTGAGGTTTTTTCAATTTTTACTGCCTCGTTCGCCTTAGATCTTCCTGACCGTCAATGTCGGCAACAAAAGAAAATGTTGTGGTCCACAGAGGGTTTAATTGTTTTTTTATTTAAAAATATATTAAAATAATCTAAAAATATATATAAAAAATTAAATTTATAATAAAAATATGGCGAACCGCGTTGCCAAGCAGTTTCAAGGAGGAGATTAGCAAATTAGATAAAAGAAGAGGAATAATTTTCCTACAATAAGGTTATCCTAGGCTGACACGTGGCCATAGAAAGCAGGGCTGGGCAAGTTAGGATTTGATCCAATGCGCACAATGCTAGCTCATGTGGACTCCTGGGTGACCAATAATAAATGAGTCAAAATCAACAAAAGTGAAAATTTTTTTGTTTGTATCTCCATGCGGTGCGTTTAACATTCAAGAATAAACTGATACAAGTAATGGAATAAAAATAAAGATAAAAAGAGAATATTAAGGTTTGTAATGTATGATATTGATTGTTTTTTAAAATATTTTTTATATTAAAATAATATATTTTAAATTAATTTAAAGTAAAAAAAATTAAATTTTTTATTTAGGAGTGTGATTGTATTTACTTTTCATGTCGAAATTTATTAAAATAATTTTTTTTATTTTTTAAAAATTATTTTTAAAATCAACATATTAAAACGATTTAAAATATAAAAAAATTAAATTTTTATATAAAAAAATTTATTAAAAACATAGATTGGCCATGTTTCCAATCACAGTATAAAACTCATTGTCACACGCCTCTTAATCATGTTTCAATGATTTCAATTATATTATAATAAAAAAACAAAGCCAAGGAGACAAATACTTCTCATCTATCATGGGATGGAAATGAGGAACATCGTCTCGTGAAATCATCTCTGTTTGCAGCTCCTTCCAAAAGGTCAATTCATGCTTTTAAAAAGAATACTCATTGAGTTGTATTTTTCACACTAGGATGCTTGTAATTTCATTTCATGTGCAGGAGTCCAATTGTATGTATCATGTATTTGAGTTTATTTCATATATTAAAATTAACAGAAACTCTGGGAAATATTATTCTTCGACGCATTGTATATGTATGATCACTGGAGATTCACATATGTTTTTTTTCCATTCTTTTTGTTTTTTTCTCTTTTATTTTTCCCTTTAAAGACCTAATTATGAAGATTGGGCCCCTCCCATTTTTAAATATAGACAAAAAATAAATTTTGATTTAAAACTTATTATTTTTTTAATTTTTCGGTTCTTAACTTGAAAAATATAGAAAAAGTTATAGATTTTGATTATAAAAAAAGAAAATCATTGTTTATATCAATTTCATGCACCAAAACGGTCAATCTTGATGTCAAAAAATTTTATTTTACAAGGGAATTCCATCTATGTATTTTTTCACCCTTAAATTGCCTATAAAATATCTAAGCTCGAAAAGCTTTTTTGTTTCAAGTTGATTTGAGTTTTTATGGGTTGAATTTTTTTTTTTGAGATAATGGATGTGCTTATCAAGGTGTGTATGGTGTTTTCTAGGTGATTTCAGCTGATTCTAGGTTGACAATGATTTTTTTTTTAAAAAAAAAAAAACACCTTCACTAGTTTCTGGTTGCCGTGGATGTCGAAATCTAGGGAAGAATAAGTGACACATCACCTGTTAATTAAAATAAAAAAATAGAGATGGATGACAAGTTGTACACCCTTTAAATAAAGAAAAAAAAAACGTTCAAGCACACGGGCTAAGGTTTTTTTTTTAAGTCCATGCATGTTGGGCCATGTGTCTAAGTTTTTTGGGTCCATTGATTATTTTTTTTTTTGTCATTTAGTTTTTTTCTTCTAATTTCATCCTTTAATTTTGGTTTTTATTGATTTTTTTAATAACTTCTTATAATATTTTTTAAAGAATATTATTTAATTTAGTGTGTGGCTTGTTTTTTTTTTGTTTTTGTGTTTATATATATATATATATATATATATATTCTAACCCTTTATGATTATTTTTTAAGAAATAAAAGTAAGAAATAAGATGAGGGTTAAGAATAAGATAGTTTAAAAAAGAGTTGGTGATGAAATCAGGAAAACTTTGCACATAAATCAATCTTTCCATGATCTATAATGCTGGGCCAAGACTTATGAGCTGGGCTTCAGGTTTGAACTTGAATATTCTTGAAAAAATAAGTTTCTTGTGAAATAAAGATCTCTTTGATGCTTAAGTTAGTAATGATAGGAGAAAAATAATATACAAAAAATTTATGTCTTGCAATCTAAGACAAAATCCTGTGATGTAGGAAAAATATTAAAGGTAAAACGTAATCTTGTAATGAATAAGAAAAGTGGGAGTGAGTTATATGGTTCAAGAGGTTTATCTCTTATTTATCTAGTGACTTGAAGTATTTATGGACCTTGTTTACATCGATTTTTTACCTGAAACATTGAGAGTAGTGTTGCAATTAATTAGTGGAAATGTTGGTGAACAAAATAGGTTATTGTGTTTGTTATTGTTAATAGTAAGATGATTGGTTAAATTCAATGATAATTTGGCGAGAAATTGTCATTGTTCGAGACAAAAGGTGTTTGAGTTACAAAAAAAAAAGTATGTGTTTGCACTACTGATCATTGGCTAAAAAATATGGTATTGCATAAAAGCTTGTACTTACAAAGAATCTGTCAAAAGATATTTCAGTTAATAATAAAAAAATATTACATGCATGTGCATTCTAATTCCTCAAAACTCAGAAAAGTTAAAAGAAAAAAAATACAGGTGTACTTGGGCTAGACTAGGAAATGTTTGTATACTAGTGTATTTATTTGGGTCAAGATACAAATATGGTGGGTGTTACAATTTGGGCATAACCTAAAAAATAATAACAATTATTGTGGTTTAGGCTACATGACCCAAATAATAACAGCGATTGTTTTTATTTGGGCAAATAGCCTAAATGACAACAAATTAACATAATTTTCTTTTGGGTTTGAAACGTATTTTACATGCACCGTCAGTTGCTCCTTTAAGTTTTTTTTTAAAATATGTTTGGAAGACTTTAATAGCAAAAATGAGGGGGGGGATACTTAAAGTGTCAATGTTTACCTCGATGACCATGCCTGCATAAAATTATTACCATTTATGGCTTTGAATGTTTGCCATTTTCTTTATGTTGTGAACCTACCCTTCTCATAATTTTATCAATGTTTTTGGAGAATGATCCCTGATTTTTTTTGCGATAACTGATTACAAGGACCTGAAAAGTAGTCATAGGGACTAAAAGAGAAGCAGTTATGATAAGTGATCATAAGGATCGAGAGACAAATGATTATAAGGACCTAAAGACAAACGGTCATGAAGACTTAAGAATGACCCCTCATCTTTTTAGAGATGTTAGAGATATATATGGGAGTTTCAATGAAGATATGAAGATTTTTTTTATAAAGAAAGTTTGGAGATATGAACAAAAAATACTACTTTTTATTAAAAACCCAAAAGATAGAGACATACTAATGGGATATCCCGAGGATAATCTAATTTTGGGTAGTTCACCAAGTGTGCACACTTCTTTTCTTTCTCTCTTTTCAAGGCATGATATTCTTTGTTGTCATACCCATGATCATAATGAAAAAGGTAAAATTTATTAGGGTTTTTTGTAATTGCATTATTTTTCATAGGAGGTGAGTATTGCACATATTTTGTTACTTGATAGTGACTAACACCTTAGTTCATGTGGTGGTTAGAGATGTAGTCATGAGTTCTGAGAATGTGAATCGATTATGGTTATGCCCTTTAATGCTCTTGTCTGACGTTCTTGTAGAGGACTAATACTGCTGCGAAGACTTACTAGCAAGTGGAAACATGGGTGGCCTTATCTTGTCACGCTGACTTTTTCCACCCTGCTGATATTTCACATTGTATGTTTGACATTACAGAGATTTTAGTCAGGTAAAATATATAATATTTCCTATAAATAACAATTATAAACTTCATTAATCAAAGCTTATATAGCAATGGGTTTAAGGATTTGTTCCACGTTGAGCATTTCCATGTTGAACCTTTAGAGATAAACTTTGGTGCTCCCATTTTACTTTTTTATGACAGTGAAGAGATTTATGGTGCTTTTTTTTTTTTTACTAGAATACTTATGTTGAAGTAAGAGATGAGTTTGGAGTTGGAAATTACAAAAGTGGAGTATAAAGACAAACTCTAGACTATGGTACCATGCTCGTGTAGATCCATGAAGCATTGCTAGAAGAACTTTGCACATGATATCATTGTCTTGTGTGATAAGCTTTAGGATGCTTTTATATCTTATATGTGCTCATGAAGGTTTGTGAGTCCTTCACAGTTTTCTAAGCTGATATTTGAAGAGACGAGGTCTTTGAAGAGTTGAGTGTGTAATATTTTCTGACAAAGTAAGGATTTCGTTATTTGGTAAAGGTTGTGTTCTTACTTATGAACTCATGAAGCTCATAGCTAAGTATTTTTTTGGTGCATGAGTAAGACTTGAATGGAGATCAATAATGACTAAATTTTCTAGAGAGTATTATATGAGAATTATGCATGTAGTTTCTTCCAAGTAGAGGAGTGTAGGTGTTACTCATTTCTATGTCATTCTGTCATGCCTCTTCAAGGAACTGAAGTCATTGTTTCACATTTAATGGTGCTTGTTTTTATATAGGAGGAAAAGTGTGAAGATGTAGTTGCATCATTGCAATAACATCATTAATCATCTGCACTTAACGAAAGAATTGTTGGAGACTTGAGGGGGTTGAAGTTTTTGTAATTTGGAGATCATTTATTCTCCTTTAGCTTGGAGTTTCATCAATCATGAAAAGCATTTTTGGTGAAAAGATGTGAAACATGAAATGAACTAGTTTTTTATTTAGTTTTCCATAAACAATACCATTAATGAAGTTAGAAAAAACTCCACGTAAAAATCAATCTTTCACAATTTGAGAAGCCAGACCAAGAATTATGAGTTGCGCTTCCATGTTGAATTTTAATATACACAAAAAATAAGTCCATTATGGAACAAGGAACTCTCCAATACTTAAATCAGTAATGACAAGAGAAAAATAATATAAACAAAAATTATGCATTGCAACATAAAACAAAGTCTCGTGACGTAGGATAAAATGTTGAAGGTGAGACATGGTCTTTTAATGTAAGAGAAAAGTGAAAGTAAGTCTTATGACCTAAAATGCTTATCTTTTGTGTTATCTGGTAACTTAAGATATTTATAGGTCTTATGAACTTAGGGAGTGGTGTTGTAATTAATTTCTAGAAATGCTGGTGAACACCATGCATGGTAGTGTTTAACATTGTCATTAGTGAGATGATTGGTGGAAGTCAATGACATATTGACAAGAAATTGCCATTGGTTGAGAAAGAGGCACTTGAGTTGTGTAGAAAATAGTTAGTGTTTTTACCGTCGACCATTAACTAAAAAAATATGGTGCATGTATAAAAGTTTATATTTGCAAAAAATCTATTAGAAAATATTTTAGTTAATTATAAAAAATATTATATGTGTGGACGGGCGGTGCCGCATTCTAACTTCTCAAAACTAAAAAAAGCACAATAAAGCTTGCTAAAGAAAAAAAATGGATACATTTGTGTCAAGATTGTATTTTTTAATGTATTGGTGTCATTATTTAGAGTGGGGCTCAAAAGTCATAAATGTTGCAATTTAGGCATGGCCAAAATGACAATAACAATTATTGCAATTTGGGCTTTATGTCAAGCAAATGACAACAAATTAACTTTTTTTTTTTTAATTTGAAACTTATTTTATATGCATAGGGTAAAAAAAAAAAATGAAAGTTCACCCTCAAAATGGTTGTGTAAAGTAACAATTTAACATGAAAGAAAATGAGAAATTTTATAATTTTACAAATTATACAAATTATATATGAACTAATAATAGGTAAGTTGTTTAATTTTTGGGATAAAATTAAAAAATTAAATTATCATTATTTTTATGTATTTAATATTATGATGCAAAATACTTTTTAAAAATATTTTTTATTTAAAAATATTTAAAAATAATTTTTTATATTTTTAATATTAGTAATTCAAAACTATTAAAAAAATATTAAAACAATATTAATTTAATATTATTTTCAAACAAAAAACACTTTTCAAATACCGGGAAAAGCAAGAGCAACATCCCTCACACATGCTCGTAATAATCGCGAAACTTTGAGCGCTCACGGACGGTTCTTCAATTATTAACAAGACACGAAACGGAGGGTTATCTTATCTTCTATCATATGAGCATAACAAAGCAGTGACTGACTGACACAAACAGTCGATCTTACTATATTATCCTACATGCAAAGTGCAGTGAATTCTTTCTCATTCAACAACATTGACGTGTCCTAAGCTGGAAATTACCTCACGACAAAGCACTGTCACCTCGTAAAACATCCACTCACTGACACAGTGACACTGACTCACCAAAGTAAGCAAAAAGCACCCAATAATCACCTCAGCAGCTGCTCTGGTTTTTAACTGGTAGGAGAGTTTTTCTTTTAATTTTAAAGCTGTCAAAATAATTTTTTTCTTAAAAAATTCAGAATGTTATGAAATTATACAAACTGGGCGTCAGTAACAGTACGTACAACAAAAACGATGGCAGCATGAGAGGAAATGAAAATGAAGAAGAAAAAGTAGAAAGAGGAGGAGAAAGGCATCCTTTTCTTTTTGTGAATTTTGGTTATGGTGAGTGTGAGAGGGGGGCCCACCATTTTGTTGCTGTGGGATGGTACTGTTGCTGTTGTTGTCGTAGATGTCATCTTTCTCTCTCTTCCTCCCTCTATATCAAATTTTTTCTTCATTCAGGTATTGGTAAGTAAAAGTAGCAAAGATAGTTGTTTACTTTTATCTTCCTATGTACCAAACCACACCTTACCATTTCCTCTCCTCTTCTGCATCATCATCATCATCATCATCATCACCCTAACTTCTCGCTCGCTTGTCTTCACTTCCCGGCAACAAGTTCGATCTGTTTTCCCTCTCTTCAGACAGGATTGTTAAGTTTCTTCCGGGCAAGTGCAGTTTTTATTTTTTTTTCTTACTTTCCTGTATATCATTGATTCAATTGAGGAAATCATAGAGCTTGAAGTGGGGTTGATGGTTTTTGGTTAAAAGGATTCTTGGAGGGAGAGGTAGCTGATTAAAGGGTAATCTGGTATGTGGGTTGCGGTTAATTGGAATCATGGGTGTGTGGGTGTGGTTTTTTTGTACTCTTGGGGAAGAAGTGAAGCTGATTAGGTTTAGTTTTCATTTAAAGCTTTCATCTCTTCTGGTTTAGTTCATCTGGGGTTTGCTGTTTTTTCTTTTTGGTTATCAGTGCTGGTTCAATTAGTGAAATTCTTGGATCCTTTTGGGTGTTTGGTATGGAGGCTAGATTTGGAGGGGAAGCTCATCATTTCTATGCTATGGGCCCAACTGATATGCGGGCAGTAGGGAAGAGAGGTTTAGAATGGGATTTGAATGATTGGAAATGGGATGGTGATCTTTTTATTGCTAGTCCTTTGAATCCGGTACCATCAACCAGCGTCAGTAGGCAATTTTCCCCTCTTGGGATTGGGACAGGAGTTCCGGCCACTGGGAATTCGTCCAATAGTTCATCCTCATGCTCCGATGAAGTGAATCTGGGAGTTGAGAAAGGAAAAAGGGAATTGGAGAAAAGGAGAAGGGTGGTTGTCATTGACGACGACAACTTGAATGATCAGGAAACTGGAGGTCTTAGTTTAAAGCTTGGTGGTCAAAGGGATGTGGGTAATTGGGAAGGAAGCAGCGGAAAGAAGACTAAATTGGTTGGGGGTGGCTTGAGCCGGGCGGTTTGTCAGGTGGAGGATTGCGGTGTTGATCTGAGCAATGCCAAGGACTATCACAGGCGGCATAAGGTTTGTGAGATGCATTCCAAGGCTGGCAAAGCTCTCGTTGGAAACGTTATGCAGCGTTTCTGTCAGCAGTGCAGTAGGTATGTGTGTATAATAAGCTCATTGCTTAGATATTTATTGGTTTTTAACTGCCCTAGTAAAACAGGTACATATTGTGAACATAAATAGTAACATCATATGCATAATTTGGATGCCCAATTGGGGTGTGAAAACATCAAATATAACTGTAGAAATAAAGGGTCTAAAACTATTTTCCTTTTCCATTTCCAGTTTTTTTTTCTTTTTCAATAAAAAATTGAAAGACATGGTCATTTATTGAGAACGAAGACGTTTTTTCACTGGAACGGCTCAAAAAGAATACATTGCCATGTCTTTCAATTTTTCATTGAAAAGGAAAAAAAACTGGAAATGGAAAAGGAAAATAGTTTTAGACCCTTTATTTCTCCATGTCTTTCACTGGAACAATAAGAAATACATTGCCATTACAACTATTTTTCATAAAAAAATCAAAACCATAATTTATAATAGACATCTTAATATTTTGTATTCTTGATAATTGAATTGTAGAATTTAATTTTATTTCATTCAAATTAAAAATTATCAATTTAAAGTTATATTGTTAACTAAAAAAAAAATAAATCATTATATTAGATTTATAATAAAAATTTGGCAATAACTAATATGTAATGTAAAAAAATAATTTTAATCTTTTATATTGATAAAAAGTGCTTGTATATAAAATAAAAACATTGTATTGTTCATGTATTTTCTTCTTTTGAAGAACAATGAAAAAAAAAAAAACTATGCAGAACTTCTAAAATGTGTTTCCAAACTCAATATAAATTTGGAAAATTGGAAAACTAGTTTTCCAATTTTTTGGACGGAGATTAATGCATTTGAACAGAAAGTCCCAATTTTCTTTTACCAACTCCAGTTTTCAAAAAAATTTGATTATTACTCATATATTTGGGGGAAAATTTCTTGGTTTGCAGTTCCTTATATTCTGCCAAAAGTACTTAACTGATGCCTTGTCAACTTTTTTTGCAGGTTTCATGTCCTTCAAGAGTTTGATGAAGGGAAGAGAAGTTGTCGTAGACGTCTGGCTGGCCACAATAAAAGGAGAAGGAAGACTAATCCTGATACTGTTGGTAATGAAAGTTCGATGAATGATGATCAGAACAGTGGCTATCTGTTGATAAGTCTCTTGAGGATACTGTCAAACATGCATTGTAAGGATGGTTTTCCTAGTTGAACTTTTCAGAATTAATTCATTGAGGATTTCCTGTTTGCTCATTGATATTACCTTGATTTTCTGTTTTGTGCTGCGGGCTTCATTTTCTACCTGGAAAACTTGGGCACCTTATATCATCTTGTTGTATGAGTGACCTGTATTTGTTAGATAATGATTCTGTCATTTTTGAATTGCAGCCAATAGATCAGACGAAACAACTGATCAGGATCTGTTAACTCATCTTTTAAGGAGCCTTGCAAGCCATAGTGTTGAACATGGAGGAAGAAACATGTTTGGACCATTGCAGGAACCTCGAGATTTGAGCACATCATTTGGAAATTCAGAGGTAGTCTCAGCTTTACTTTCAAATGGTGAAGGCCCTTCAAATTTAAAACAGCATCTGACAGTACCTGTGTCTGGAATGCCTCAGCAAGTTATGCCTGTGCATGATGCATATGGTGCAAATATACAGACCACATCTTCCTTGAAACCTAGCATTCCAAACAACTTTGCAGTGTATTCAGAAGTACGAGAGAGTACAGCGGGGCAGGTCAAGATGAACAATTTTGATTTGAATGACATTTATGTTGACTCAGATGATGGCACTGAAGATATAGAGAGATCACCTGCTCCTGTGAATGCAAGGACTAGCTCCCTTGATTGCCCTTCATGGGTACAACAAGACTTCCATCAGTCAAGTCCTCCTCAGACCAGCAGAAATTCAGATTCAGCTTCCGCACAGTCACCTTCTAGTTCCAGTGGAGAAGATCAGGTATAATGTACTTGCATATTGTTTATCATTTCCCATCTAAACTCAATTTGTATAGCACCAAGAAGAATTTCTTGGTTGATTCCTAGCGTCCCTTTGGATGCTTATATTTATTCATGTGTTCATATTATTCTGAGTAGCACGATTGTCCCAAAATAACAATGCATTTCTTGTTTAGAGGAAAATATCACCTTTCATCCGAGACTAGGTGAAATGTTGATTTCTTATATTCTTCCCTTTATTTACTTTTCAATCTGTGGATGGATCATCTGTTCTGTCTTTTGACTTACGTGTTGTATCCGTATAATATTCATCAGTTACCTTATCCTTTTTTACCATTTCAGAGCCGCACAGATCGAATTGTTTTTAAATTATTTGGGAAAGAACCAAATGATTTTCCTCATCTCCTGCGAGCCCAGGTACTCAAAATTTAATTTTTGTTTTGTGCTGCTGTTTGATGTTTTTTTACTTACAAATTATGATTATGTGAAATGTTTTGGTTTTCAGATTCTGGATTGGCTATCTCATAGTCCCACTGATATTGAAAGCTACATCAGGCCTGGTTGTATCATTCTGACCATTTATCTTCATCAGGCCGAGGCTGCATGGGAGGAAGTAAGCTTTATAAACCCTGACCATTGTTACTGATCTAAACTTCTCCAGACAACTTTTGTGGCCTTATAGTCGAATTTTCCCTTGTATAGCTTTGCTGCGGCCTTGGCTCCAGTTTGAGCAGGCTTCTAGATGTATCAGAAGACACTTTCTGGAGAACTGGATGGATCTATATTAGGGTGCAACATCAAATAGCATTTGTTTATAATGGTCTGTTGCCCTTGAATTGTCTAAGTAATTCAGAAACTTAGAAGAATAGATTAGTAGTAAAAAGACTTGTATGAATGAAGTATTTTGAATTTTGTCTAGTAGTAACAAGACTTATGAATGAAATATTGTGAGTTTTGTGTTGCAGGTCAGGTGGTTGTTGATACATCTTTGCCTCTCACAAGCAACAATTATAGCAAAATTTTAAGTGTCAAGCCAATTGCTATAACTGCATCTGAGAGAGCTGAATTTTTAATTAAGGGGGTCAACTTGTCTCGGCCTGCCACAAGGTAATGATTGTTGGTTTTCAACTGATATAGAATTGTTAAAGTCTTGATTTCCTGTATTTTTTGCAGTCTCTCTTTCATTGGGATGGTATTATGTGCTACTAAGCTATTCTTTGTGCTCTCCACTTCTGTTTTTCAGATTACTCTGTGCAGTAGAAGGGAATTATATGGTTCAAGAGAATACGCAGGAGGTGATGGATGGTGTTGATAGCTTCAAAGGTCATGATGAGGTCCAATGTGTCAACCTTTCTTGCTCTATCCCCATGGTGACTGGAAGAGGATTCATTGAGGTGTTGTTGCCTTCTGTGTCTGATCTCAATCCTGTTCTTTTCTTATCCTTATCTTTGATAAATGCTAGTTTTGAATCTATAATTCGTTGAGGATTTGTTGGATACATGCTAGTTTAATTTGAATCTGTGATTTTATTTTCTCATTAACTATGAGTGTGTTTATTAAAGTGTGACCTTAATATGTGAACAGATAGTTTATTATAGTGCTTTGCATCTTTCTTTGTGAATTAGATATATCTGGATTGATTTAGGGCCGACTTCATTACTGTCTCAAAGAGATTGTGAATTAGATATATCTGGGCTTGTTTGGAGCGGACTTCATTACTGTCTCAAAGAGATTGTGAATTAGATATATCTGGGCTTGTTTGGAGCAAACTTCATTACTGTCTCAAGGAAAATTCTTTCTTGAAACTGTTAATCTTAAATTAACCCTTAAGTTGAGTCAACACAATTCTTTAGTTTTTCAAGCGTTTGTATGCAGTTGCTGTGTGCTTTCGTAGAATACTGATACTTTTTTGAGTATGCTTCTGTATGCTGAGTTGAATCTTTTCTCTATCCAGATTGAAGATCATGGTTTTAGCAGCAGTTTCTTTCCTTTCTTAGTTGCAGAGGAAGATGTCTGTTCTGAGATCCGCATGCTTGAGGGTGTATTGGAGACTGAAACAGATGCAGATTCTGAGGAAACTGAAAAAATTGAAGCCAAAAATCAAGCGATGAACTTTGTTCATGAAATGAGCTGGCTTCTTCACAGAAGCCAGTTGAAGTCCAGATTGGGCTGCTCGGATCCTAGTATGAATCTCTTCCCACTAAGAAGAATCAAGTGGCTCATGGAATTCTCCATGGACCATGAATGGTGTGCTGTTGTGGGGAAACTCTTGAACATTCTGCACTGTGGAATTGTTGGCACTGGAGAGCACCCATCTTTGAATGTAGCATTATCAGAAATGGGCCTTCTTCACAGAGCTGTGAGGAGGAATTCTAGGTCTCTTGTGGAGCTCCTATTAAGATATGTTCCTGAGAAATTTGGGTCCAAAGACAAGGCACTAGTTGGTGGAAGCCATGAGAGCATTTTGTTTAGGCCAGATGTCACAGGCCCAGCTGGTTTGACACCTCTTCACATTGCAGCGGGTAAAGATGGTTCTGAAGATGTAATTGACACATTAACTGAAGATCCTGGAATGGTAACCCTTTTTCTAATTAAATTAATTTCTGGATACTCTGAGGAGAGAATTTTCTTAATTTTGCATTTATACTTGATGGCATGAATATTCACCACCACCAGTTTCACTCTCTGTGTCTCTTCAATCTGGATCACTGTTCATACTTATGTCGCGACAACAATAATCAGTTCTAGGAATTGGAATATGATAAAAATTTTTTTGATTGCATGATTTTGCAAACCTAATGTGATGTGTAGGATCTCGTTAGATGGAGAAGATAATCAGGAGCTGTTAGTTTAGCTATATTTTCCCCCACATTTTATTTAGTTCCCAGAGTTTCCTTTTTAATTCAATTTAGTGATGATGTGTTGAAGAGTGACAATAGCCAAAGTGTTGAAGTTAAATCTTGCTTCATTTGATTGTTTTATACTACCTTTTTGTGTGAACCATTGTGGTAAATTTACTGCTTTCTTAGTCACAGCTATGCTTTCTCTCAAAAAATAGTTGAAACGTAAGTTGAAAAATCTTGATACTAGAAAGAACAGAAATTTACTGAGGAGGTTGCTTTTGTCACGCTGCAGCTACATGATCATCTCTGATCTCATAGCATACTAATAGCAGTGTAAAGCAGGCCTTTAATTTAGCTGCCTCTTTTCGTTATCATTCCACGTCTCAGGCTTTATATTACCTTTCATTTTTCGTAGCTAGTGGATGGTTTTCCATTTCCCATAATGCCTTAATTTGCTGTTTCTATTCTTTTATTTAATGTCTGGACAGGAATCAATTTTTTTTTTAAATCAGCAGTGAATTCCAAAACTGCTTTTCAATCATTGTTACGTTCTGGCTGGGATTTATTATTTTCCTTCATTTTGTGTAAAGATTTGTGTGATACATTTCAGGTGGGCATTGAAGCATGGAAGAATGCTCGTGACAGCACAGGCTTCACACCTGAAGATTATGCTCGCTTGCGTGGCCACTACACATACATCCATCTTGTACAAAGGAAAATTAACAAGAGAAAAGCTGTCGGGGGCCATGTTGTGCTTGACATCCCTAGCAATCTCTCAAACAGTAACATTAATGAGAAACAAAATGAAGGATTGTCCAGTAGCTTTGAGATCGGACAAACGGCATTGAGACCCACTCAGGGCAACTGCAAGCTTTGCAGTCAGAAGGTGGTTTATGGAATAGCCAGCAGGTCTCAGCTGTACAGGCCTGCAATGCTCTCAATGGTGGCAATTGCTGCAGTTTGTGTCTGTGTGGCTCTTCTGTTCAAGAGTTGTCCTGAGGTTCTGTACGTGTTCCGACCCTTCAGGTGGGAAATGTTGGACTACGGAACAAGCTGATGTGATCCATCGTTGCCCTTTGCAATATTGACATATGATAGGATGTGTTTATTATTTTGTATGCATTTATTTATAGACTGTAAAGTTGAGGTTTCCCGCATAACAATCAATCAATCTACTGGTGCACGCTTCGCATTCAGTAATGTTAATTGACATAATTATCAGACATCAGCTGCATCTTTCAGCGGTAACATCTATAACCGGCGTGATTGTGTGTATTATATCATATGAAAAAGTAATATAAATTATATTTTAAAATTTTATTTAATAGTTTAAATTATTAAGTTGAAATATTTTTTTAAAATGGTATTAGAATTTTGATAATCAAATAATCACGAGTTTGAATTTTATCATTTTAATTTATTTGATAAAAATCAAGTATAAGGTAACGTGGATCTGTATAAATTTTAAGTTTAAATAGTTTTTATTTATAATGGTGTGTTAAAGAATAATAAAAATTATATTTTGAAATTTTATTAAATAACTTAAGTTATTATAAATATGGTTCTTTGAAAATTATTACTTTATATGATATATCTATTTTTAGTATCAGCATGTCTCAAAATCAAATTTGAACCGTCAAATCTAAAAACCTGTTCTTGTATCTACCGACGTCACGGGTCTACAGGAAAACTACTTAAAAGGATCTCTTAATGCTATGTGAAAGAAACAAGGGAAAAAAAGTGAAATCTGAACTTGTTATTAATAAAGTTTTCAAGGACGGAAGCCAACAGTATTCGAAAGAAGAGATGTTTTCGACTTACATGCGCAAGGCAACAAGAGTTAAATTCTATGGCTATCGAATTATAATTTGGTGCAATCTGTTGGCTTGATATTCAGAGACTTCCCTTGAAGGTCATATTCTACCAAGAAGTTCATTTGCGCAAGGTTTTCGTAGATTGATACATCTGATTTAGTAGAGGCAAACGCCAAGCACACAAGATCATCTGAAATTTGAACGATTCACATCTTCACCAGTGAAATGTGCAGTGATTACAGGAACCTTGAGATTACTGTAGCAAAGGCTCAGGAATCCACTTAGGTCTTCAGCACGCTGTCCCTCAGCTTGATTGTTTGCTGCTTTTGATAGCTCATTCAAGACATCTTCTGGTACTATTGTCAAAGTTGTACCTGAATCAGTGATTATGTTTCCAGTTCCACTACGAGTTCCCGAAGAAGAATCACCAAATTGTATTCTCTCTTTTCCAACACCCACGGCTTCAAGAGTTAGATAGTAGAAGGTATCATCAGTTAACAATGGGGTAGATTTAACTCCATGACATGAAACAACAGCGTGGCTGCCGAAGTTTAGTTTGTTCGATTTTCCAGCCTGGGAGAAAAAGGCACCAGACAGTCGGAGAATTTTCTACCGACAGAAGAACCCATTTGAGAAATAAGAGACAGTTAAGTGAACCACCTCCAAGGCCAATGATACCCGAAGCTTGCTCATTGAAGGGTCCATTATTTTTGTGTCCACAACCAATGACAGTTTTAAGGAAACGCATTGGATGACCTGAAGTTGTATGACAGTATAGAGATACAGAAGAATCAAATAAATAGACCAGCAATACGAATTGTTGTTATTGTAACTGCAAGTATATTTTTTATTTATTTATGAAATCATTTTTTTATAGAAGAGTTTTGATAACAAACTTCAGAAAAATAAAGACAAGATTTTAACAGAAAAAGAGCTGTTCTATAACAGTTTTATTTACAACTAGCATCCTAACAAATTGGAGCTAATTTTGACTAAATCTTTTCAGCATTGAAGACCTCTTTTTCAGCAGCAAATAAGGCAACCATCAACACGGTCTGATGTGGAATCCAAAGTGATTGTATCAGCCGTAAGAATTCCGAGGATGTACGATCGATCACCATATAAGCATATTCATAATTGCAAATTTCACCACCAGGGCAAGACGTTTGCTGTTGCGAGGTGCATTCCGTTGCGTCACAAGAGAAGTGTCTATATGTTTTGGAAGACTTTGGATAAAAAAGAGGAGCAACTTGCTTGTAACAATGTTTGCATGGCTTGCATTGTGTCCCTATTATATTATATCACTGCCTGTATCTGCTATACCAATAACCTTCAGAGGTGGTGTCTCGAAGGACAAACTCATGAGGTATTCACCACTTACGGATGTAGTCTCAGATTCAGCAGCTTTAGGTGAGACTGAAGCAATAACAGTTGGGTCAAAGTGGTGGACCCGATTGATGGATCGATGCAAAGGATTGTTGACACGCTGGAGATGAATCTCTTGAGGGTTGTGAAAGGGGGACTCTGATGAATCACGATGGATAGGCTCCAAAGTGAAGCCAGCGTTGTTGGCATAGACGCAGACAAAGCTAGCAACACACAATACGTAGTATAGTTGATATTGCAAAAGAGAGAGGAGCTTCCATGAGGAATAGACAGCTTATATAGATGAAGATGATTGTCCGACGGATTCAAGGTAAGTTTGGGACGTACAAATACATGCTAGTGCCAAACAAAATCGTGCAGATATCACATATATTTAAGGAAAGGAAGAGATTCTAAATTAAGATTGAGAATAATTAGTGTTATGGCAAGCAAGGAAGTTGATAAAATCCGATGCATGTATTCAAATCAAGCATTATTTCCTTTACACACACATAAACACACACATGCAATTTGATGCATGCATACAAATTAAGCATTATTATTATTTTGAGCATTTTTTGAATAATTTGATGTGTTAATGAACATACATGTATTCTTATTTACTTTCCGGAAACAATACTTAAATAAATTTGGTTTTTTAAAATTTTATTTTATTTAATAAAGCTCAAACTAGGTTTCCAAACTTAATTTTTCATCAATTAAATTTATAATAAACCCATTAAAAATCTAACTAAGTCCTTACACTTAATTAATTATTTTAATTTGACCCAAATTAATTTTTAAACTTAATTAAACCTTTAAGTGGGCCAATGATTAAATCTAATTGACATATTAAAAGTCAAATTAAGTCATCATACTTAATTTTTATGCAAATTCATATGATAATCCTTTAATTTAATTTTAAATCTGCATTGTCTTTTAATCTTAGGTACAATTAGGTTCTCAATTTTATCTTAAATCTTAGTTTGGTTCCCCTATATGTTTAAAACCCTTCTCAGCATGTTCTAGCTAAGCTTCTAGTAGTCCTTTTTCTTCTTCTTCTTCTTCTTCTTTTTTCATTTTTTGTTGTTTTTATTTTTTATGTTTTCATTTTTTTAAAGGAAAAGACAATATTGAGGGAAATATAAAATTGGGTTATGACAATTGCCCTTTTTTTTACGATACTTATAACCTAAAGTCTCGTAAGAGACTTTAGATAGTAAGCTTATAAAGAAAAAAATATGGAAAATTATGGATTTACTATATTAAGAAATGATTAATCCTTTTGGAAGTGTCATAAATGAGGGCTTGAAAGCACATTTAAAAGGAAATAGTATAAAAAACATTGTGTAAAAGACATATAGCTAGAAAACGCACTCAACAGGAAAAATGATAAGGGTAAAAAACACATTATTTGATAGGTGATGGTTGGAAAAGGAATAGAGCTTAAAGATGCACTATCTATAAAGTAAGAGTTCAAAAGTACACCCAAAAGAAAAGAAAGGAAGTCTAGAAAGTGTATTATCTAAAGCATGAAAGTTCGAAAACACACTCAAAAGAAAAGAGATAGGGCTAGAAAATGCATTATCTAGTAGGTGAGGACTAGAAAGTACACTCAAAAGAAAAGAGATAAGGCTAGGAAGCATGCTATTTGGTAGGTGAGGGCTACAAAGTGCACTCAAAAGAAAAAAAAAAGATAAGGTTAGAAAGTACACTATATGATATGTGAGGGATAGAAAGCGCACTTAAAAGAAAATAAATAAGGCTAGAAAGTGTACTATTTGGTATGTGAGGGCTAAAAAGCGTACTTAGAAGAAAATAGATAGGGCTAGAAAGTGCATTATCTAGTACGTGAGAGAAAAGCTCATTTAGAAGAAAATATATACAGTTAAAAAGCACACTATCTGGCAAGTGAGAGCTTAAAGGTGCAATATCTCGTTGAGAGTTTTGTTGGGCTCAAAACCTTGATGGGTTCTTTTTGTTGAAGTCTTGTTAGACCATTTTTTTTTGTCAAAACTTTGCTAGGTTTTTAATCACTAGAGCTTTACTGGTTTTTTTTTTTTTGCTAGAGTATTGCCAAACTCTTTCTTTGTTAAAACCTTGCTGGGTTTGTAATCATTAGAGCCTTGTAGGGCTTAGAACCTTGCTGGGTTCATTTTACTCGATTTTTTCTTTGTCAAAACCTTGTTGGGTTTTTAATCGTTGGGAGCCTTGCTGGCCTCATAATCTTATTGGGTCTTTTTTGCCAAAGACTCTTTCTTGCTAAACCTTGTTGGGTTTAGGATTATCTTAAACCTTGTTGGGCTTTAGAACTTTGTCATATTACTTCTTTGTTGAAACTTTATTAGGCTTTAAAAATCAAATTGAGCCTTGTTAGGCTCAGAACCTTGCTAAGTTTATATTTATTGAAGTCTTGCTACACTTCACTAGGGATTCTTTCTTATACAATTCTTGTGTAAAAAACTATACAATATTTTTAAATGTTATACATGCATCTTTACGTGGTTTTGAAATATAGGTTATCCTTCTTGCAAATCTTCTTTTGCTTTACAACTCACCCTAATGATAGCATGAAGCTTTATTGGTCATGGTATTCTAGACTGACTTTCAAAAACCCTCTCTGTTAAAAAACTAGTATTCTTGAAATATATGATTCTTTAAAAATTAAACCATTAATAGGGACATGCATAGAAAAACATTAAACACCGAACAACCATTAATCAAGATAATGCCTTTTATAAAATTTTATTCAATATATGATTCTTTGAAAAATTAAACCATTTAAGTCTTTCATGTTCTCAGTCCATGATATTTTGGTTCTTTATTAATGTAGTCAAGAAGTTGCGCGAAGAATTTCACAAGTGTCTCTTGTCATTGTAAGCCTTCAACCAAATATTCCACTATTCCTCTCATTTTCATTGCAAGAAATTTGGCATCTTCAGCTTGTATGTGGTAGTGCATAATTTATAAGCCCTAATGTTACGGTTCTTTTATTATAACATGTTTCTTTTTTTCAATCAAAGCTAGTTTAACAGAGAAGAACCCATTAACCTAATAATCAAGATGTGTGATGAGCTTGACTTATTGTTGGCATTGCTTTTGGAGCATTTGATTTATTTGTTTCAGCTCCCCTGTTTCATCCTTCTACCATTACTTTATCATTCTACACTTTTGTACTTTCTTTTGCTTAGGTAAATGGTTGAACTTGGCTTGTAATTCTTGAAAGGCTTTTTGTTGCCACTGGAACTGGGATGAAATAACCATCCTTTTTTTTTTCCACACCATGATCAAAGTATGCTTCTGGTTGGCTAAAAGGTCTCAACTAAAACTAATGTTGCTAGATTAACTTTAAAAGTAACTATACTCTTAAACACATCAACAACTTCAAGGTTGATCATATCTTTTATGGATGAGAAAAGAATTAGACTATAGATTCCTAAAGCTAAAATTCTCAAACAAATCTCATTCTTTTAATCATGCAGTCTCTTCTTGAATATAGGTTTCAACGTGTTCCATAACCAGCCTTCACTGAAACCTTAATTGGTTATCTTTTCATCTACCATTCTTCGATCAATTTTAGTCAACCAAGCATAATTTTATGAAGCTTGGTTTTTTGGCCCATATAAGCACACTGGGTTTCATTTTAGATAGCATAAGAGAGAATCATATTCTTCAAGGGTGGGAGTCATGTTTACAGTGTTAAAAGGTGAAATACTTGTATTTCGGTATCCAAAACTATATCAAAACTTGGAAACATAAGTGTTACACCCAAATCTTAAACAATTGAGCAAACAATTGAGCAATGTCTTCATATTGTTTTTGGAATTCAATATGAGCTTGTGAGGAAAACATCTCAGAACAATCCAGCAACCGGATGACATTAGGCATTCTTTCTTCAAGCTTCATATGGTATGGTAGCTTGGATTCAAATCCTATTGGTAAGGCAATTATCAGCTAGGTAATTTGACCTCTTAACTTTATATAATCTGAGTATGAGAATAATTCCATGATACTTCACTTATAGGGTGAGTCCCAAGCTAAGAAAAATTTCAAGTGAGCACCACTAGACATAAATTACATTTGCCACGTGAAACTCCTTTTTTAATCCTAAATGGGACAAGCTTGGATCCATAGTTTTTTTTTTATTGGTTTTCACTGAAGTGTGTGAAGAATTTAAATAAAATAGCGCATGCACCCACCCACCCATCCACACACACACATACATACAATTCATTAGGTGAAAATAAATACGATAATTTAATAACATAAAAATAAATAAACAATACGAATAACTATTCCAAAAATAATTAGGAGTAAAAAAGAATAATTACAAGGAAAACTACATAGACAAAAAATAACAATAATAAATAAATAAATTACAAGAGAATAAATACAAATAATCAGGCTCAACCCTGAGGTTCTCAGTTGATTTGCTATGCTATTACACAATGACAATGATGGGACTTTTCAAAATTAAATAGAATATATTTAAGAAATGAAGTTGTCACTTGGTAAATAAAAAAGCACTAGAAATCCTAAAAATTAGTATTGATTTTAGAGTTTTGAATAAGAGATTAGTTATATCCAAGAGAAGATGAAAATTACCCTTACTACTTTTTTTTATCGTGATGAAAAATCACCTTTATTATGTATTTTTTTTTTAAATCTATCATTTTTAATTGTCATGAATTATTCTAATTATTATTTAGTTTATCTTTATAATTTTTTTTTGATATTAACCCCTAAAAATAAATAGGAGAATTGTCCATCTATCTTTTAGAAAAACAAGTCTTAGCCAAAACATTGTTAATTTAGTAAAATCACGACGAAAACTAGTTAACATAATTTTAAATTATTAAGCTTATGTCAGTCTATAAATTAAGAAACATGTAAAATAAACTTAAATTTAAATTTGACAATGTCATGATTAAATTTATTGTCTGGTTATTAAAATTATTTTAAAAGCGCATCGAGTCTACATCATTTTCTACAATTAGAAAATGTTTAAAATTAATTGTTTCTAAAATAAGTGTTGAATTTAGATTAACATATTATTGAATTTTGTCCCGTTTATCACGGTTAGTTTCAAAATGAATCTAAAAGACATCACTCTTACTCAATGAACCTTGGTATACTCAACCCAAATTATTGTGTCTCATCCGAAGAATACACGAGGAATAAGTTCATGTACAATTATAGGAGAGCCTGAGGTCTTAAAATTGAAAATCGAAGTTGAATATTAGTGGCTGGCAACCATCTTTACCTTTTCTGGAAGTTCAGTTTTGCTATGGTAATTGCGAAAGCAAGTGCAAAGAAAACTGGAAAAGCAAGAAGAACAATGGCCACAACACCTAAATCATCATGTTTATACCCAAAATAACTTCGTAAGAAGGAACTGATTGATTTTCGCTCTCCATATGCTGTGATTTCCTCTTCTATATCACCGTACTGTGATGTCAGAAGGCCTTTCAAGGACCATGAAGTTGGACAAATCCAATAGCCCCAAGCCCACCATCTAGGCATTTTCTGAAAGATACATGTATTTGGGTGAGAAATATTGAACATTACTTTCAGGATAAAAAAAGAAACATCTGCTGCAACAAATACAAATTTATAGTTACCAATAGTGTTGTGAAGGCCAAAAAAAAAAAAAAAAACCAGAAGGCTGGGGAGTTCTTGGTTTACACATTAAGACAGCAACTGTCTTGACAAAGAAAGTGAAGCATTAGAATTAGTGTATATACTCAGAATGGTTATTGTGCAGGTTGAAGATGGTGCTAGTTGAACTTATCCAAGACGCTACACTGGTTAATGCGGGTCATGAGCAACTATGTAGCTGGCTTACCGGTTCCGGTACAAGGAAGCCTGAGAACAAATTCATCGTGGTATAGAAGAAACTAGCCCATATTGAAGCCATTTGGACATTTGGGGTCAATGAGACAAGCAGCAATCCCAGGTAATTGAAATAGAGCAATGAGCAGAACATTGAGTAGAAGTACCAAAATACTTTGTAAGCTGACCAGTAGAAATTTATTGCTGGATATGTAATTATCAGAAACAGCACAGCTTGGAGCAATATATATGGAATTTCTACAACCACCTGCACTTTCGTAACAACAAGTTTATGTTAAAGTTTGCAAGTTCTAAAATCTTATATTGACTGATTTCATGGACATTAATGCTAAATCTTTCTGGTACTATCTTCGGACCTGTGCAGATGAGTACGCCAACGAAGAGTACATTCCAGCAAACCTTTCCCGGTATACAATGGTGCGTTCAGTGGCTACAAATGGCATAACAGACGAGCAGTTGCCTATTCCGGCGAACTGAATAAAGATGAAAATAGATCCCAGTATGTTGAAGAAGTCCTGTTCATCATTTCTTCGGAACAAGGAGCGTAATCACTAGTTAGCATTTTCTATAGGATATTCAAGCATTAACATTGCTGATAACTTCGACTGTAGAGAGCTTACATTTTCTGTCCTTTTTGCCAAAGAAGTGCTCCGAATATCAAAGAAGACACGATGATAAATATCAACCGAACCAAGTTATACTTTGGACTTCTCCAGTAGGACATTTCTTGTTTCCAAAGACACGCCTTAAATTGTTCCCATGCATTTTGTGGAAATCGGGTGGAGAAATGCAATTCCTTCGAACCCTGTTCTGGAAGGCCCAGTCTAGCAACTAGCTCTTCGTTTTTCCTACATCAAGCAAAAACATATGACTTGCCCGATAATTCTTTTGTTTCTGTTTCAAATGACAACGAAACTTTCGTCAAACATGCAACACTTGCAATCTACAAAGTGCTCCACCCGTTCATATATATATATATATATATAGTTAAGCTTACTGGAAGAGATGGGAGTCCCTGTAGAGATTTGCAAAATCCAAACCAAGTCGAGCTTCCATAGAAGAACCGGTAACCTCTAACATCCATGTTGCAGGGTTGTAATTTTCTTTGATTTTGGGAACTCCAGGAATGCCCTGTATGCAAATATGTACGCAAATGAGTAAATAATAAACGAATAAGATAGGCAAAGCAGGTTGGTCTCCAAAATTCTTTGACAGATATTGCTCATACATAGAAACATATTTACCTACAGAACTACACTTATAAAGACATGAATATCAGTTCTTCAACTCTATTTCTGTTAATTTGTTCTTTAACGAAGAATTGAAAGAACTAGAATGCCAGGGAAAACACATAACAGACAATGAACCTGGAAGTCAATCATTGCATGTGCATGGATGCTTACCTCAAAATACTCAATAAGCTTCCTTGAATTCTGACCCAGCTCTCCAGAATATATTATTTGTCCTCCTCGTTTCATCAAAATGAGCTGCAAGAATTATTATTTTTGATAAATAAAAGGACCATAAGTAATATCAAGAAATTTAATTAGTCTTGCACTGACAGTTCCTAATTAACCACTTAGAGTGCAAATAAATTTTACTTTTGATTGATCACACATTTTATGCTTAATCGTTAACATGTGACCCATAATCAATGGCTTTTCTCACCCTGCAAGAAATCGGGCAGCTCACTAAAGTTTTCAGATTGCTAAGATTTCGTTTTTGATATTGCATACTGCATATTTTCCTGTGTACATATTCAATTACCTCATCAAATGCCTCAAAAACATCAATACTTGGCTGGTGAATTGTGCACACAACTGTCCTGTTTGTATTAACAATGTTCTTTGCAGCTCGCATGACGATTGCAGCTGCTCTGGCATCCAGACCAGAGGTGGGCTCATCCATGAATATTACAGATGGATTGGAAACAAGTTCTACGGCAATAGTTAGCCGTTTTCGCTGCTCGGTCGATATACCACTAACACCAGGGATGCCAACTAATTCATCTCTGATTTCACCAAGCTCAATCATCTCAATAACTTCTGCTACAAATTCCTGCAGAAAGAAATGATGACAATGCGTATTTATGTGTATATGCTACTACCAAATGCAAACGTGAGAAGAACCCCTGAACACGCCCTAGAGATGGTCTCACAACAAAACAACTTCATATCTAAAGATCAATTATTTTCTGTTAATGAGAACACTGACTTGTGTTCAGCTACAGAAAATGTCATTATTTAACAATCGAACAACACTAGTAGTTCAAATTAGGCATCTTACAGATCTTGTCCTTTTGTCAATCTGAGCTGGCAACCGCAACCAAGCTGAGTACATTACTGACTCTTCTACTGTAATCTGTGGAGAATGAATATCTGTTTGTTCACAATAACCAGATATTCTAGCATACGTCTTTTGGGCTTTAGGGTACCCTCCAATTCTTATCTCGCCTTCAATAATGCCACCAGTTTTTCTTCCAGAAAGAACATCCATTAGTGTTGTTTTTCCAGCTCCACTAACACCCATCAATGCCGTAAGAATCCCAGGTCTGAAGGCACCAGTGATATCATGAAGAAGCTGCAGCCTTTTTTGTGGAAGACCTTGCTTTCTTAATATCTGAGTGAGACATGCATGGAAATCAATAAGCATCAACTATAACTACCAGCCAAGGAAGTCCAGTGTTGATGAGTTGTACTTACCTTAGGATTGTCGACAAAATATTGCACATTCTGAAAGGATATTGTTATGGGCTCGAAAGGCAAAATCATTTCTGCAAAACAGATGAAATCACTATGGATATAGCAGTAAAATAGAAAAAAGAGAGTTCATCTGTTTTGTTTGTTGATTAATATCCATCATTTTCAAGGAATATCAAATAAATGGCAACAACAAATAATTATTACTGATTTTCTCCATTTCTGCGGCAGGTTTTGGTGTTTCAGCGCGAGGAAAGTCGATCAAATCTTGTTTTCGCTTTAGAATATTGGAGAGCCTTTCTTGAGAAATTATGGTCCGAGATCTCCGAGGGGCTGCAAATTTCAAGTTTATATAGATGAGCATGAGGAATCAATTTGTTATCCATCCGCATGATAATATGAAACTTACCTTTTGAATAACTGAGGGCGCAGGTGAATCCAATGTTGAAAATTATCCAGAATCCAATTAATGCTCCTAAAGGTATCCAATAGAAGTATTCATTGAAGCATAGTCCCCGGCTTTCGAGAATTTGCTGACCTAATGTAATATTGGAAGATGAAACCTGCAAGAGACAATTAGCAGTGAACAACCACCGCAACTAGTATTTATCGAGAATTTAACCAAAGTAGAAGTCGGGTGTCACCTTTTGCCACCTCGGAGCAAGGAATTCGTTTAAAGATGCACCGATTTCCGCATATGCCAGTGGAGAGAGCCAAAAGCCCCACCTCAACCAAGAAGGTAAAGAAGCTGCAGCAAAGAAAGCGTTTGATTTAAATGGCTAATTTTATGCAAACCTTGTGCTAAAAGTCACCAAAGGACTTACGTTGTCGAATTACAAATCCACCAAATAGAAATGTGATTAATATGATGAAAAGAGCGAATGTGGATGCAGTAGATGGATTCCGAACTATGGAAGCAATTAGACGGAACATTGATACAGACACTTGATGAACAAGGAACAGAAGAAAGAAGTGGTAGAAAAACCTGACAGCCATTGAAAACAACAAGAGTTAGAAAAGAACATAGTTTTCATAATAGAAATGACATTTGTCCGCAACAAAACACCTTTCTGGTTCAGGACTGAAACCAATAACGTAATAGGTAAGAGCTGTCCAAAGAAATGCATCTAGCAATGAAAACGGAATCTTTAAAATGGCAGCTGGAACAGTATAAGCCCACGCAGGATAAAAGTAGAAATCCCTTTGCTTGTAGAAAACTGCTATTCTTTGTATAGTCAATGACAATTCGGTAATCCCATTGCACATTAATCTAATTAGAGCATAAAACAAGGAACCCATGTATAGGTTGCCGTCGACAATGTCAATATTCATTCGACTACGTATGAACACTGTCATTGTAATTAATGCAGTGACCACGAGCTGCATGAAGAAAACCCAATAACAACTTGCTGATTAGTTAAGAGTGTCAGGTAAAAATATGTTGATAATCCAGTCACAATTAGTCTTTACCTGTACTGATTTGAATACATGAAGAGACAAGTTTCGCTTCATAAGCAGCCATTCTCTATCCATACAAGCTTTGAATAGTTCCCATTTTCTCAAGGAGTAGATGCTGAATGACAGAGCATTTTTATGACTTTCAGATTTCTGTAAAGGCCTGGAGAGCTCCCCTTCTAGCTTCTGTCCCACATGAAATCCCTGGAAATTCTTTGCAAGCATAGCGATAGAAACATAACTATGAGGTTGCTGTTTATGATACCAGTACTGTCCTTGATCCCTTTCAGAAACTACCTGCGGATAAGTTAAAAAAATGTCCCGCTGGAAAAGCATTTTGGGGCAAATGTTCTTGTAATGTGAAATGAATTAAGCAAGGTTACATACTTCTTGGAGGAAGTCAGCAATGCCCTTTCGTGGTGGGCACCTAAAACCACAATGTTCAAAGAACTCCAGAACGTTGTCTCGAGGCCCATGGTATACTATCTCTCCCTCTGCCATCAAAATAATGTCGTCGAAGAGATCATAGGTCTCGGGAGCTGGCTGAAGAAGTGAAACCAACATGGTTGATTTTGTTATGTGTGCCAATTGTTGCATGCACTTAACAATCTGGAAGGTGGTTGAGCTGTCTAAGCCATTGGATATTTCGTCCATAAAGAGCGCTTTTGTTGGACCAATTATCATTTCCCCTGGCAGAAGAGAGTAACAGAGATTTTAATATCCGAAGAAATGGATTTCCCGTAACACCTAGCTCTAGTGCTCTACAAATCTCCAGCAGAGGCTTTTTTTCTTTTTTATTATTTCTATAAATAGAGGATCGTCAATGTTCTTAAACACAATCAGCTGCAAGGTTCCTCAACAAGTATTAATTATTTAAACTTTGCAATTCACACAACCTGTTGTTAGCCTTTTCTTTTGACCACCTGAAATTCCTCTCCTCATTGCATCTCCCACCATTGTATCAGCACATATGTCCAGTCCAAGGATCTGTAATGCCACAAAGAATAGAATCCGTAGTCAATGGAGAGGATAGGAGCTTTCGCCTTGAAACTTCCTCTGTTATATAGAGAATCACCTTCAAGATATAGTCCGTCTGGAGAGTCCTTTTCAATCCTTCAACTGAAGTTGCCTGTTCGTAGGGATTGTCAGCTGAGATTGCTACCATAAAGTAGGAACCAAGCTTCCTCAAATATGAGATCATGATAAAGAGTTAGTTTGTTTCTTAAGTTAGCTTTTACCTTCATGTAGGTATCTATATCCGGTTCTGGGACAATACCAGCTTCCTTCTCCCTTCTACTGATTTCTTTCATGATATCTTCAGCAGTAAACAGCTACTGTATCAGTTCAAGTCTCTAAGATATGTTTTCCATTACAAGATGTGGAGCAAACCTACCTGCTCTGCCCCCAATGCCTTGACAACGAGCAGAAAAGTCGAGGGTTTCCCTCACAGTCATTTCAGAAATGTGCTGGTCATATTGGCTTATGTAAACTGATGTCTTCTGTGGAACAAACTCATTGAGTTTGTAACCATTATATGAAATTTCCCCCTCGACCTATACATGGAAATCAGTTATTGTTATACCATATGTTTCAACAATTTGTGATTTCATCATTATTTTCGCTCATAATTTCCCAGTTCATTCTCATAGTAGGTGACAGTTTTACAGAGATGGTTCATATTGTTGTTTTATGGCATGAATTTTTATGCACAAGTAAGAGACCTTCAAGGACTGGTCAAGCTTCGCTGCAAGTGCCTGTAATAAAGTGGTCTTCCCACAACCTGGAGGACCAATCAAGAGAGTCATCCTGCACGGAAAGTGAGTTTATGTATGAACTCCCATAAATATTAATCATAAGTTAGCTGCTCCTCGTTGCAGAAATTAGTACTGATCAAAACCGTTGGGAAACGTCATGAACAGATGCATTATTATGTGTGAACCTTGAGGGCTTGATGATGCCGTTGACATTTTTGAGAATTTTAATCTTGTTTCGTACCGACTTGCATCCCGTAATATTTGCAATACCCTGTCGATAGAAATTATTTCTTTCATTATCAGAACGCGCAAGTGAGAGGAGAAAAAAAAAACAAAAACCAAGTCAAACCCAATAAATTAATGTATAGTGCATGGTGGACTCGAAGTTTCAATTTTTATTTTTCATCCACAGCACTCTTGCCGCTCCTGTCATCTTATGGTAAACGCAGTCAAGTTATATTTCTCCTTAAAAACGAAGTGTTTCAGCAGTGACTCTCTAATGCTGAAAGATTAGCTGATGCTAAACGGAGAAGAAGAAGGAATTAAAGATACTTGCCCTAAATGCAGTTTTGAGGGTGTTCCAAAGAGAAGGAAGGGGCTTTCCATGAACCACTTCATATTCCACCTCCACAGACAAATTCCGATATCTCACTTCCACAGTTGGCAATTCCAGACCCACCCTGAAGAGTAAACATCGATCAGTACTGACAAAGATACATGCACAGAAACATCCATGGATGTCTCGTTTCCATTTTCCAAATAAATAATCAGTAGCTCTCTCGAGCTTTTAAGGTTGTAAATCTTGAAGAAGCACTGCAGTGCTATTCAGTGAATGCTATCACTTATGTTTCCGCCTCCTGCGCGCAGGAACAGTATATAGTAAATTCCTATTTTTCCCTTGAGCATATTTATTCACCATTTTTAAATTTTATGTTCTCAATATAGCTCCTTTCTTTCATGTCGTCTGCTAAAGAGGAACTATCAGAAACTAATTGCTGGGTGTCTTACTGGGGTTAAAGAGTGGAGAGTGAGATTTCATAGGTTGGATTAAGAAATCTTGAGAGATGTATGAAACCTGCAGGGTGATAGAAAAGAATCCTTATGTTGTCTTCGGTGATCTGTGGAGAGTTTACGAGCTTACAACGTCAGGTGTGACGAGCTCACCTCTTATATAATGTACACACACAAACACATGGCCTCATTGTTTTGTCCCACGAAAAAGACACTTGACGAGTTTAAGGCTTTTTAACCAATCATGTAACTCCAAGACACATCCACAGTGACATGTGACACGTCAGTGCATGCAATTTGTGGAAGCTCAAAATAATTTCATTTAGACTTATGCTGGAATTAAGGGACACTGCAAGTGACAATCAGAATACGCCATCACAGCAGAAGCATAGTACTGCCCTCTCATTTTGTTCTTAAGAAATCTCCCTGGAAAACTTACGTTATGGATTGAAATGATTTTTATTTTTACTATTGTAGATATGAGAGATATCATCAATATTGCCCTTTCAGGACCCAACTTTCAGCTTCGTTCAGCAGCAGACTAACAAATTTGCTCATTATCCAGCTTACATGCTTCAGGGAACCAAGAGATTGTCTTTTCTAGACGCTATTTAATGCTTAATTTTCTTTCAAGAAATCCAATTTATACCTCGAAAAGGAAACATAAGAAAAAAAACAGATGGTTCATCGCGAGTTGCATGAAGAGATAAAAAGAAAAGGAGAAGGAAAGAAAAGGAATAGTATGCTCTCTAAGGAAATGATTCCGATTCTTTGTTTCATACGCTAATGCACATAATCGATGTTCATACGTATAAGAAATCAAGAATAGAATAGAAGGGCAGGCAAGGTTCTTACCTCTCTATTCTTTCTTTGAACTTGCTTAACAGCCTGCAATTATCTTCCTCGATCTTCTTTATAAGTTTGTCGACGAAAACATGGCGTTCAAGAGCTTCAAGCTTGGTAACATCAACCACCCTCCTGCCCTCCTCTCCTTCGCCACCTTCCTTTCTGTCAAACAATGAAAGCCTAAGCCGTCTAAAAGTGGGAAGTCTTTCAATGGCTGCCCACTGTAGCTCCATTTCATCTTCGTTTTCTTCCAAGCTGGATAAGGATGTTGCATCACAATTAGCTGTAGCACCACTAACGAAGCTTGGTGCATGGTTATGAAATGATGTCTTGATGCTTTTCTCTGTCGACTCTTCCAACTCCATCCTCAGGGAATCTGTTTTATGATCGTTACGTGTGACAGGAGCTGCCATTTGTACGTTAAGTGTGCTCAGAACCTGAGGAGCAAGCGTCCACGTGTAGATCAAATATGTAGAGACCTCAACAACCCTCCTCCAAATATTTCTTAAGCGGTCACTAGCATAAATTGTCTTTCTTTTTCATTTTAGAATTTTTTTAATTTTTCTTTTTTTATTATTGGAAATTTCATTTGTTACAAAAATACATCAATATTACAACTATTTTTCATATAAATCAAAAATATAATTTATTATTTATTATTTATCATATTCATATTAATATTTTGTAATAATTATGACAATTTAATAATAAAATATTGATTTTATCCCATTCAAATTAAAAATTATCATGAAAAGGTTATATTTTAGCTCAAAAAAAATCTTTATACTAGATTTTTAATAAAAACTAAATTTATAAAACTAAATAAAAAATAGTAATTTAATTTTTCATATTGCAAAAACATTCTTATATAGAAAAGAAAACAAAAAATTACGTTTTCATATATTTTTTTTTTCATTTGAAAAAATGATAAAAAAAATTGTAAAAAAAAATGAAAAATCTATAAAATATATATTTTAAAAACTTGTACAAATTTGAAAAACTGAAAAGCAGCTTTTTATAATTCTGGATAGATAAATATTTTATTTGAATACAAAGTTCAAGTTATCTTTTTCTAACTTTAATTTATATATATAAAAAATACTAGTATATATATTTCTAAATAATTCCTGATTATTTTTAATTTTGCGGGGCGTGTTTCTCTAGTGTGCTAGCAAAGAAAATCAAGTCAAATCGGGCAGCTAGTACTTTAATTCTAGTAACTGAAGATTAACATATAATTAATATACAAGATTTAAAATAGATCGATAAAACTCTACTTACTACATAGACCAAGACTAGAGAGTAATTCTTTTTTAATATAATAAAAAATAAAATTAGAATATCCACTCTCGTGAAGTCATAAATCATAAAAACAGAAAATAAAGATAAAAATAAAAATTCAGGATATAATTTCCTGAATTTCCTGAATTTCAAGTCATGCAGTTAGAATTATAATTGAAATTAAGGTTATATTTAAAAACATAGTTGTATTTGTGTTTTTAAAAAATTAAATTTTTTTAAAAAAATTAATTATTTTTTATATTTTGAATCGTTTTGATGTGCTAATTTTAAAAATAATATTTTAAAAATAAAAAATATTATTTTAATATATTTAAATATGAAAAACACTTTAAAAAATAACCACCACCATATTATTTGGTTATTTGGTAGCTTTTTATTGCTTTTTGCTTAAATGATAACTAATATCTTTGGCTTACGTATGAGGGTATTTAGCTCTTAATTAAAAGGAAAGTCCCTATTTACTATCAAGGAAAAAAAATAATTAAAGAATAAAGTCACTAATTTGTATTGGCCGACTTGATTTCAACATCGTGTGATTGGCCGCAGGCTAATTCATTTTAAAATTAGGGCTCAGTTGAGTTGCGTTCTTTATTTATTCAAGCCCTGTCAGATTCCCTCCCTACTGCTTTTCTGGTTATGGGAAGATGCTCTTTGGATGGCTTGATTTATTAATTTTAAATCTAAAATCTTAATCTTACGATTTTGTTTAACTAGAATTTAAATTTTATTTTTAATTTGATTAACCTGAAATTTTAATTTAATGATTCACTTTAATTAAAACTTTCTAAAAATACATTCATTAAATTCAAAATATTTTAATTACAAAATTGATGTTTAATACTTTCCCATCATGAAATTTGAATATTTTAATATTGTTCAATGGCAAATACAAGATTGAATTGAAGGTGGGTGGCCTATCATTGGCTCATGTGTGACGATATATTCTTGGGAGAGATTATCTATTACTTTTTTTTATTTAAAACTATTATGATTGAGTTATTATTAATCTAATATTTCAAAAGATAAATATATCACTATTTTTTTTATCAAAAACATTTTAATTATAGGATTGATATATATTTAATATTTTCCAATCATGGAATTTGAATATTTTAATATTTTTGGATGGTAAATGCATGATTGAATTGAAGGTGGGTGGCCTATCATTGGGCTCATGTGTGTGTGTATTCTTGGGAGAGGTTATATTTAAAACTATTATGATTAAGTTATTATTAATCCAATATTTCTAAAGATAAATACATCACTATCTTCATATCAAAAACTAAAACAAGAATTATAGCTTGTTGTTATATGAAAAAAGTTTGACAAAACACTTTATAATTAATAAATATGAATAATGATATTTCAAAGAGCAAATATTATTTTTTTTAACAGCATTAAAAGCTTAATGGAACTTCCATATCATTCAAAATGGAAGTTTAATATCTTTTGTATGATCAGTTCTATATATTATTATTTTTCAAAATAATTATTGCAAAATAACTGATATAATAAATATCTTATTAAAAAAATTTTTTCTCGGTTTCCTGGTACATAATATGAAGTTTTATGGCCAATTTTAAATTTACTTGGACTTGCACGAATTTAATTTGGTATCTAGTACTTTAATTATAGTAACTTGGATCTTATTAATTCATTTGACTTTAATTGCAAATTTATATGCTTAGCAGGGCTGTACGTCACAATATTATTATAATTCAATTGCATTTGACTTTAGATCTTTTAATATGATTCGATAAAGAAATACGTAGATTAATTAACATAGAGTAATATACAAGAATTTTGCCTCCTCCATAGACCAGAGAGTAACTCTTTTTTAATATTATAGAAAATATATAGAACAAGAACAAGAAAACATATTGGCTACGCCACAAGTCAATTTTTTTAATATAACAGTAAAATTTTCTACTTGCGACCATAATTCAACGGTGTGTATTTTATTTTTTTTTAAAAAAAACCCTTAATTTTGCTTAACTAATATCTTTGGCTTACGTATGATGAGGTAATTGGCTAATCTAAGATTCGAATCTAATAATGGTATTTATCTATAACTAAAATATTTATCGAAATCCTAATTTAATGATTATTTTTTATCAGAATCAAAATATTTTCTTTCTAGAAGAATTATATTCTTACATCTATTTTCTTGTGCAATGTTTTTCTAGTAGCAGCGTCCTATTTTTTTTATAAATCATATTTTTAGCTTAGTTAATTTAAAATTTTAATTTAGTGATTTTCTTCTACCAAAATTATTCAAAGATATCTTGATTGAATCCAAAACACTTTGATTGCAGGATTGATATCTAATACTTTTTTATCACGTGGTTTGAAGACATTTTGATTTTTTTGGAATAAGTTGATATATTGAAAGGGCTAACCAGAAGGTAGCCAAAAACAAGATACATGAAAAAAAAAAAAAAAAAAAGGAATTACAATAACAAAAAGCAAACACAAAAAGAAAGGAAAAGAAAGTCAACAGATACATAACCGAAAAAAGACATTAGGAATGAAGAAGCTGATACGCCATGCTAAAAGCCTTTATTTGGTGTTAGACATTTTGATATTCTTCAATGCCGAATAAAAGATTGTATTGAAGGTGGGTGGCCTATCATTTGGGCTCATGTGTGATGATATATATTAAAACTATCATGATTAAGTTATTAATCCAATATTTCAAAAGATAAATATATCTATCTTCATATGCAAAACTAAAACAAGAATTATAGCTTATTGTTACATGAAAAAAGTTTGACTGAAAACTTTATAATAAATATGAATAACGATATTTTAGATAGCAAATTTTTTTTTTTTTTTACAGTTTTAAAAGCTTAATGAAACTTCCATATCATTCAAATGGGAGTTTAATATCTTTTGTGTGATCAATTTTATTATTATTCTTCAAAATAATTGTTGCAAAATAACTGAGACAATAAGTTTCTTTCGTAAAGTTTTCTTTTTCTCTTGGTTGCTAGGCATTACCAAGAGCCATATGTGTCCCTGACCAAGCCACCAAAAACTAACATTGCCTGGGTTTTTAAATGAGTTATTTGTCAAAAAATTATCTCAATTCAATAATTTAAGCTGTTAGATAAGGTTTTAGAATATGATTTATATTATTTTCTAACACACCCCCTCAAGTGAAAACTCTTTGAACTTGAAACTTGCACAGACTCACATTACCTTGTGTTTAATTTTTACCAAATAAATAGAAAACTCATGATCACTTGGTTATCAGAATCAAAATATTTTCTTTCTAGAAGAATTGTATTCTTACATCTATTTTCTTGTGCAACTTTTTTCTAGTAGCAGCGTCCTATTTTTTTTATAAATCATATTTTTAGCTTAGTTAATTTAAAATTTCAATTTAGTGATTTTCTTCTACCAAAATTATTCAAAGATATCTTGATTGAATCCAAAACACTTTGATTGCAGGATTGATATCTAATACTTTTTTATCACGTGGTTTGAAGACATTTTGATATTCTTCAATGCCGAATAAAAGATTGTATTGAAGGTGGGTGGCCTATCATTTGGGCTCATGTGTGATGATATATATTAAAACTATCATGATTAAGTTATTAATCCAATATTTCAAAAGATAAATATATCTATCTTCATATAAAAAACTAAAACAAGAATTATAGCTTATTGTTACATGAAAAAAGTTTGACTGAAAACTTTATAATAAATATGAATAACGATATTTTAGATAGCAAATTTTTTTTTTTTTTTACAGTTTTAAAAGCTTAATGAAACTTCCATATCATTCAAATGGGAGTTTAATATCTTTTGTGTGATCAATTTTATTATTATTCTTCAGAATAATTGTTGCAAAATAACTGAGACAATAAGTTTCTTTCTTAAAGTTTTCTTTTTCTCTTGGTTGCTAGGCATTACCAAGAGCCATCTGTGTACCTCACCAAGCCACCAAAAACTAACATTGCCTGGGTTTTCAAATGAGTTATTTGTCAAAAAATTATCTCAATTCAATAATTTAAGCTGTTAGATAAGGTTTTAGGATATGATTTATATTATTTTCTAACACACCCCCTCTAGTGAAAACTCTTTGAGCTTGAAACTTGCACAGACTCACATTACCTTGTGTTTAATTTTTACCAAATAAATAGAAAACTCATGATCACTTGGTCATCAAGGTTCTAATACCATATCAAAAAACTATCTCAACCCAATAACTTAAACTATTAAATAAAATTTTTAGATATAATTTATATTATTCTTTAACAATACTATTCTCCATCCCGGAGAATTCGTCGGATCACCAAAATCATCACTAGCACACCATTCTTAAGAGAACAATCAGATTGTGTTGTTGCTTCTACAGCCACCACAAGCCTGCTGGAAAAAGACAAGCCTTCCCTGTAGAAGCAAATTTACATACTCCCTGAGAAATAGTCCTATCTTGAGAGAAGCCGGGAGATATCCATATGCTCCTAACCGTTCCATAATCACGCAAGTAGTGGAGTTCATCTTCAGCAGCAATAAGGAAACGAGGGCATGCCCATATTGTAGAGGTTAAACGATGATTAAACTGAAGCAAATCGGTAGGCAAGGCATTGTGAAAGATAAAGAATTTAATCTTTTTTGGTACTTGCAGCTTCCATATCCAATTCCAGCAACTATCAGAGCGTAACTCTATCTCCATTGTAAGAAACCAAAGAGATGCTAATTTAGGATCATATATATATATACCTAATAGACATAATTCTACGTTTGATATGATATGGAATCACTGTAGTCAATATATCAGAATCCCAGGAGCCTTTACGCCAGATATCCTCCACACATGAATCTCTATCCATGATATTCACTACATCGCGCGATAAGCGAACCAAGACAACCTTCCTCAAGCCACTGGTCAAACATCGCCCTTTCCAACTCTGTACAAAAAAATTATAATAATTCTATGATATTTCCTTTAATTTAATATATGGTGATTTAATTTATTTATAAAATCAAGCTAAAATTTATATATTGTAAGAACACGAATTTAAATGTTTATTGTAAATTAAGATTTGTTAATTTGATACTTTGAAGAGTTATAAGATATTTAGGCTTGATACAACATAACTTTATTCATTAAAAATTTTAAACTTAGTTAAAAGAGGCTTGAGAGCCTTGAAGAGAGATTCTTTACTTGAAGAACTTATCTTTAAAAAAAATTATATCTTTAAAAATTTTTTCTTTTTAAAAAAAAGATTTAGGCACTTTATTTATAGAGTTTGTAAGGCCTCTCGAGTCATTTTTTTATGCCACTTGCCATTATTTTGTTTATTGATTTTTATTTATGGGATATTGTAATATAATAAAACGTCTTAAATATTTCCTTTCATGTGTCAATTTTTTATTGGTAAAAAAATATTTATACGAAGACTTACTTATTTTTCATGTTATTTATTTTAATTTTATTTTATTTTTTATGTAAAAATAACATATAATGAAATTTGATTAATAGAAAATTTTTTGTTTTTACAAATATCCTATCAAAACAACATCATCTATATTTAAAAATAAATAGATATATCTTGAAAATATAGTTAAAATAATTTTATAATTTGAATTTTTTTTTACTACGAAAGATATTGCAATTTCGTAGCAACTTGATTAGTATAGAAACTGGAGATGAGATTGGATAGTACTCATCTTCTACTTTATTCACAAATCGTGGCATTATCTTCAACTTGATATTCACCTGTAGAAAGGGGCCGGCTGCCCAATTAGCCCAGTTATGTTCGTCTGCGTCTTTAACAATTTGTTTACCGGAGCTCCCACTCAAGGTTTGTCTGCAATTAGTCTCTGGATCGGGATCCAAGGTAACGGCGACACCAAATGACAACTCGTGCTGCATCATACCATGCATGGATATCAAAATCCCCGAACCAGATTGCTAGCAGCTCATACTCCTTGGTTAACCTCTTTTTCGAGGAGAAAGCAACTTGGGTCTTCTTCTTGCATAATCCGATCGAGTCCACAATTTATATGAGAGGCTTCATAGAGAAAGCCATTGTCAATAAGGACACAACTTTCATCAAGCTTAACGCAGAAAAATCAATGTTTTCCACTCAGATTTTCCCCAATCTTCCATGGAAGAGTCATCCAAGCATCCTATTGACACCTGAGACAACACACTGTTGGAGGAGGCAGGCATTTCTATCAGAAATAGATGATGTAGAAGACGGGCATTCTGGATCTGTCAGAATCATGGTCAACCACATTACAAGAATTACTGCAACAGATTAGTTTTGTGGCGATGTTATTGAGTGGGTTTCCAGGTAAATTAAGAGATTCAATTCCGCAACCGATTATCAGTTAAATTCATGTATTTCATAGTTAATATTATTAATTTATACATAATTCAGTATTATTCATGATTTAATTTGAATTAACACTAAGTCTATCACTATATAATTTTGTTAATTTATAATGACAACAACTAAAAAAATATTGAATATTTAATAAAATAATTAAATTATCAACTTAAAATATATATAATTAATCTAATCTATAATTTAACCTAAATCAACACTAAACTATTTAAACTCATAATTTTATTAATTCAAATCAACAACAACTTAAAATAATTGATTATTTAAGAAAATGACCTAATTACATCTAATTAACAACTTAAATTACATCTAATTAACAACTTAAATTACATTTAATTAACATAATTTTTAATTCAAAACCTTAACATTCATTAAAATTAAATTAACACTAATTCAACATAAATTAAATCAAATTAATTGAGGGAGTGTTCAATATATAAATGGTGACTATGACCAATATAGCTTTTTGACCGAAAAAATGAGAAGCTATCACGGGTAGAGAGAGAGAGAGAGAGAGAGAGAGAGAGAGAGAGAGCTATGGGTGATGTAGTATTGATGGGGTGTTTTTGGTAATGAGGAGAGGGAGAATGGGGGGTTGTACACTATCGGTTTTTAATATTTTTTTTAACCGTGTTATTTTATTATTTATTGTTAATGGGCTAAAAAAAAAAAAAACTCCTGTGATGTTGTTTGGAACCAGTACATATCCCCTGTGATGATGATGATCATAGAGCTCGAGACAAGAAGGGTTTTTATATTTATTAGTAGTTGAATAATTCTGATTGAAGGGTCCTTAATTATCAGAAATGTTACCTTCGCAGATATTAGTAGAAAGATGCAAGGAGTCCAAGGACTTGGAAAACCACGCTAATCCTGATTTACTAAATACGAGATGATAAAGTTGTGTAGTGCCGCGAGTTTATAAAATAAATATATTTAATAATATTATAATTATAAATTAATATTAGATAAGTAATAAAAATTAAAAATATAATGGAGTAAATATTTTATAACAAAAAAAAATATTGTGTTGGTAATCAAAAACTTAAAGACTGAACAAAATAATTTGTAGCAATCTATAGTGTTTTGTGAAAAAAAATACAGTATTTTCGCCACATGATTTAGTTTTTCTGTTAATAAAAAGCAAAAACAATTACAAAGTTAAATTTTCTACCAATTTAATATTAAAAAAAACCAACAGATAATTTTAGAAGGAAAAAAACCCATGAGAAAAAACTTTGTAGCAATTAATAATGTTTTGTAAGGAAAACTATAGTGCTTCCCCAATAAAATAAAATAAAAAAACCATTTAGACAAATACTGTAGCAATCCACAATGTTTTGTGAGAAAAACTACAATGTTTTCCTCATATGACTTAGCTTTATTGTAATTATAAATTTTAATCAACTCAATATTAAAAAAAAATTGACAAAGATAATTTTGAAAAAAATCATATGGGAAAACACTGCAACAATTCATAGTGTTTTAAAGAAAAAAATTACAAATTTAAATTCTTAATTAGCTCAATATTAAAAAAAAATTGATAGAGATAATTTTAAAAAAATAACAAGAAAAACACAAGAAAAAAAATCATGCTAGAAACACTGTAGCAATTCATAGTGTTTTGTGATAAAAGCTATAGTGCTTCCCCACATGATTTAGCCTTATTTATAATGAATTGTAATTGTAATTATCAAACAGTTTAATATTAAAAAAATAAAATTAACAAAGATAATTTTGAAAAAATTATAAGAAAAAAACCATGCGGAGAGACACTGTAGCAATCCACAATGTTTTGTGAGGAAAGATATTGTGTTTTCCCCACATGATTAAGTTTTATTACAAAATTAAATTCTAACCAACTCAATATTAAAAAAAAAAATCGACGAAGATAATTTTGGGAAAAAATATTACAAAAAATAAAAACACAAAAGAAACTGAAAAAAAAAAAACAAAGTGAGGAAAAACTGTATCAATCCATAGTGTTTTGTGAGGAAAAACTTGTATTTACTTGTAATTGCAATTCTTAATCAGCTTAATATTTAAAAAATAAAATTAACAAAGATAATTTTAGGGAAAAAAAACATAACAAAACAAAAAAAAAATCATGTGGGAAAAAACAATTTAGCAATCCACAGTAATTTGCGAGAAAAGTTACCATACTTTTCTTACATATTATAACTGTAATTTTTAACCAGCTCAATATTAAAAAATAAAATAGAAAAAAATAATTTTGGGAAAAGTAAAAAAAAAAAAAAACCATGCGGAAAAACATTGTAGCAATCAACAATGTTTTAAAAATAAAATAGAAAAAACTACATGGAAAAACACTGCAGAAACTCATAGTATTTTAAAGGAAAAAAATTACAAAGCGAAATTTTTAACCAGCTCAATATTTTTAAAAAAATCAACAAAAATAATTTTAAAAAATAAATGAAAAAAAAAAACAAAAGAAAGTTGAAAAAAAAAAGAATGTAATTTTGGGGAAAAAAAAGAAAAAAATGACAAAAAAAAAAAGAAAAAATGAGAAAATTGAAAAAAAAAACAAAAAAGAAAAAGAAAAATGAACTGTAGATTACTATTGTATGTATAATAGTATAATTAGTAGTAAGAACTAAGAAGTAGCCAAGATATTTGATATTGGTGGGAAAGTTCAATTCAAGAAGTAGCAAGGACTACTATGGATTGGCAAGTTGTGAGGATCTCTGATAACCATAACATCTGTTCCCATGACATTTGTTGCCTTGGACTCTGTATTTGAGAACTGATTGTGTTCTAAACTTTATAGTTCATGGAAGGAGAGCCAAGTACCGGTCTATGCTTTCATGATTTGGTTCTCACGATAAGCATACTGCATAGAAAAAAAAAAAAAACGAAAAATCTGATTAAAAAACTTCAAAAAATTCATTTTGATTTGGTGAGAAAAGGGTAGTTTTTAAAGTTTTAAACCAAACCGAACTAAACCAAACTAATTCAATAAATATTTAAATCTTTGAAAAGCTAATGGATATAAAAAGAAACCTAAAACTAAACTTCACAAACCCTGGTGACTTAGCCGCCCCCCTCTATCCCAAATGTCTTTCAAACTACCCCTCTCTCACCACTCTCCTCTAATTCTCTCTATCAAAACTTTTTGACAAGCCTTAACAAAATTATCACCAAAACTTTCAACACTTACATCACCATTTGACCCCAAATTTTCAATCTTATAAAAAGATAAAAAAACTGTTTTGATATTCACTTCTTCTATCTGTCTCAGTTTCGAAGATTTTTCAGGGCTGATATGGCTTTTCTAAGTAGTTGAAAATCCTGTTAGTCCTCTCATCATTTAAAAAATAATTCGTTATTTTGCACCTATACATGGCTGAAATTCTTACCATTTAGACCAATTCTTGCCATTTAAACCAATCAATTCATCGTCCATCTAACCTTCACATGAAACACAACTGCATTATGTAGGTTTTCTAGTTTTTTATTATGTAGGTTTTCTAGTTTTTTCCCCTCAATTAACCAAACTAAAAATGGTTAGTTTGAATCAATTCAATTCAGTTTGGGTTTTAAATTAAAAATAAAAAATAAAAATTTAGTTTGGTTTGGTTGGTTTTTTGAAGTGAAAACCAAACTAAACCGAAAATACTCATCCCATGCTTGAAACTGAAAGGAAAGCCATGGCAATCAAATTACAACGCAGTCTTAACTGAATGCAGAGAGAGAGAGAGAGAGAGAGAGAGCAACAATTTGTTTCGTCCAAAGAGCACATTGCTACATTTTGCTGCTGTTCTACAGCTACATCATGCAAACTTAACAGGCATTTGTTACTTCCAGTGCCTTCAATTCAAACAAAAATTTCACGCATTTTCACACCAACACTGGGAACAAAATGAGAAGGATAAGAAAAAGAAAAAAAAAGAAATGAAAATGAATAGGGTATCTTAATGTAAGAGATTAGACCATTGAGGATAGCTAACGATTATAGACCAGCAGCAAGACAAACCGAATTATTCATAAAGTACCAATAAAATAAGCAATGCGCAATAGGGATAGGATAAATCACTCTTAAGCTTGAGGCTTCTCCCATTTTAGGGGCTTGACAACTTCCCAGGTGAAGTCTGGGTCATCCCTTCCAAAATGTCCGTATGCAGCTGTCTTCAAGAACCTATTACCCCCCCTCTTGAGATCCAGGTTGATGGTCATCATTCCAGGCCTAAAGTCAAAGTTCTCCTTCACAATCTTAAGGATCTCCTTGTCAGGAATTTTTCCAGTGCCATAGGTGTCCACAAAGACTGACAAAGGTTCAGGCACACCAATAGCATAGGAAACTTGCACAATGCACCTTCGAGCAAGACCATTTGCTACGATGCTCTTGGCAGCTTGCCTAACAATGTAAGCACCACTCCTATCCACCTTAGTTGGGTCCTTCCCTGAGAAAGCACCACCACCATGGGCTCCCCAGCCACCATAGGTGTCAATAATGATCTTGCGTCCAGTGAGACCTGCATCACCATGAGGACCACCAATAACAAAACGGCCGGATGGGTTGAGGTGAAAGATAGTTTTCTCATCAAGGTACTTCTCCGGGATAACAGGCTTGATGACATGCTCCTTTAGATCAGCGGCAATTTCATCATTTGTGACAGTCTCATCATGCTGAGTTGAGATGAGAACAGTGTGGACACGAACGGGGACCATTGCACCATTGTCATTGAAGTACTCAACAGTAACTTGAGTCTTGCCATCAGGTCTTAGCCAAGGGCAGGTTCCATTCTTCCTAACCTCGGTGAGGCGGGCACCAAGCTTGGTGGCTAGAACATGGCTCAAAGGCATATACTCGGGGGTCTCATCAGTGGCATAACCAAACATATGGCCCTGGTCACCAGCACCAATCTCCTCTGGGCGCTTGGTAAAGTGACCGTGGACACCCTGGGCAATATCCGGGCTCTGTTGCTCAATGTTAACCAATACTTTGCACTTGTCAGCATCAAGACCAACATCGTCAGAAACAAATCCAATGTTACGGCATGTGTCACGAACAATCTTTTCATAGTCTATCTTTCCCTTGGTGGTGATCTCTCCAAAGACCATGACCATGTTTGTCTTTGTACATGTCTCGCAAGCAACCTTGCTGTCTGGGTCCTGCTCAAGGCAGGCATCGAGCACTGCATCAGAGATCTGGTCACATAGTTTGTCAGGGTGGCCCTCGTTCACTGACTCAGAGGTGAATAGAAAGGTTTCCATTTTCTTGAGCTGCATGTCACAAAATTCACAACAAAGACCTCTTAATATGGTGACATGTGGCAACTGTGTGCAAACTAAGCTTGCTTAATTAGTGTGGCAAGCAAAATTCCATCAACATGTGAGAATATAGAAAAAGGAATAGCGCCGAAAATATCCTCATTACTGATTTAGATTCTTCAAACTTCTCTAAAACAAGTTATGGACGGGCAGAATCAAAGTACAGGAAATGATAAGAATCTCAAAAGTTTATGCTCCTGAATGAGAGCAATTAAAAAAGAACAAAGAACAATTAGATTCCTTTAGCACTGGAAGAGATAAACTTCTATAGAATCACTTGTCAAAAAAAAGTTGGGAAAAGAATCAAATACGCAATAAAACAACTCCCAATAGTGAAAATTCAGGTATTAACATGCTATGCTATGGTTAAAGTACCAAACGGCAAACAAAAATATTAGCTTATCATACAGAGTGAGCTCCCAGAGTATCGCAAGCCCCATTATGAATTGAAGATGTTTTGCACAGTTTAAAACAGTTTTTTTTCTACCATTGATTATATTAAAAGTAGAGACACCAAACGTGCCTCAGTTACTTGAAAAAGCGCAAAGTTACATTTTTCTTGGTATAATTTATTAGTAATTGCAGGATAGAAATGAATAAACACTAGATCTAAGCAAGAGGCACTCTGATACGATTATGATCGCAACCCTACATGGTCCTTTCATGTAATACAAAACATTCTTGGAATCTGTCGATATATTTTCAGAGAGTTTATCTCTAAAAAACTATCAAATTGATAAAAATAATCAGATCTAATGTATTTTAATGAAAATGTAAGCGAGACACATGCCGTTCAGGCATGATGTTCTGCACACACTAACAGTCAAAACGAAATCTTCAACGTCACACCCGACACAGACCAGACTCCAGCGTAAACGCAACAAGCACCCAGATCTGCAACTGTTTGAACCATGCTTACTAAAAAGCTTAAGACCAAGAAACTAAAAGACCACTCTTTAAACATTCATTTTTCTAGAGTCTACAAAGAAAACCCATGAAGAGAGCATGCAATATGATATAGAGTAAACATTACTATAAAGTGGAGAAGGGCAGGGGATACCTTGGACAGGAGTCACCGGTACAGATCTAAAGGAAAGCTTAAGAGTTTGTCGGCCTGTGTGAGAGTTTCTAATGAGACCCCAAAGAATCACGAAATAAAACTGCTTTGGTTACTTAGTATTTATAGACCTACCTACTGGCAACCGGATGGGGTGGTTTTGATTCTCTTAAATCTACGGTGGATTCTGTCAATTGCTTGAGGGACAAAACATAGCCGTTGGATGTCAGAGTTTGGATTGGTTGGGGTTGGTGGTAGATGTATAAAAATGAGAGAATAATTTTCATTTTTCAAGGTGTTGAATAGTTTCTTGGAAGTAATTTTTCTTTTACTCTCGGAAAATTATATAGTAGTGCTCTTTTTATTCTATTACATTTTTCTTTTCGAATTTAATATGGTCTTGGAGGGTTGATATTAACTTTCTAGCTTATGGGTTACTTTCGATAATATTAATATAATATTTGGATTTAAATTTATATTGTATAATTTAAAAATATTTTAAGAATTCACGTAAATAATTTTATAATAACTTTAAAGTGAAGTGTAATTATAGATCCAATTAATTTAATATTCATGTATTTTTATTATTTTTTAATGAAAAATTTACAAAATCTTTTCTATAGTCTGATTTAATTTTATTTTTTTTCTACATACTTTTATAAATTATATCTTTTATCATATAGTTTATATGTTTAATAACAGTTTACATCTTTAATAATGATTTTTTATTTGAATTTTTTGTTTAATTCAGGATATAAAGTGTAATTTATAAAAATATAGTGGGGAAATTTTTGTAATTATTTCTTTAAAATTTAACTTTAAAACAATAATGACTTGAAAAGAAAAGCACGAAAAAACAAAGCAGTTACCATTACTAATAATAATTTGGTCGATTGAAATAACCGGCATGGCTGGTTACTCACCAACCTCAATCGGTAGCCGGCTCAGTGGCTTGAGTCATTGGCTTGGGTCTCTTTTTGCGGCTTTGGAAAAAGTTTTTGGCTCTTCGGATTTAGGTAATTGACAATGATGTGAATGGTTTCTTCCTGGCGTTGGTACCGCAATTTTCAAACTCAAATATCCATTTGAATTGACTTTATTCAATTTATTTGAGTTTTTCTTTTCAGTCATGTTATTCAATGGACAATATATAAACTATAAATATTATCAAATTTAATCTAACTTTTTATTTTATATATAATATTTATATTTGAGAAAATTGTTAAAAAGCTCATGTTCTTTAAGACATGAATATTTTACATACCAATTATATATATATATATATATATATATATATATATATATATATATATATATATATCACACTTATATCCGTGGTTTTAAAATTAATTTCACATTATATATTACAACTCAATCAAGAAAAAATATAAAATATTATATGCTTGCTATAAAGATGTTTTTTTAATATAGAAAGTATCTTTAGAAAAATTCTTCACAAAGCTACAACTATTTTCCTTATTTTTAATATTGTGGTTATTTTTTAAAGTGTTTTTTTTTATCGAAATACATCAAAATAATATATTTTAAAAAAATATATATATTTTTGAGATCAAAGCATCAAAATGATTCAAAACATTAAAAAAATTAATTTTTTAATAAAATATATATATTTTTTAAAAATACTAAAACTATGTTTCCAAACACTCACTTATTCTCTCTTTCTCTCTGAAACACGATTAGTAGCCCTTCCCTTTATAAAGCCTAGTCACTACCACCATCATTAGTTACGTCCTTTGTTAAAATGGACAAGGAAATACATAGCTCTCCATGAAAGACAGTGACTATCACCCTAACTTATTACTTCTTTCTTTGTAAAAATGAACAAGGAAATACATAATTCTCCATGACCTTTAGCCTTGAAGTAATAGCTATATCAGATCAAACATATATATTACTTGACACCCTTTCTAAGTCTTGCTTTAACAAAATTAGATTATTCAATATCTATGAATTTTTTAAATCAAATAAAGCATGTATAATAAATTAGAGCATTTGTGAAACCCCTAAGTTCCCTTTCCTAAATTTGTAATAACAACTTCATATAATTCTCTTTCTCAGGTTTCACGGTGCTCAAGATGCTTTATCTAAGTTAGTGTTGACATATATACACAATCTTTAGAAAGACAATTGATATAGACTAAGTGAGGTTGGAATTTGGTTTTAAAATGCTTGTTGATCAATTTTACGAGCTTGAACATATCTTTCAAACTGTATATCAAAACAAGCTAAAATTTTACAGGAAACTACTAGATACATAGAAATATATTTTAATAAAATTTTCAGATCAAATGAAGTTTAGGAACATATTATTTCAGATGGTTAGACAAATCTTGTCAAATCTGTTAGATTAGATATTTGTGTACTATTTGAGATATATTTGGAGCTATAGGTGGAATTGTGCTACGATTAAAGTTGGGTTGGAATAAAACTTGAGGTCATTTGGAGTTTATTTGCTATAAAAACTAAATTCAGGATTGAAACTTATCGTAATGGGTCTAATTCACATCAGTAATTTAAACTTGTTTTGCTGTTGTTATTTTTCAATTATGACAGTATAATAACATCATAATTTATATATTTAGGTTTCATTCCAATTTTTTTATATAACCTTTGCATCTTTTGCTTTTGCGTCTTAAAAAACATCTATTTTTCATACAAATTCGCTTGTTACTTGTAAAATTATAATCATAGTTTTGTTTTTACTTGTCTTCATTTTTATTTTTATTTTTGCTTCTTAAGTAATATACATATATTTGGATACGCTATTAAGGTTGTTATATTTGGTGTTAATTTTAGTTTCGCAAGAGTCGAAGAAAGGTGAGACAAAAGGAAAAAGGCGTAACGAGCATATTTAAGTGAAAAACCTATATTTGAGTGAAACATGAGGAGAGTGTAAACATGTACGAGGGTGGATGAGAAATATATATTTCTTATCAACTAACCAATTTTCAGATTCAAAAGTGTTGGGGGCAAGCAATAACATGGCACCATAGAGAGTAGACAATGAAATTATAATTCGGTTACGTGTTATGAATCAGTGAATGGATCAAATAGCTAATGAATTTGGAGATAGGTTAGAGAGGCTACGTGTCCATGACCATGATAGGGTCAAATTAGGCTTGAGCAAAGAGAATATAATGTTAGGATGATCGTTAGGCTAGTTACCACTAATATGGATGAGTTTGTGGCTAATAATGTAGACATGAGTGATATTGATTTTAAAGATGTGTCTGTGGGACATAGGGAACATTTTGGATAACAACAAAATTGTTAGTTTGTAGGGGAAAGATATGATAATAATTTGGTCAGAAGGGTAATTATAGGTGTCAGGACCATAATGCTGAGTTAGGTGGAGATTTCGGTATAATTAAGCTGAAAATACCAGCTTTTTCAGGGAAGAATGATTCATAAGCTTATTTAGAATGGGAAAAGAAGGTGTAGTAGATTTTTTAGTGTCACAATTATCTAGAACTCAAGAAACTCAAGTTTGTTGTGATTGTTTTTACTAACTATGTCATTGTGTGGTGAGATCAGTTAGTGACAAACCACAAGAGGAATTATGAGAGGCAAATTGATATTTGGAATGAGATAAAATCCTTTATGATAAGGATATTTGTGTCTAGCCACTATTATAGAGAATTGTATTAAAGGTTGCAAAGTTTGAGTCAAGGTATAAAAAGTATTAATGACTAATTTAAAGAGATATAACTTGTTATAATTTGAGCTAATGTTGAGGAGGATAAGGAGACTACTATAGCTAGATTCATGAATGGCATTAATTATGATATAGCTCATATTATGGAGTTGCATCATTATTTAGAGTTAGAGGAGATGGTGTAATATAGTCGTACAGGTGGAGAAACAACTTAAACAGAAGGGTACCATTCGACAAAGTTAACCATTAGTCCTTTAAAAACCTTAGAAACCTAGTTTAAAGGCTAACATTGAGGGTAATCCATCATAACAGAATGAAGAGGCCAAGGTTAAATACCTTAAAGAGAAGAAAAACACCTTAGCCACTGTTAAAGGTAATAATATTACTTCCACTTCTCGTAATCATGACTTTAAATGCTTTTTTTTTTTCTGGGTTTTAGTCATGTTGCTTCATAGTGTCTAAACAAAAAAATCACGGTTATGAAAGTTAATAATAAGGTTGAGACCAATGGGAAGGATAAAAAGGAGAAGATGTCACCATTGAAGGATGTTGATGATGTTTGTGTTGGGTATGTGGTTGAGGGAGAGGAACTTGTGGTAAAGAGAGAACTAAATATGCATGTTAATATGGATGATTCAGAAGGTTAGATCGAGAATATATTCCATATAAGATGTCATGTTCATAATAAGGTATGTAGCTTAATTATAGATGGTGGTAGTTGCATTAATATAACTAGTACTGAATTTGTGAAAAAGTTGAACTTGCACACTACCAAACATCTCATACCATATAAATTACAGTGGTATAATGATGATGGTGAGGTGAAAGTGAATAAGCAGGTTTTTTGTTGTTTTTGTATTGGTAAATATTATGATGGCGTGTTATATGATGTTGTGTCAATATAAGCTAGTCACTTGTTGCTTGGTAGACCATGACAGTATGATATAATAGTTATGTATGATGGATTGACTAATATGCATTCCTTTGAGATGAATGAAAGACCTATAAGTCTTGTATCATTGACACCTAAGCAAATATATGAGGAGCAATTGAAATTGAAAAAATAGAAGATGGTTGAAAAAGAGAGCATATATATCACAGGACTTTTTTTGCTAACAAGATTTTTCTTGGTTTTGATGATGATGTTATTCTTCAGGTTGGTATTGATTTGTTAACCTTATAATATGTTTTTTTCATGATATAGATTCGAGGTCAAATCATTTTTAAAAAAGGGAGGATGATACAAACCAAGGTCTAAATTTGATTTTAAAATGTCTATTGACTAATTTTACGGGATTTGACATATATCTCAAACCGTACATCAGAATGAGCTAACATTTTACAGAAAGATACTAAAAATATGGAAGTATATTTTGAAAAATTTTCAGGTCCAATGGAATTCGAAAACATATTATTTCAAAGGGTTGAAGTTACTAGACAAATCTTGTTAAATATATCAAACTAAACCTTTATACACTGTTTGGGACAAATCTAGAGTTATATCTGTAATTTTTCTGTGATTCATGTTGGACTAGAAACTAGACATCTCAAGCTTTCCAACTATATATGGTAAACCTGATAATTTATATAGATGAGAGATAACGATATGTTTGAAGTCAAGAGTAAAAATCTATCAAAAATATGCGAAAATTAGATATTTAGGCTATATAGAGGAATTATAGCATTAAAAATTTGTTTTTATTATCTTATCTTATTTATTTTATTTTAAATAATTATTTTTAATTTGAGTTTGTTCTGCCCCATTAGACATTGTTTAGGGGTTTATTTCATTATTAAACTTATGTTAGTTAATTACTAGTTTAGATCCATTAGCTTGCAACCCAAAAAGGATCCATTAGGGTTGGCTAGAGGAGACTAAATTATAATTTTTAGTTGTAAATTTCAGCAGCAAATTAGACAATAAACGTGAGTTTTATGTGCGTTTGTTTGTGGTAAAACAACATTTCTTTCTAGAAACAGATCGTACATTAACTTATTAAAGATTAACTGGTTTTATGGTGAAATTCACATACTTAGGGTTATTAGATATAGGATTATCTCTAGGTCAAAGTCTTTTTCCAATATCTTTAATTTTTAAATATAGGGTTTACCTCTAGGTTAAGGTTCTATCAAACTTGGTTTTCAGCTTTCTGGGTTATTATCTACTTTATTGGAGGTTGTTGACCACGTGATCAAGAAGTTCTTTTCACGAGTATTTAACACTTGATGATAAAGTTTATATTCTCCATTTGGTGGGGGCGAATGTAGCCACTCTTATGGCTAGAACTTGTTGACACTCTAGTTTTTTTCCATTGAAGTTCATGTTTGAAGTGTCTAGTTTGGGAATGCTCTTCATAAAGAGATAGACTCATTTATAGAGTTGGAGGATGAGTGATATTGTATGTACTTGCTTGCATGTCATTGTACATTGTTCTTTTAAGGAACTAGAGTTGCCTATGTGCATTAGCTCATTAAGAGAATGGAAGAGTGGAAAGTTGTTTTTGCAAATAACATTATTTAACACTTTCATATTTGTTGGAGATTTGGAGGAGATGATATTCCTATGGTGAAGAGATCAATTTATCTCTTGTGTCCTAGATCTTTTTATATCTTCAACCAAGTAAAGAAATTGTGGTTTACTTGGTGACCAGAGGTATTTAAATGCCCTGTTCACACAAGATTATCTCATGGAGAATGGAGTAATGATGAAGAATAATTATTTTTCCTTGTAGGTAACCAAAAAAAAGTTGGAGTTTATGCCTCGATGTGCCATTTGTGGAAAGGTTGGCACCCGCAAGTGATTTATTAGAAAGGTTGGTGCCTTATGAGGAGATACATTGCCTAGAGATAACCACTAACAAGAGAGGTAGGCAGGGATATAGATTGGGAGAGATAGTCATTGACAAGAAAAATAGTATTGCACTGACAAGTTGTATGTAAATATAAGAGAGTGTAACATTGTATTAATTTTCTTAGACGTAATAATTATACCATGTGGTTTATGTTAATCATTGGAATTCTTGAGAATTCACATAAGATTGGATTCGATCTTAGGGTGGTTAATATAAGCTCAAGCTTATTATTAAGTGATTTAAAAGACAAGCATCCTTGTGATTGATTTAGACCTGATTCAAATAATAGGTAATTTTTTGGTTTTATTTTTTCATTACCATAAAAAAAGTGTCACCTTGCTAGATATTTAAAATAATAAACTATAGGAAAAATAAATAAATTATAAGGAGTTGAACTTATAATGACAAGAAAAGATAAAGTGGGGAGTTAAAATAATAAATTGATAAATCTAAATGAATGATATTTCACTAAATACATAAATAAGATACAATTCATTTTAAATCTAAAGTGGTTAGTCTAAGGGTTAGTAGTGTATATTTCTTACTTGGCCACCATTTTTCAATATATTATGAGAAGAAAATTATCATGAATTCGTAAGTTCTAACATGAATAACTTGAATTAAATTAGGTCAAAAGGAGAATTTTATTATACAAAAACTGAAAAAAAAATACCCAAGCCATGAAAAAAATAGGCAAACAAAATTATTTAACTTGAATAAACATCAAGTGACTATTACGAAACAAAATAACTAATTAACATTTAGAAATCGTTTTGGAGTGCCACCTTGTTAATTATCATTTAAATCTTACTTAACCCCCTAAATTTCTCTCCTTCCCTGAATATGTATCACAGAAGATTGAAGATTAAACCCCTTAATCTTCAACCCCTTTAACCTAAAACCTAACACATCCTTATACTTCACGAGGCCATGTTCAAGATTGAAGAAGAAGCCTTTCAAAATAAATTAAAGGTTGTCTAAACCAAGAGACTGAATTGGCAGGGGTTGGTAAGCGTCAACAACTTCAGTCTCTGGAGGTCGAAATCAGAAACATGAGTTCCTTCTTCAAGTTTGATTGGATGTCAAGGAGTTTGGTCACCCACCAAACAGCTTTCCAATGGCGTTCCTAAGCCGAAAAGAAGAAGAGAGGATGAGCTTAAGCCAGTCGGAATTAAGCCGCCGAATGGGATTTTAGCCTGTGAAACGAGGTGGCCACAACTAGGCCAAGTGGTGAGGAGAGGAAGTGGGGCAGTTGGGATTTGACAGGAGCGATGCTAGGTGCGGTTCCCACCCAGACAAGGCTGCACATGGAATTCCCAAAAGGTTGGGCTTACCGGCACGTGCCTCTCTTATAAGTTGGTGGGCTGACTTGTCAGGTGACACAGACCCTTGAATTTAAAAGACATGTAAAACGCGGTTAGGATTCATGGAGGTTGGTGGAAGGGGAAAAGAATAATAATAATAATAATAATAATAATAAGCATTAGAAGAGACTAATTAATCAAAGAGTGGAGGAAAAAAAAATATAATAAAAGAAGATTTTATGACAATGCTATGGCATTGATTAGTTGTGTGTACTGTACATGATTTCATTAGTCGCTCCATAAATGTCATTAAGGATGATAATTTAATATGGATTTGGTAAGTTTAGTATTGATATTATTGAATTTCATCTTTTATATATATATATATATATATATATATATGATGTGTACATTATTATTTTATATTTCATAATAAATAGTTGAAATTTATAAATACTTAAAATTCGATAAATATAATATCAACATTTAATTTATTTATTTTTATCTAAGGTACAGTACAAATTTATCTTATATAATTTAAATTTTTAATCGTGAAGGGGCACAATAGAACTGACTTGAAAGTGAATGAGAGCATTGAACAAAATTTTAAATGAAATTTTTTAAAATATTTTTTTAAAAATATATTTTTTTAGTTTTTATGTATGTGTTACAAGTGAAATCTTGGATAATTTTCATTTCATACTTGATATCTTTTTTTAGGCGAGAATAATTTTTATTTTATAAAATATCACTGACGAATATAATTTATTTTTAAAATTTTTATTAAGTGATGATGTTGTACAATTATTTAAGTAGTCCATAGCATTAACCAGTTTTATGTCACAATCAATTACTATTATTTAAATTTTAATTGATGGACCCATTATATACCTTATGTTTTACTAGGACAAAGTGTCTACCTACTCCTTTACGTGGTTTATATCAAATTGAATTATATTTTAAGCTTGATTGATTAGCTAGTTGATTATATCTCTAAATTGGTATCCTGGTAAATTACTAGCAAGAAATCTTAAAATTTCAAATTTTTTATATACCATGTATTGATCAAAGACGGATAAATCACTTTCTAACTTTATATATATATATATATATATATATATATATATAATCAAAGTGAAAATAATCATAATTTCCTGTACAATTTAATGCAAAAAATTCCATAAATGATTGTCTCCTTTCAAAAAAAAGTATTTATTTATTTCCTTCACATATTTATCTTTCATTGTTAATTCTTTCTTTAACATATTTTATATTTAAAAATTACTTCTGGTATCAAAGATCCTTACTACTTTATGTCATGAATAATTATTTTCAATTCCTTAAAAAAATTCCATTTATTTATTCAAAATTTCTATAAAAATTAATTTTTTTAAAAAATAATATCTCAGGGTTTACATTCTCTCCATCTTTATAAAAATTCCATCCTTAAAATTTGAATTTTCATACCTATTTTAAAAAACAATTCAGGATATTTTCTTCTCATCTTTAATTCTCTTTTCCAAATTTAATCTTCAACTTGAGAACTTCTTTATAATACTTTTATCATTAGAATTCTTTATAATACTTGAGAACTTTTTTATAATACTTTTATTCTTCATCTCTTTTTCACTTTCATAAAAAGAAGCATTAGAAAAGACTAATCAATCAAAAAGTGGAAGAAAAAAATATAATAAAAAAAGATTTTATGATAATGCTATGGCATTGATTACTTGTGATGTATACTGTACATGAATTCATTAGTCCCTCCATAAATGTCATTAAGGATGATATATACTTAGATGTTATGCTCGCACAATATTACGAGCTTGTGATATATTTGTGTGTTATCGTGAATTTATGAAAAAAATCATAAAAAAAATTATATAAAAAAAAATTGTTACAATCCATAATATTTTCAAGGAAAAAACTATATTGTTAACTTTTCAACCAACTCAATATTAAAAAAACAAAATCGACAAAAACAATTCTGAAAAAAAAAACACAAAAAGAAGAAGACAATTTTGGGAAAAAAAAAAAGCAAAAAGCAAATAATAAAAAATAGAAAAAAAAAACATGTGGGGAAAGTTAAAGCTAAATTTTCAATTAGCTTAATATTAAAATTATTTACGAAAACATTGTAGCAATCTATAGTGTTTTGTGAGAAATATACAATTATAATTCTCAACTAGCTTGATATTAGGAAAAAAAAAATAAACAAAGATAATTTTGAAAAATATATATAAAAAAAAAACGAAAGGAAAAAAAATATGTTTGGAAACATTATAGCAATTTATAGTGTTTCATGAGAAAATTTACAGTTGTAATTTTCAACCAGCTCAATATTAAAAACAATAAAATCGACAAAGATAATTTTGAAAAAAATCATAACAAAAAAAATCATATGAAAAAAAACTGTAGCAATCAATGGTGTTTTAAAAAGAAAAAGTTAAATTGTCAACTGGCTTAGTATGAAAATAAATTTGACAAAAACAATTTTGAAAAAAAAAAAACAGATAAAAAAACATGTGGGGAAACACTATAGTAAGGTAAAAATCATGTAGAAAACATTGTAGCAATCTACAGTATTTTAAATAACTACAAAGCTAAATTATCAATCAGCTTAATATGAAAAAAATAAAATTAACAAAGATAATTTTTTAAAAAAATTATTTTTAAAAAAACCATATGAAGAAAAATGGTAGCAATCCACAGTGTTTTAAAGAAAAAAAATTAAAAAACTAAATTTTCAATCAGCTCAATAGTAAAAAAATAAAATAAAAAAAATAATTCTGAAAAAACAAAACAAAAAATGAAAATATAAAAAAGAAAGAAAATTTTGAAAAAAAAGAAAATAAATAAAAGAAATGAAAAAAGAAAACAATGGGGAAAACTAAAGTTAAATTCTCAATCAGCTCAATATTGAAAAAATAAATTCGACAAAGATAATTTTAAAAAAAAAACATACGGGGAAACACTACAGTAAAATAAAAACCATGTAGGGAAAATATTGTAGCAATCCATAGTGTTTTTTTTAATGAAAAAAACTACTAAGCTAAATTCTCAACCAGCTTAATATATATAAAAAATAAAATAGACAGAGACTATTTTGAAAAAAAGAAAAAGAAGAAGAGGTCAATTTTAGGTAAAAAAAAACATGTAAAAAAAAAAGGGAACAAAAGAAAAAAAAACACGTGGGGAAATCTATAATGTTTTAAAGAAAAAAACTAAAAATCTAAATTCTCAACCAGCTTAATAGTAGAGAAATAAAATAAACAAAAATAATTTTGAATATATATATATATATAAAAGACAATTTTGGAACAAAATTAAAAAAAAAAAAAACATGTGGGGAAAGCTAAAGCTAGATTCTCAGCCAGTTCAATATTGAAAAAATAAATTCGATAAAGATAATTTAAAAAAAAAATATGTTGGGAAACACTGCAGTAAAATGAAAACCATGTAGAGGAAACACTATAATAATTCATAGTGTGTTTTTTTTTTAAAAAAAAAAAAACTACAAAGCTAAATTCTCAACCAACTTAATATAAAAAAAATCGGCAAAGACCATTTTGAAAAAAAAAATAATAATGTATGAGAATATTGTAGCAATCCACAATGTTTTGAAAAAAAAACTATATAGTTAAATTCTGAACCAGTTCAATATTTAAAAAACTTGAAAAAAATAATTAAAAAAATTAAAAATTAAAAAAAAAAAAAAGAACAAGAAGAAGTCAATTAAAAAAACAAAAAAAAATGTAAAAAAAAAAAACACGTGAGAAAAGCTCTGTTACATAGCTTTCCCTATATCTTTTAGAATATGTGTGTGTCTGTGTGTGTGTGATGTGCATATTATTATTTTATATTTAATAATAAATATTTGAAATTTATAAATTCTTAAAATTTGATAAATATAATATCAACATTTAATTTATTTATTTTTATCTAAGATATAGTAAACATTTACCTTATATAATTTAAAATTTTAATTGTGACAATAAAACTGAATTAAAAATGAATGAGAGCATTGAACAAAACTCTAAATGAAATCTTTTAAAATATTTTTAAAAATATATTTTTTTTATTTTTTGTGTGTCTCATGAGTGAAATCTTGGATAATTTTCATTTCATACTTGAGATCTTTTTTTAAGTGAGAATAACTTTTATTTTATAAAATATCACTACAAATATAATTTATTTTTAAAATTTTTATTAAGTGATGATGTTGTACAATTATTTAAGGAGTCCATAGCATAAACCAGTTTTATGTCGCAATCAATAACTATTATCTTAAACTCTTAATTGATGGACCCATTAAATACTCCTATGTTGTAGTAGGACAAAGTGTCTTCCTACTCCTTTACGTGGTTTATATGAAATTGAATTATATATGATTGTCTCCTTTAAAAAGAAATTATTTATTTATTTACTTCACATATTTATCTTTCATTGTTAATTCTTTTTTTAACATATTTTATATTTAAAATTTACTTCTAGTCTCGAAGATCCTTACTACTTTATGTCATGAATAATCATTTCAATTCCTTAAAAATTTTCCATTTATTTATTCAAAATTTTCATAAAATTTAAATTCTTCAAAAAAATTATCTCGGGGTTTACATTCTCTCCATCCTTTAGAAGCCAAACAATCCAATTATACAACTCTTTTTGTTTTTTTTTTTTTTCATAAATACCGATCACACAACACAATATTGCAAATCTTACATCAAACAAAATCACATTTAAAGAAAATAAAGAATTTTTCAAAAGAATTTTCTATAAGGTACTAAGTACCTACCTGCATTATAACTATGTCCAGCTCCTCTAATTTATTGTACCACCTTGGTAGTCTCTCCTGCATCGATAAGTTTTCAACCAGTTATTATTGTATCCATACATATCTTTATTCATTGTAACATCTTTAATAATCCCCACTCATTTATTGATTTACAACCAAAGTCATTCTTTTAATTCCTTACTCAATTTCCATATTATTCTCATTTAATTTACACAAAGGTTTCCATTACTTACAAATCATAAAAATTCTTCTAAATTTGGAAGAAGAAAAAAACCTTACTAACGCATTCATATATATTATGCACATATAATTTATCAATTAATTCCATCATTCACATAATCCTTAAAATTTCACAATTTCATCCTTTTAGGCTGGCTACTTAATCACTTAATACTTTATCATTCATATAATCTTACATATATTTATAGCACAATTTATAATTAATATCATGAGTGTAACATATCTTACTTTGCTCCCTTATGGTTGACCCTTTAGGGTTTTTCTTTACCCATCAATTTTCTTTATCATTCCTTTATGATTTCACTCCCATAACAACCCTCAAGGGTTCTACGAATTTAATTTCTAAGAAATTAACTTTTGTCAAAATTTAATTTTAAGAACTCTAATTCAAATTGCTAGGATTTTCTCAAAATCATGTAACTTGTGTTCAAATTGGTATTGATGAGTTCTAAACCCTTTACCAAGTGATAATATGAGCTTTAAAAGCTACCCTGTTGAAATTTTCTCAAACTTTTTCCTTTGCTTTCTCTCTTTCAAAATTCAACTTCTCCTCTCTTAAATATCTAGTGTTTAAGTGTTTCTTTTTGCTTCAATTTAATCTCCCACACATAATTCATCATTTCCTTTGGCAAATTTTCATAAAAGAAAGAATAGATGATGAAAATTCTCCTTTATTTGGCATGCATATTACCAACCTTATAGGGAAAGAAGAGAGAAATTCCTTTTTTTTGTTTGTTTATAATCCTAATTTCCAGTGTAATTTCATGTAAAACATTCCATCTAACTATAAGAAATGACTATCTGTTTTTAAAATAATTATTTATTTATTCACTTCACTTATATATCTTTCATTGTTAGTTCCTTCATTAATATATTTCATATTTAGAATTTATTTTCTACATCAAAGATCCTTACCACTTTATGTCGTGAATAATCATTTTGATTCCTTCAAATAATTATCATTTTATATTTATTTACTCAAAGTTTCCATAAAAATTACTTTTTAAAAAAATATTATGGATTTATAAAAACTATGATAATAACCACTTTTATCCTTACATTGACCTATCTCAACCCGAGTTGACCCTCCTGACCTGTGACTCGGGCCTTGCCCCAGGTTGACCTCGATTCAAGTTTTTAAAACTATAATAATAACTCTTTTTATTTTTTTATTGATTCGGGTCAATGTTCAATCTGACTCATGAATCAAACCTTGCATTGGATCAACCCCCGAGTCAAGTTTTAAAACTATAATAATAACTACTCTTATTTTAATATTGACTCGGGTCAATGGTCAACCAAACTTGTGACCTGAGCCTTGCCCTAGGTTAACCTCAAGTAAAATTTTAAAACTATGATAACAATTATTTTTATGAATACATTAACTCGGGTCAATAGTCAACCTGATATGTGACCTGCCTATACCTTGAGTCAACCCCAAGTTAACCTCATAGTCGAGCTTTAAAACTTTGATAATAACAAATTCTATCCTTATATTGACTTGGATTAACCATTATACAGAGAAGTGGACAAGTTTATCTTATCCCCTTTAGTAGGACAAGAATTTCTCCACTGGAATAGTAGTGAAAATGGGAAAAAATAATATTTATATTGTTCAAAGATGTACCAAACAACTTCATAAAAAACATTGTCATCTCCAATCCATCTTTATTCTAATTGTCATAACTCAATTTTAGGTTTCCCTTAAAATTATCCTTTTCTTTTTAAAATAATAAAAATAAAAAGCAACAAAAATATTAAAAAAAAATAAAAGTTAAAAAAAGAACTAGCAACTTGGAAAAAGTGGGCTAAAAAGGGCTTCGAATGCATGAAGAAACAAAGATGAAATTTTGAAAAAAATTAGAAACCCAAATGTACCCCTATTATATCTAAGATTGAAAGATAATGTAGATTCAAGGTGAAATTAAATGATTATCAAATGAATTTGTATACAAATTCAGTCCGAGAACTTAATTGGACTTTTAATAAGCCAATTTGATTTAATCATAAGCCTAATTAAAGGCTTAGTTAAGTTTAAGAATTAATTTAGATCAGATTAAAAGAATTAATTAAGTGCAAGGACTTAATTCGACTTTTAATGGATTAAATTAATTTTATTAGGGATTCAATTGATGAAAAATAAAGTTTGGACATCTCATTTGAGCTTAATTAAGAAGGTTGAGATTTTAGAAAACCATATTTCATTTTTTTTCAATCTCAATTGGATGAGATCAGAGATACGATTGCAAGAAATTAGAAGTTTGAAGGTCAATTGAAAGTCAAATTAAAGAATTTCAAAATTAATGATCACTTTGTAAAAAGCACAGAAATTTAAGGGTTCAATCGAAGAAGTTCAAAGGTAAAATTGCAAAGAATCCAAAAATTAGGGCTAATCAGGGGTTCCATTACAAAGTTCCAAAGGTTTAGGAACCAAATTAAAAAAATACTATAATTTCACTATTCATTTTCTTCCTCCCATTAAAACAAGAGAGAAATATGACTAAATGCCCAGCTTTCAACCCTAAGGTTTTCGTCACCCCTTCACTATACCATACAAAACTTATGCCAACTTATACCCTGATATTTTTACTTCACTCTAAGCCAAAATTCCACATCTAAAAGTACTAAAAATACCTGCAGATTCTCTCTAAAAAATAGGCATAGCATTGTCCCAACTGCAAAGACAATCTTAGTCTTCTATTTGTTAGTTGTAGAGTAGGACAAACTTTTGTTCTTAGCTTTAATGAATGGCTATGATATATTCTCCAACATCAAGGGTCGAGATCCTATTAATTCATAAGCCTTAAAGCCCCCCCCCCATTTATTAGTTGCAAAGTAGGACAAGCTTTTGTTCTTAGCTTCAATGAATGGCTACGGTCTATTCTCCAACATCAAGGGTCGAGATCCTATTAATCCATACGCTTTAGAGCCCCCCCCACCCCTTAACTCCTCATTTGCAAAACCAACTTTGAAAATAGTTGTTCTTCGATCACGCCATCAACAACATAAGTAACAGCAGCTGGCAGTAGCTTCAGCTCCAGCAGTAGTCCAATTCCAGCAAACACATCAACAACACTGCAGGATTTCCCCAGCAGCTTCTGCCTCTGCACAATGACCAACAGTAGCAGCACCGTAAGCTTCTTCCAATAGCATTGTCTCCTCCTTCCAATAGCAACACTCCCCTTTACACTATGTAACTTTCTTATTTTCTTTCTTATTGTTCATTTTATGGAGGACATAAATTAATTCAAATCTTGTAGCTACTAACTTTTGCCTATAGATGCTAGAGGGGGTTAGACCCCAGCTCATCTTCATATATATAAAGAAAATTATTGGATTTTAGTCAGCTTAACCCATCTGAATAAGCTTGGGCCTCGAGCCCAACCAACCTAGCCCCTAGGCTTGTGCCTCGAGCCCAACCCATTTTATGTGTTTACCAAACACAACTTACTGCCTTTCCTTTAGCTTTTAATTTGTCTTTATTTTAATGTTTAGCCAAACAAATCTAATAAAAGAACAAAGAATTCTAAAAACAAATTGCAAGGATCATTTTGAAATTATTTGTGGATTTCTTGCATGTTTTCCAAATATTTTCTTAATATTGGTTCGTAAACTTATACTATAAGATACGTACTTGATATTAAAAATACATTATTTTTCTCAATGATTTTGAAACAATTTAAAACAAAATCCAAAAACAGTTCCTATTAATTTAGAAAATACAAATTATGTATTTTCTTAAGAATTTCATTTAATGTTGGATTATAGACATACATTGTAAAATACAGACCTGGTTTTAAAATACTTGATTTCTCTTTGAAATTTTAAAAAATCCAAAAAAAAATAATAATCAAGAATTCTCTTATTTCAAATAACACAAAAAAAATATATTTTGTTTTTGTGTATATGGCTAAATCCTAAAGATTTTTCATGCATATTTTCTAAAAAAGACAATATTATTTTTATTATATTTTAAATGGATATCGTAATAAATTTATGATTATCCATTAGGGTTTGGTCAAAATATCAAAAATCCCACAACAATTAATTTATTATTCAAAGTGTTAGGATTTAGCTGTAAATTTTAATATTTGGGGGTATAAAATTACATTGTAAAGTATACCCTCATGTATCAAATATACAAAAGCAGGAAATAAATGTGATACTAATAGTTTGACCTTAGAATGATTAGGATTTAAACTAATAAGATAGATATTTCCTCATGAAAAGAAATCTATCTTGAATCTTCGATGAGACCAACAAATATAAATATATCTTAAATTAACAATCAATCAATAATACAGATTCTCGTAGACCATTAAGTTTTCTGGTGACCATAATACTAAGTGGTGATTCTTGGACCATATAATCAAAATTTTATGATTAAACCTAAAACCCTTTCAATTCTAGGAGGTAGCTCTGCCATTTGATGTCGTGCACGTCACGACAGGATGACGACTCCACTAAGAACTTGTCAAGTCGAACCGAGCTTTGTTTGTTTGAATGTTTGTTATCCTGTTTTTTTTTATCTGTGTAATTTAATTTTATCATGCATTTTTTTATTTATTGCTCATGTATTTTTTTTTTAATACTTCTCATGCATAAGTACATTGGGTATGGATTAATACCTCTATACATTTTAATTTTAGAATAAACCAATTCTAAGTTAGGTGGGGAGTAACAGTCTACTTCATGACTTTCAGTCAGGGTTCAGATTCGTGAAATATTTAACTATGAGTTGAGCTTCAACTCGGTAATAGCAGTCACACCATGCCCCAACCATTCCTTGTAAACCCTTATATTACCTTTATAAAAGGTAGTTATTAAGCAGATCATAAATCATTTTGAGACCAGGTAGCAAGCTTTCCCTTCATATAATGGCTTGGAACCTGTCCTTAGGATATATACTCCCTAATAATTCATTTTTGTATCAAGCCAAACTTGATCAATAATCATGAACTCTATAGGATTTTCTGAGCTAAGACTATGACTTTTTCTGAATATGGTAAAGAATCTGAAATGATATATAACTAGCTAGGGGGAGTCGCCCAAAGATCAAAGTTGAGAAATTACCACACATAAAAATCATTGTCTTTTTTGAATGAAAGGGACTTAGATCCACCTTTTTGTTTTGTACTCTCCAATGTGTATGGGATTTAACCAAGATGAGAACTTGGGAAAGATTTTTTTTGATTAATTAGACTATGAATTTTTACATGTATTCAATAAAGAAGTTATGGATTAGCCCTTTAACACATGTTAATCTATATTCGTTGTACGTGTACATATTCTTGTATTCATAAGCATACATGCATTCATGTTTAAATGTCATGCAGACATATGCAAGTTGAAATATAGGTCCTGAGAAAGCTCCAATGCACAAAGTTTACAACACCGTATTGCAAAAAAACAAATATGGAGAATGAAGAATGCGCTCTTCATGATGCTCACTTTCGAGCATAGTTAGATTCCCTAAATGCTAACATGGCTCGCATCACAAGCTTGCTTGAGTCACATAGACACCTCTCTAGTGAAGGCCTGTTTAATTGGCCCATTACTTTTACAACAAAGCATCCTGAAAAAAGGATGGGCGGACAAAGTTAGAAATCCTAGTGTAATACAACATATATGGAATAAACAATACCTGCATCGATCCTAGTAGTTGTGGATGTATTCGCCAATAAACTCCACCATGTAAAATACTCTGAGGACATTGATAATGATAAAAGAACAATGCTAGAAGCTAGGGTAAAGGCTATTGAAGGAGTGGAATTATATGATCATGTTTAAGCCATTGAGATATGTCTAGTCCTAAATATAATTGTACCAAAGAAGTTCTATGTACTTGAGTTCATAAAGTATTCAAGAACTCAGTGTCTTGTCACTCACCTCAAGTCTTATTGCAACAAAATAGCAGAAGTAGTGTACATGAAAAATTGATAATGTGCTTTTTTCAAAACAGTTCTAGTGAGCAACATTAGGTTGACACACAAGGCTGGATAGCATGAAAATCTAGAAGTGGAAAGACCTCGTAAATGCTTTCATCAAGTAATATAAGTACTACATGAACATTGTTCCAAACAAATCTAGCCGACAAGATATGAAAATAAGTGATAGAATACACCCATAGATGCCCCTGTGGTGAGAATAATGAAGAAAGAACCCCCATCATAAACATTATTCTTGCTCCATCCCTAAAAGAGAGGTGACTCTGGTCAGATTTTTTGCACAAAAAGATAGTGAAAAAAACTCAATAAAAGTGTTATTGGTTTTACAAAACTGGGAAACAAAAACTAGGTTTTGTTTTATGAATATAACATAAAGGACATTAGATAAAGAGAAGTCGTGAGATGAGAAAGAAAGAGTAGAATTATCAATATGTGTAATGTATCGTCACCAATAACAATGTCATGTGGTCCTTCGTAAGGTTGCTTAGGAGTTAGGTTATTGATATTGGATGTTACATGATGAGAGGCTCTGGAGTTCAGAATACATGAGGAGTTGTTGAAAGCAATGGTGGGATTGGCATTTAGTGTTGTTGAGGAATAAAATAGCCTTCTAGTAGTATAAAATCACGGGCAGTGTGGCCCTTCATGTCACAAAATTGACAAATAACACTGAATTGTGGTAGCCAAAAATAAAGAAACGCTGGCTTTGATTGCCTTTATGTTGAAAATGCTTTTTATTTGATAGATTTTCAATTTTTTGGGCGAGGAAAAACTAGCAGCATTAATTGACGGTAATGATGCCGAGACTTCCATTGGCTCGAGTTCTTCTCGTTTGAGAAATGTCTCTCAATTATTTGAGCTTGCAGCAAGGACCACACAAATAAATTTAGATCAGGCTCGGGATATCTCTCAATTATTTGAGCAAAATCCATCCCAGCCCTCATCGACTGGCTAGGAGAGTGTATAAGATTTTTGCATACCTACAATAAACTCATCAACCAATAAGGAGAAAGAGGAAGATCCACACGGATAGGATTGTGGACCTCACCGGACCCTATAAAAGAGTGACTCTCGTATCCCCTATTCACCAATCAACTCACAAGGAACAGCAGCAGGCACTCCACCCTCTGCTTAAAACATAAAACATGGCAAGCATGACACTTTCATCTACTTTCACAAGCAAAGCTGTTCCTTTAAATGGAATCACTGAGTTTTCATCAGCCACCTGCGGTGGCAATGGCAGAGTCTCAATGAGGAAGACAGCAGGAAAGGTAGCTGCTTCTGGGAGCCCTTGGTACGGTCCTGACCGTGTCAAGTACCTTGGACCATTCTCTGGCGAGCCTCCATCTTACTTGACTGGTGAATTCCCTGGTGACTACGGTTGGGACACCGCAGGCCTATCTGCAGATCCTGAAACGTTTGCCAAAAACCGGGAGCTTGAGGTTATTCATTCTAGGTGGGCAATGCTTGGAGCTTTGGGATGTGTCTTCCCTGAGCTTCTTGCCAGGAATGGAGTCAAGTTCGGCGAGGCAGTGTGGTTCAAAGCTGGTGCTCAAATCTTCAGCGAGGGTGGTCTTGACTATTTGGGAAACCCCAGCCTAATCCATGCTCAAAGCATTTTAGCCATATGGGCAACACAGGTAGTCCTCATGGGCGCTGTTGAGGGTTACCGCATTGCAGGAGGCCCCCTCGGCGAGGTTACTGACCCCTTGTACCCGGGTGGCAGCTTTGATCCCTTGGGGCTTGCTGACGATCCAGAGGCATTTGCAGAGCTTAAAGTTAAAGAAATCAAGAATGGGAGACTTGCCATGTTCTCCATGTTTGGGTTCTTTGTGCAGGCCATTGTGACTGGGAAGGGACCTCTAGAGAACCTGGCCGACCATCTTGCTGACCCTGTGAACAACAATGCTTGGGCTTATGCCACCAACTTTGTACCCGGGAAGTGAACTTAATCGTGATGCATTGGACATTTCAATCAGGCAACTGATACTTGTCGTTTGTAACATAAGCTTTAAGTATATATTTATGCCAAGAATTCACTGAATTCAATGATTCAAAACCCACATGCAATGAAATTTCAAACTTATAAAATGAAACCAAAATCTTAAATAACAAACTGGTTTGATTTACATGTAAACCCCAGATAGATCCCCGGTCCTCTTGCAGGTCAGTGGGATCTTGTCGCTTATTTGTCGGAAATTTGCCTGCCCTTCTCTTAATGGGGGTGAAAAGCAAATTGGAAATATGAGAAAGAATGGAAATCAGGCTACAGACCTCGTTTTGCCAGGAACCATTTTCTCAAAAATTGATTCCCCAACTTGTGATTTTGGGTGTTGAAGAGCCAGCTGGCATGGTCAGCACGTCGCTATGTCAACATTGAGTGTTAACATAGAAGACTTTAAGGTGTACATGGTCATACCAAGACAATTAGCACCATTGTCAAAAGTTTTAACGTGGGAGAACCCAATTGTCAAAACCACCTGCATCTCTCCCATCCACAGCCTAAGACGCGGAGAACTCAACCATTTGCATTCCTCTCCCAGCCACTGCAATTTCGTAGTGGTTCCTGAATTAAGACAAAAATGATACAAAGAACAGTCATATCATAAAATCAGAATCATAACTCTAAAATGCTTATGCTGGCAGCTGTGATGCACATAACTGGCTGTGCTCACCTGCCACAGGCTCTAGCATGCAGTGCTTCTGGCTCTGGAACACTAATGATCAAATAAGCTTGTTCAGTTAATTTACAGTTATCCTGAAGAAGCCAGCATCTGATGCGCTGATCAAGACCAGTAGAAAACACCCACACGCCATCTGTCCAAACACCTTCATGAAACAAAACCAATTTCAATCAGTCAATGGCCACAACAAATGCGTCCAATACATCAAATCTAGAGAAGACCTTGCTCAAAATTTCCATATGGTTCACATTTGTCCTGCAAATGCCAGAAAAAAGACTACCAAAATATATAAAATCAACATTACAAAGAACGTGATTGAAAAGATGCACCATATATGGCGGGTTATAGAAAGGAAAAACAAACTGTGAAGCCTTCTATATCCATGTAAACACAGACTTATCAGCCATGGTTTCCAATAAATAACCGGCAACTAAAGAGGGGATGAGTACTTGGAAAATCTATAGTAACAACATTTAGACAGCCGTGAACATGAGACCAAAGACATTAATGAAACAACAACACAAACTTCCCTCATTTGGAGTAATTTCTATTTTACCTTTTATGGCAGAGCTATGAGCTGAGATGATTCGGTCATGATATAAAAATCTGATCCTGTACTTGTTTGTCTGGCTTTGTCTACAACAATTATTCTTCATGCTTTCAGAACTAGTGAATAAATTGATGAGATTTGATGTCACGATGTCAGAATCCTTCCCTGTTGATAATGGTGACAAATCAAATTTAAGATAGTGGAGTGCTTGATCATCGCCTCCACTTATTACACTGAATGCAAAACCATTTTCAGAACTTTGAATATCCTGTATGTCTGAAATATGAAGAGAGTTGACCCCTGATTGGTGAACATTATTGAAGACATGGAAAGGCCTTATTTCACGTATTCCTGGCAAGGAATTGACACTATTCACTTCTGGTTCATGATGTGTGTTGTCTACAGCTTGAGAACAAACTATTGTACAGTTTTCCGCGTCACTTACTGCTGTTGATGCTTCATTCATAGGATGATTTGCCAAATTGCAGTTCATCCTCTCTCCAGCTTTTATTGCAACTAAACCATCACCTGGTCTATTTTTAGGCACACCACCGCTTAATGTTCTCCACCATCGTCCACCCTGACTTCCTCTTCCAGTGCGTGGCCGTGTTTGACAATTTATGGACTTCTCTATGTTCAGTGTAGATAACCGCTGAACAAAAGCCTCAATATTGTCAGTTAGATCCCAAAAGGCAATACTTCCATCTGTAGCTCCACTGATCACAATATACACATTTCCAATTCGAATGTTCTCTGTGAACCATGAGAAATTAATAACTCCAAGTAAGAATTTGGCATTAAAATACCACAAAAATACCAAAACATAATTAATTGATGGACAGGGAGTTTAATAGCACTTTTTATGCCATGTTCTAACAGTAATCAGCAAGTCATATAATTAAACCTTCAAAAGGCAAACAGCTAGGAATGATGACATGCTGCAATGTTAAAACTGGTGATGATAGAGGAACCAACAAAGCCACATCGAACCTGCAAGGAAGTAAGAATAAAAAGTGATTTCCCCTAGGGACAAGAAAAAACTAAATTAAAAACAATTTAGGAGCACCAATTAATGGTTTGCAGTTGTTGTCATGAATACCATAACCGATGTGGTAAAATAAGAGCTCGCAGTGCAAGTGTTGCATCTGAGCAAGCAACAACAACAAAACAGACAGTCAACCTGAAGGAAATAGATGGAGGTATTATTTCATTTCATTTGGATAAGTCAGTGCCAGGATAAAACCATCACAAAAATTAAAGCTGTCCCATCTCACCTGGAACCAGCACACTTCACCAGAAAAGCAGTGACAGCCAGATATCTCCAGTCATCCTCATACTTATCATCATAAGAAATTTTTGAATATCCCTCTCCCTTTTCCAGTAAAAGTGGTCCTGATGTTACATCAATATTCATATTAAGTTCTTTGGTTATTCCTTGTATCTTCTCAGCTACTTTTGTTTTTCCACGAGAACTGGAATTTCTGGGAGGCATGTCAGTTGACAGCCATTTGAAAGACATCAATGAGGATACTTCTGACGAAGGCTTATAGCCATTTCTGTTTTCCATTTTTTCTTGTTCAATAAATACATTTTCCTTGTCTAGATTCCTATCTCTCAATAGCCAAGAAGTTAGCACCCGCTTTGCCCCAACTGAGATCAACAAGAAAGGATTATCCATGTCCCCGGCACAAGTGTTTTGTCTCTTTGTCCAATCTGACAAGTTGGTCAAGTCGGAAGCAATTATGTGCATCTTTGATACTGAGCATATTGATCTCACAGCAGATCCACCAACATGTTCCCCAAGCAATTTTGATGCAAGCCAACCCTCAACTCCAGGAATATACCTGCAACAATCACAAAATTAGCTGCCCGTGTTTGGTTCCAAGAAATGACAAATCATTTGGACAAAAAAATGAATAAAAATGTGGGGGTTGAGGTAGGGGAAGAAATGAAGTACTGTGAGAAATAGTGGAGGCCAACACTCTAAATATGCATAAGAGGAGAGACATGTCAGTGTTCTCGGGACCCACCAACAACAATGCCATTAAAAACTCACTTGATTTCAATTAAAGGGGCAACTAATTACTTGCATACATACTTACCGAGTCAACCTCACAGTTCCATCCTCACACCCAGTAGCAATCCAACTAGATCTATCAAACTGAAAATTCTTCCCATTTGCCTCAACAAGTGTATTTTTAGAAACAAAGCATAAGGAGTGCATCTCTCTCCCATGAAACTGGATGTGCAAATTCTGGGGAAATATCTTCCTCTCCTTTTCTGGTACCCATTTTCGATGAATATAGATTATCTCATCCTGAGAGGGAAAATGAGATGAATATATGAGACCAGGAAACAATAAGCATAAGGAAATGTTTGAGGACTACAATGACACTCACTAGCTTCCAAAATTAAGCCCTCGACATTAGGGAACTCTAGGATAAGGAAACACTAGAGTACTACAACATCATTCAGCAGTCATTCCACAGCTTGTATCAGGTTTACAACATTAGGAGACTCTAGGATTTTGGAAGAGACTTTAATGCATAGTTGATGAAAAGTGTATTGTGGTCAATGAAAAACAATGGAAAACAGAATGTCAGAAGAAAGATATCAAGAAAACAAGCAAAAACATGAGATGGTAACCATTGTTGATATGGCATAATAGCATTTTGTAGCAGACTGCAACAAAGGTTTTATAACTCACAAAGGAGAATGAAAAGTCTAATTACTAAAGTTGTTTATCAATGTTTAAGATATATTTACCTTCTCTAGCAAAATGAGGAAGTAGGGTTCTGTTCAATCTCATTTAAGTGGTACATCAATATATGGTTTTGGATAGTGGCTTAATGAGGCGAAGAATCATATTCAGAGTCCTAATTCTTAAACCTTCACTGTCATAGAAAATCTGGTTAACTATGCTAGCACCTATGCAACCTCCATGGTGATCTAAGTACACAACCTCATTGGTGATCTAAGTCCTAATTCTATAATGGCTTGCAGCATATTTACTGATGATCAAAAAGAGTTAATTGTCGCAAAAACCAGTTCTTATGGTAACTACTTGCATAATTACCCAACCACATAGCAGTCCCAATCTCATCACATACAAGTCCAAAATATAGCAGTACCACTTGTTGATGAGACCAGGAGCCTGTTCCCTAAAGTTTTGCTTGGAATGTATTGTTAAACTATAAGAAACCAAAAGGTACCTTGACATATGCAAAACAGCTCATCGCTTCTGGTACATCACCAAGATAATAAGAATGAGGACGCCGCCATCCACCACATGGAATTTGCACAACCTGCTCCAAGCATCAGAAGAAATAAAACAAATGTTTGGTCATGAACACAGGATGGGATGAATACTTGAGAGAGAGAAACTACCTTTGCCTCACTTATTAAGTTCCAGATTATAAAATCTGTTGATGCAAAACCAATAGCATATCCACAATTAGCCAAATCATCGAGGCAGTTGTTATCGGCAGAGACAGATTGAACTAAACTCAATTCTTTTACTTGTTTCATCCCAACAAATTCCAAACTACGCTGGTCTGGGTCATATTCTAAATAGCATATGCAGCCATCACCTCCCGTCTGAAAAGAATTGTAATGACAAAAATTTAATACATGAAAGTCCTTGCATACAAACTTGCACACTAGGAAACAGAAAACATGCAAGCACAATTCTCCCTCCATCACTAGAGAACCATAGCCATGCTTAAAACAAATTGGATGTTTCATGCCATGAAATGCTATTTTTGTTGCAATGTAAACAGGTGGGTATTATGAACTATTCCTCCAATTTGATTATGCACATACTTGTTTCCTAAAGGATTCAACTTTTTTCTTTCTTCCACACTAAACACTAGAGAAGTCCGTATAATGCATCATAGCAATCCATCATTACCAGCAAACACTCAAAAAGTGATTCGTATCATACCGAGCGTATTTCAATCGTGTCAGAGCTCAATTTAGCAACAGAAATGTTGGATACAGTTGATATTCCATGAGATCCTTTAAAATAACACAATGGTGAAATTTTTATTTCTGGTAGAGTAGGTTGGTCCAGCAGCAAGCCCTTTGACAAAGGGAAAAGAACCAGATTTCCACGCAAATCCCCACATACCAGCACCTACATTCAACCATAATGAACAAAGCAGCATATGAATGTTTAGAAGTCACTACAAGCTCACAAAGCATATGAAGTTACATATTGGTTTCAAGCAATAAAGATTCCAGATTTATAATACCTTACATATTGGTTTCAAGCAATAAAGATTCCAGATTTATAATACCTTTTACTCTCATATTTAATAAACCACAAATCCCCTCAAGTATAAAATTAGAAGGGGAAAAAAGGCTATACTTTATCTCTTTGTAAGAAGGAAATAGTTATCTCTTATTTTCTCATGCTCCAAAAGAGTTGTGGTTATTTCACAAACATCTGAGAATAAAAGTATATACAGCAACATGCATGTACTCATGAGTGAAAACACGAGAGAGATAGAGAAAAGAGCAGATACCTCATCCTCAAATGACGCATCTAGACACATAATCCGAATTCCAAAACATGATGTGAATTCTGCTATAAGGGATGCATCAAAAGTTCTTCCATAAGTGAGAGAACCAGATGGTAAAGGATCGCTTAACCTCCATAGCTTTAAAATTCCTCTAGGATCAGCAGTAAAAATGAACCTGCATAGCAGAGATTGGTGATGGTTTGATCTGAATAATAAAGAACGATGAAACCACAACAAAAGTAGCAAGGCAGGATGAGTGATCTCCAGATGATAATGCAAAGGCATTCTGGCAACCATTTCAGAATTGCATGGCACAAAGCATAATTTAATATGATTTGAGGCATGGTATAATTTAAGAATCACCTGTTTTTTTTTTCTAAAAATATGACCTATATATTTGTGGCAGACAAATCAATCGAAAAATGATACTATGTAATAACAAAGCTTTTGAACCATTAGAAAAAAGATAAAAACAAATGTCTGGTTGATGTTTTAGTGATGGTAACATAGAAATAATTCATGTCCCTCTTGCATGTTATCCATGTACTGCTCAGGGAAAGGATACAAAAAAGACAAATGAGACATTTTTAGCACAATAGCACTAGTGGTATCATTACCTACATCCCAATGCCTTGCACCAATAGGTTCCTAAGAGTTGTCTCTCTTTCCCGGCTGACCAGGTGAAGGTGAAACCCACTTCGGGAGTGAAAACATCACCCATAATTCTCACAATTGTCATGTTTCCTTTACCATCTCCTAAAGCAACCCAGTCATCAACTCCATTGGAATGTTTGGGGAGTTTTTTGGACAGCAAATCCATACAAACAATCGGCACCTCTTCACTGAGCTGAGCAAGCTTTGTCCATTTTACATCCACAGTTCCATGTAATCTAGCATGGTACAGATAACCATTGTTTGTCGCAACATAAAGAGTATCTTCGCATGTGAAATGCAAGCAACGTACATATTCACTTTTGCTGCAATAAAAAAAGCCAACATTTCGAGCACATATGAACATTATACAGGATGAAAAGAATAACAAATAATGAAGACACCAGTAGACAATGATGAAGTCTATTGCACAAAGGAGTATGAAGGTATGTGAGCCAACATTTGTTGGGTTTGACATTGGAGATGTCCCAGCAACACCCCAAATGCATTTCCATCACTATCTACCTATTCCAATGCAATTCAATCAATTTTTTTAGGCCTAAAAGAACATCAAAATGAGATGGAAGGTCTCATGTCAGAATACCAATGCGTAAAAACCATTCCCCGCCTCTCAACTCAAGAGGAAAGCCTGCATGTAAAAATATTGTGCAGGAAAAGCCTCGTTACCATCATTAGGTTGTAAATTACATGTAATTAGTACTCCTGCCCACAAGATGCTACAGGTGTATATTGTGATTTAACTGTAAATATAATTGGTGATACTTATCTATATGCATTTATTATAATTAAGTTAAATTTAAATGATTATAATTAAAAAAATCTGAGTCAGATTTAAACAGATAAATTTAAATGTTATCTTTATAGCTAATATTAGATGACTTCAAGAACATGCTTAGAAAAATCCTAAGAGAAAAGTGAAACAAAGGTCAAGGATCAATTAAAATTAAAATTTAGAAGAATACCACAAGTATTAAGTAATAACATTTTTACTCAACGAATAGCCATAGTAGTGAGACAAAATGAATTGTAGCAAAATACTTGTAATATTGTAAGGCCCTTTATTAATGTATCTGCTATTGGCTGAATCTCGATCTCATATCAACAGATTCTGAAAGAACTAACTGAAAAGGAGGAATCCCAATATTGAGTAGGAGCTGGAGTTTTAAAGCATAAAGCCATAAAGAGTTTTTTTTTACAAGAGAGCAAGTACCTTAATAAAAAATAAAAAACACAAATTAATTAGGTAAATTAATGAATATGGAAAGTTTATGAAGATGTTGGAAGTTTTGTTCCAAATGCGAAACCAGAGAAATTGGAGCCCAGAACCAGCACCAAAACCAAAATATCATAGCCAGCTATATCACTCTTGGTTTGTATACAAAAGTTGAGGACATTAAGAATTTTGCTCCCTAAACATGTAATGAATAAGAAAAACAGGGGAAAACTGGTAAAAGAACCAAAGCACTCATTGGCAATTTCGACCAACAGCAGCTCAGGCCAGCTAATGACAAATAAATCTCAAATCAGCCCCACAACTGATTAACAAAGAGCCATAATAAGCAAAACAGATGGAGACAACACAGTCTTAATACAGTGCCAAAACCACCTTAGCTAAGCTACAATGATCTATGGTGAACAGGCTCCTCCAGTTCTAATATTGTTATTGTATTATATATATATACCTATAAATTAATGAGTTGAAGAAGTTTTGATATTAAAGATAAATTACCTGTCCATGAGACCAATATATTCAGATGAATTTGGGATGCGACATGTAAATATCTCCATTCTGTCAATGAATGGTTTTGATTCAATTTGTCCTTCCAAGCTCTGGGAAATAGAAGCAGACACTTGATGCACTTTGATTGAAGAGTCAAATCCAGCAGTAATGAGGAGTGAAGAGGTTGGATCATACAAACAACGCCATATACCTCTTCCTCTGTATATAAAAAAAACCACGAATTCACCAATTAGGCAGTGAACTTCTACAAGGCCAGTAAAAAACCTGTTCTTTGAGAGGTTAAGAATGAAAATTGTTTTTTTGTTATGGAATTATGACCATGGTGGCTCCTACTTCACAATTCTGTGGAAGTAGGGCCCCCATATAATCGCTTACAATTTTGAACTTCAAATCTATGCAACAAATAGGCTCCAATCTGAATTAAAAATAAAACGCGACTTACATGTGTTCCTTAATCATCTTGAGCTGTTTGCCATCCAATCTCCATACACGACATGTACAATCTTCACCAGCAGTGACAATTACCTAAGAGAATAAATGGAAGAAAGGGTCAGCATGTTCCAGGCAAGAAGAAAAGAAAACAAAGACATTAAATTGATTTACATGATCAGTAAACAAAGGATGTGGTAGGATGTGGTAGACTAGTATCAGTCCTTCATGCGATTCCATTCGATGCAGATTGACACAAATGAAAGACGCATTATAATTAATTGGAAATGAATCAGCCAAAAAAGAAACATTTATCTAAATCTACTTGTAGGATTCTGCTTTCTGAAAATTGAAGGGCTACATTTCTAACTAGGATTGAATTTCAAAACAATGATAGATGATGCTACTGATACATTCACTAATGCATATGAACGAAGATGGAAGAATTTATCAACCGGAAATTAATGAAGGATGTATTAAAAATACTTGTTTCCCCTGACATTCATGCTTAATTGCTCTAATCATGAGCTTGACCACTGAAGGAAATTAATTATTGATTGCAGCAATAATAGTTTATCAACTTCATTCATTCAAAGTCACCCTTTGGGCATGGCATACAACTCTATGCACAAGCTAACTGACAGCATCCTTTTAACTGGTGGATACACAGGAAAAGTAGAGCAAGATGGATTCAAGAAAATAAATACTAAAAATGCAGCGCACATGAATTGCTTTCTGACAGAAAGAATGGGACGAGAATCAGCAATCTACTTATAATGAAATTCTTAAGAATTTTGAATTGAAGTCAGAATGTGCATCCCTTTCATTTAAATATTCTTTTAACCAGAAACGTTGTCGTATAAGAAAAATAGGTAAACCAGGATCTTATAGGACTTACAGAATCACAGATACAGCAGTCCCAAACTCTAGCATTATGACCAAACAGAACAGGGCCTGCAACCTCCTCCTCTCTGTTATCTGAATCTTTCAGCTCATCCCTAACAGCCCAGATACGAGCACTGTAACAATAAGGAAAATGCATTATTGAAACCACTTCATAGAATAGAAATAAGGAGTGTAAGAATTAAAAAAAATTCTTCACCTGCGATCATCAGAGACGGAAACCAGTTTGGATCCATCTGAGGACCATGCTATGCGAAAAATTGAGCCTTCATGTCCAATAAGTCTGCACATATGAGCAGATTTATGCTGCTGAAAACGACGCTGGAAAGAGTCGGGTAATGAACAGCTCAAATATATATCATCTTCCAAGAGACTTGTTGAAGGCAGCCCATCAAGATGAGGTTCTACAGGAACCACTTTCCAAACGATGATCTACCCTAACCCAATCAAAGAAAAATTATAGTTCTATGAATGAAGTAGAAGGAACCATATCAATTTCAACTATCGATAACCAGTGTCATTACAGTAAAAAAATAAATCAAGTAAAGATGAAAGCAGACATAAGGAAACGTTAGGCACCTCATTGAATATGGTACCGGAAGCAATTCTTAAAGTTTCCAAACTGTCACCCCATAACCGCATGGTATACAAAAGGCATCTCTCTACGAGTCCACAAAATATCGAAATACATAAGGGCAAGTGAAATAAGAAGGGCAACCACACAGGCATAAATTTTGGTAAAACTAACCTGGAGATTGAACTTGAAGAACTACACTGGACACCGACATATCCCAGAGATGGACAGAGTTATCACTACATCCAATTGCAAGACATTGTCTCTCTTCCTGACTTGAAGAGACTGCAGAGTTCTATCGCCAATTCAAGAGAAAAAAATAGTCAAGGAACAACACTATTTTAAGATAAAAGTAATGAATTGAACGCTAAAACAGAAGAAAAGAAAAGTGAGTTACCTTGAAGAAGGAAACATCCAAGACCCAATGAGTGAACTTGGGCAAGCAATGAATCAAAGCTAAATCTGCATTCACTTGCGAAGGAGTTTGAATGTGTAAGTTGAAAAGTTTGAGTCTTTTTTCACCGAAGACAGCAATTTTGAAAGAAACAGTTAAAGAAGGAAAGTTCGATGACTCTTCTGCACTGGAGCTGCAAGTAATCCCATGGACACGAATTCCATCAAAAACTTCAAAGGATTTTATTATTTTTCCTGACTCTAAATTATATAGCAGCAGTTGCGATCCTGTGCCTGTTTTAAATTCAAAGAAAAACAATGCTAAGAGCACAGAAAATATAAACTGAATTGAAAATGTAAGTAATGAGGAGAGCACGAGAGTTAATAACGAGGAAAAAAGAAAAAAAAAGTACCAGCGAGCAGGAAAGGGAGAGAAGAGAGGTTAGAAGGATGGTGGAGGAAACAGAGAGCTGATATTTCTCCTAGGTATTGCCCTCTCTCTAGTTTCCACTTGCTCTGTTTCTGCTGCTGCTCTTCCATGGCTGCTGCCTGCTGAGCTTGTGTAGTGTTTGCTGAAGAGGTGTAAAAATCGTTAACAAGACTTGTTTTAAAGAGAGAGACAGAGGGAGACTATTGTGGGCCGGGCTTAAACTTAAACTAGCGCATAAAGTTATGTCCAAAATAAATTAAAAAATAAAGCAAAATGCGGTGAGCGTGGATCGAACACGCGACCTTCAGATCTTCAGTCTGACGCTCTCCCAACTGAGCTATCCCCGCCGATTGGCGTTATCTATCATATTATATTATAAATATATAATAAGTTTCTTGATCAACGGATTGCCGTTGACTTGTTCTTTCTGGGGCTTCTCTTGGACCATAAAATAGTTATCATCCCGGCTGCTTTATGCTCATCATCTTCTTCTGTTTTTTTATCTCTGTGTGATCGAGTAAGAAACGAGACAACAACAATGGGAAAGTCTTTCAAGGATGAGTTCACTTTCGGTTCGTTTGTTTCTATATTGCTATTCCATCTTTTCAATAATGTTGTTTTCTTTTTCTAGCTAATATCTATACTCTTAATTATTTACAGAGCAAAGGCTGGAAGAATCACAAGATATTATTGCCAAGTACCCCCTTCGAGTTCCCGTGAGTTCCTACAATCTTCTGTGGAGTCTTTGATCTTTTCTTCTTTTTCTGCGCAGTTATGATTAATTTTTTCATACTATATCTAAACGTTTTGAGTTTTAAGTAATTTTTAATCGTTCTGCAGGTTGTCGTTGAAAGATACTGCAAAACTGACCTTCCTGAGATGGAAAAGAAGAAGTAAGTCTTAATTTCGTTTTCAGCTTTGGCTAATCTTTATTATATGTATGTTTCTTACTGTTTGATTATTCAAACTATTTTTTATTTTTATTATTATTTTGCGGGTCAGTGTCCAAGCTTAATTCCGTGTGTTATTGACCAGACCTGGTTGAGATGATATGCTCTTTTTCTTTTCTCAAGTATTGAATTGATAGCATGGATTCTCGTCTTCATCAGCGGTTTTTTGAGTTAAATTATTGTTAATAACCTACCGGCGTGATTGGGATTGATGGACAAAATGGGGGAATAGATCTGAGCCTGTCAGCGGAGGGTTCCATCTCTTGATTTTGAGGCTCGACCACAGGTTTGTCTCGGTCGTAAATACCGACACAGTTGGTAGAGCGTGTAAATACCACACATTAGATAGCTCAGTTGGGAGAGCGTCAGACTGAAGATCTGAAGGTGTAAAAGGAAGGAAAGGCAGAAGAAAGCCCTCTTTCTTAGGCTTCCACACATTAGAAACCCTAGCTTAAATACCATCGGCCAACTATTAGAGGTGCTATTTAGAGTTGCTTTCAGAATCAGTGGGACAAAGTTAGATGGCAAGAGCCTCCCCCGTGCACACCACATGTGAGACTTAGGTGTATGACATTAATTAGTCTTCTGATTGAGGAGACAAAAGGATGATTAGATGGGCTGGTAGCTTTACAAGGGGATTGCTGCATTTAAAATGAGTATAGAATTGATGGATACTACGAATATCTAGAGTTTAAACACTGTTAGAAGTAACAAGGTCAATCATACTAAAACTAGGTGACATGTTTCTGTTATATTTTCGTCCTCTGGTCTCTCCAATATTAGTATGAAATGCTATCTTTTGGCATCCATAGGAAGCAATGATCGCTTGCTGAGATAGGTTTTCAGTTTGTGCTTGTTTTCTCGTCGGATGGGGAAATGGGTTTTTGGAAGAGGCAGGGGAAGATGGATAAATCAGAGGATATCCCTCCTTATTGTAACAGGCTTTGGGCACATTGCAGCGTTTCTAGGGAGAAATCCAACTTGAAAGAATCTGCTACGACTGATTATTGCATCTTTATAGAGGAGCAATCCTCCTATATGAAATCAACTCGGAGTCAATCCTATACAGGCAACTGTAGGCTTTGCAGCATCTCATTGAATCTAAGCTTTCCTTGTTATCACGGGGATGGAGGTGTTGTGAATGCTGATAAATGTTGCATGAACATAGTACTTTCTCACCCATAACTCCATAAGTAATAAATGAACAACTTGTTTTATACATCTCATTATCTCATTTATTTCTTTCATTCTTTCGTATAGATATCTGGTTCCTCGAGATATGTCTGTTGGGCAATTCATTCACATTTTAAGCAGCAGGCTTCGTTTGACACCTGGGAAAGCCCTCTTTGTGTTTGTCAAGGATACCTTACCTCAAACAGGTCAACTCACAATTTGCTACCATTCATCTTCTTTAAAATTCTGTTGCGTGATGTTTTCTCCATGATAAATAGCTAATATCTGGTACCCATCACTTCTTCCTGCAGCTGCTTTAATGCACTCCGTTTATGAATCCCTGAAGGACGAAGATGGATTTCTATACATGTGTTATAGCAGTGAAAAAACCTTTGGTGATATTGTTCCGATTAGTTAACAATTGAATGTCACTGTCTCCATTGTGGATCAGTGTTTAAAGTCCCCCTTACTGCTACATGAACTTGTTCCTCTGATATCTGTAAATCCTATAAAAAAAACCATCAATCTTGTCTGTTGTGTTTTCTGGCAAAAGAAAAAAACTGCATCATGCGAACCTGGGAAACTATTCTATTTCTTCATCCTCGTTCATGGAATGTTAATGAGCCAAGTGTAGATTGGCCTTCATGAGCATTTTAACCATGTCCAAATTGATCATGTCATCAAAAATATTTTAATTGCTGTGAAACAATTCAAAAATGGTAGGGACTGTCGGCTGCTGTGTGGAAGAGATCGGTGGTTAGGTCTTGGTCATTTATGACTGGATTTGGGAGTGATAGCGTGTTAGGGAAAGGCCGACGATGTGGGTCTGCTGCTACCTGTCACCGGATTCCAGCGTGGAAGGTTGCGGCTAGGGTTTTGGTTTATGGGAGAGAGTTTTGGTTTTCTCCAAGGAATCAATGGAAGATCTGGACTCGAAGAAGAATGTCTCGTGAGCCTCTTGGGCAAACATTGTGAAATCGGACAAGGGCCTTCTGCTGGTTTCTCTTGAATTTTGATTGCGCGAAATGGCAGCCACTGGTCAAGCCCAATGGCAATGTTCACTGGTAGATCACCTTGTTGATTGCAAGCTTCCATTCTCACTTGTTAACAACATCACTCGCAGGCTATAGGCTAAACCCAGTTTGATTGATGTTGTGGCGAATGGACAGTGCGTAAGAACAAGAAACATAAACCTCAACCCTAATTTTAATTTCTATCTAACAGATTGTTTAAAGGAACCTCAAGACGTGATGTAGAAATCAACATGCGAACATTTTACGAAGAAAGCAGTCGTAATAGAAATATGAGCATCTTTATGGACTGATGGGCTTTTCGGGAAACGAAATGCAATAGTCGGTGGTCGGAGAATTTGAGGGGAAGGAGGATTGAGGCGATGAGCCGAGGGAGAAAATTTGGGAATTTAGATTTAAAGTTCGAGTTCTAATTTACAAATTAGGGATGAGAGTTTACGGGTAAGAGCATCTCCAATACAAAAAGTTAAATTAAAAAATTAAATTGATAAAATAGTTTTTTAAATAGTATAAATATAGTTTTTTTGATTATATACATTCTAATGATAAAAAACTATTTAAAAAAAACTATTTATATTTTAATATATTTCATGTTAAATTTATTTTTGTATAATTATATAACTAATTTAGATATTTTATATATAATATAATTATGATGTTATTAATTATATAATTAATATGAGTAATTTATCAAAATAATATAAAATTTAATGAAATAATATGAAAGTTAAAAGATATAATTTAAAATTTATTTATATGAATATTTTTAATTTTCAATTTTTATATGTCACTGTTAAAATTTTAATTTTTTAAAAGTAAATTCAAATTCAAACTTTTAAAAAAATCGTCAATATTTCATATGAAAGTCTACTATTATTGTCTAATTTTCAGCTGTTACTATCTAATTTTGAATCGTTACTTTGATTTCCAACTGTTATTGTCTGACTTTAAATCGTTATTGTCTGATTTTGAACCATTACTGTTTGACTTCCAACTGTTACTGTCTGACATAAAATAACAAAGAAATAAAAATGATTACAAATATCAAATTAACAACAAAAGATTTAAAAAATCAAGAGATATTAAAGAGAAAATATAAAAAGCTTTTAAATAAACATATTTTTTAATTTCAACTAATTAACACAACCGATGTTATTAATTAATCAGAGAATAATTGATTATTGTTTTTCTAAATTTGAGAAAAGAATGAGGCACAATACAAGATTTTTTTTAAAAAAAAAACAAGTTTCTTTCCTTGCCTTTAAAGGGGGAAAAAACTTTTTGACCAATGACTATAAAAATAACCTTTGACAACGTTAATTTTATTTTAGCTATTTTTACAGAAACCTGTATTAAATTAAATAGTTATTTTAGCTTTTTTTTGTAATCTGCTGTGTTGGAACGATAAAATTAAAAAATAAAAGTTAAAAAGATATATTTTAAAATTTATCTCTTTATTTATTTTTCTGACCGGAGATGCTCTAAGTTGTATTGTGTCGATGTAAATTACAATTTATGGACTGTTTTAAAAAATTATGTAGATGTAAATTATAATTTTTAAAAGAAAATTTAAAAAGAAAAGGAAAGGAAAGGAAAGCAAAAGGAAACCGGTCCACCGCGTGCCGAACAAGAACTAAAGGTGGCTAACGGGCCCATACTTGGAGACCCAATCCAATTCAAATACTTGGGAAATAAATTTTGCCCTTCCACCATCTTTTTAGCAATCCATATTTTTTTATAAAAAAGCCATTTACAAAATTACCCTTATTCAATCAGAAGGACTCGTGCGGTGCCCTGAATTTCACAAGATTCTAAAAAAATCCGAATTCTTTCCCAGCATCAAATATCAAACCGCTTCATCTTCTAAACAGGAATATTAAAAAAAATTATACACACACATATATACGGACGTAAATACACAAAAAGGTTGGTGCCTAATTCCTAACGATCCTCTGTTAATTTTGATTCCATATCCCTAGATCTATCGTCGCCAATCGACCTCCAATTTCTCAGTCTCCGATCAATTGTTTGAAAGAGAGAGATGGACGATAGCTGTGCGGTGTGTGCGGAGGCTCTAGAATGGGTTGCATACGGCGCGTGTGGCCATCGTGACGTTTGCTCCACGTGCGTGTCTCGGCTCCGTTTCATATGCGACGATCGCCGCTGCTGTATCTGCAAGACCGAGTCATCTGTCGTTTTTGTCACCAAGGTTAGGCCTGCCTTTTTCAAATTTTAACTTTTTTTTTGGATTTGATTGTTAATGCTTTTTAGTTATGATGATGGATGCGCTTGATTTTTTATCGATAAATCAAATTTGTATTTAGGTAATGCAATTTTTCTGCTTTTCAATAACCAAGTACGAAATCTTCTAAGGGCAAATTTTCATCTTTTGGCAAAAATAGAGGTCTGGCTGATTGCTGGTTTTGAGTATTTACCAAGCCATGTGAAGCTTCTTTGTATTTTATAGACCCTCTTAGGACGTGGTAATAGTGAAGCAGCTAATTTTTGAACATACAAGAGTCTTTCCCTTTACCAAAGAAGAATTTATAACCAAATCGACTTGTTTAAGGACTGTTGGAAGCATTTTTTCTATGTGGCGGCGAATGCTATATGTAAAGAATAACGATGAAAGAAAATGCAAATCGGTATATTGATGCCAGAACATATATTCACCTCGAAAGGTAAAGTGTAATTGCTGGGAAACTGGACCTTGATGGTAGTTTTCCATGGATATTTTGCAGAAAACAAGCATTTTGCAGATACTGCATTTATTTATTTATTTATTTGAAAAAGAGTTCATCACTGTAGGAATTAGAGTCAATGGAATCAAAATCTAATACAATCAAGACAAAGGGCTCATCACTCAGGATTTTTTGGGCAGAGTTTCTTAGAGACTATAATAAATGGTTAAGACAGCCCTTATTGTATTTTGCGCTTAATATGAATGATATTTGGTTTTTAGTTTCCTTTTGAAGTTATTTTTTTTATTGTAGTTGTAAATCTAATACATTTAAGGTGTATTCATGGGAGGTAAGTAATGTATACATGTAGTTGTATGCTTAGTTTTTCAATTTCCTTCACTGCTTTTGTTCATATTTGTGATTTCTACTGTTCGTCACATGGATTTAATGGCACAAAAAGCTTTATATTTTGCTGTTCTTGCAGGCTTTAGGGGATTATACAAGGATGATTAATGACTTTTTGCTCTTGCCATCTGAACCAAAGGAGGGTCGAATGGGATCTTACTGGTACCATGAGGACACACAAGCATTTTTTGACGATGTTGACCATTATAAAATGATAAAGGCCATGTGCAGATTGTCATGTAGTGTTTGTGACAAGGAGGAATCAAATGATGGATCCAAGCGTCGGGGGAAGTTTAGAAATATTAATCAGCTGAAGGGTCATTTATTTCATCAACATAAATTGCATATGTGTAGCCTGTGCTTAGAAGGACGAAAGGTAAGATCCTCATGCATATGATCATGTACGACATATGTTTTCTTGTTTGAAATGATTGGATATTAAAAGTCATTTTTCAGTATAATCAAGTTGAGATTATTTAGAATTTGTGCACACATCTTTCTTTTTCTAACTTTTATTTTATTTTTCAGGCATCTTATTTAAGGCAACTGTCAAAGTGATTTACATGATTTACATAGATTACTAATGTTATCTTAAAGAAATCTATCCTTTTTGTTTTTTTTTTTGGGGGGGGAGGTTTTGTAACAACTTTTGGATTCTTTTGAATTTGACAGGTTTTTATTTGTGAGCAAAAGCTATACAGTAGAGCACAATTGAATCAGCATATAAGCACGGGTGATTCTGAGGTTGACGGAAGTGAAAGTGAAAGAGGTGGCTTCATGGGACATCCCATGTGTGAATTCTGTAAAAAACCGTTCTATGGAGATAATGAGCTGTATACACATATGTCAACCGAACACTACACCTGTCATCTATGCCAGAGGTTATACATACTACAGTTTGTACACATGATACCATAAGCTAAGTGCATTTTTAGATAATCTAAAATAACTTTCTGCTATGTACAATGCAGGCAGCATCCAGGACAATATGAATATTACAAGAATTATGATGACCTAGAGGTGAGACTGCTCATCTGCATTTATTTCTTTCTGTTAATGAGGCTATGGGGCTGACACTTCTTTATGAGTGTTCTTTAACTAAGAATATTTTCTAAACAAGTGAAAGTTGTCTGTCACAGATTCACTTCCGTCGAGACCATTTTCTATGTGATGATGAGGGCTGTCTTGCCAAGAAGTTTATTGTCTTTCAAACTGAAGCAGAGTTGAAGGTGATTGAGAAAGCTTCATTGACTTTCCTTCTTTATGAATACTGTTCAAGCTCCAGTTTCTTTGTGTGTGCCCACAAGCTGCACAGGGGGGCAGAATTGGGGTTGGGGATCTCTGTTGGTTTAGTTTTCTTTCTTATTGCTTGTTGGCCAGTTCAACTCATTAATTTTGTTTTTAATTTCAGAGACATAATACAATTGAACATGCTGGTCATATGTCTCGTTCTCAGCGAAATGCTGCTCTCCAGGTACATATTATTTTCTACTTGCAGAACTGCTCAATGGATTTGGTTTTTTCTTGATGATATCTGATCACCTTATTACTTCTTTTTTCATTCTCTCATTTATGTACACCTTTTGTGGCTATTTTTGTCTTATGCATTTGCTGATTTCCATGAATCAGATACCAACTAGCTTTCGATATCGTCGAAGTAATGAACAAGATAATCGTCATGGAAGGGGACGAACATTCCGTCGTGATCAAGCAGATAACCAACTCTCCATAGCCATTCAGGCTAGCCTGGAGACAGCACATTCAGAAAGCACATCTCGTGATCGATCATCCAGTGCACAAGCGATCTCTGATCATGTAGATTTAAGTGATATTGACCCAATAGTTCAGCCATTTGAATCATTAACTGCTACTGATCCTGAAACAACATTGAGATATCTTCAAGCCTTGGGGCCTTCTTCTTGGAATGCACCTTTGCAAGAATCTTCCTTTCCTCCGCTCTTTACGACTACAAGCAGTGGTCAACAAAAGGCCAAAGATGAATCAGAAAGTTTGCCTAATAATACAATGGCGACACATCTTCGGCGCCAGAACAACAGAAATGCAACAGTAATCAACTCACCCCAGCAGTGGCCGGCAGCAAGCCGTGGCCATGTATCAAGTAGTCCAGCACTATATAGGCCTACATTAGATACATCACCTTTGAGCTCAAGGAGTTCTGCTAGTGGACCTGGTCTCTCTAATTATGCAAGTTCTATTCAGTCCCATGCTCAGACTCGACCTGCAGCAGTCCATGGGCATCCCTCAGCTAGTTCAGTGGGGAGCTTAGGCACTACAAGTAGGATAAGCAGCACTGCATCAGCCTCAAATGTTGCTGACTCTGGATCATTGAAGCCCTCTATTTCAGATTTTCCTCCAGTTTCTGCAGTGCCAATGCACAAGATGCCTACTAGTAGCCAGGTTGTGCTGAATGTGCAAGAATTTCAAACTGCAAACAAGTCATTGGTGGAAAAGATACGTGCTGCTCTTGAAAATGATGAAGATCGATATACTCTTTTTAAAGACATATCTGGACAGTATCGTCAGGGTTCAATTGACACAGGAGAGTACCTGGACTATGTCCAGCAATTTGGCTTATCACGTCTCATTCCTGAGCTGGCTAGACTTTGTCCTGATGCTCAGAAACAGAAAGAGCTTGTTGAAACCTACAATGCTAGTTTGAGAAGCAGTGGGAAGAAAGAGAATGGCTGGGGCCGTGGTAGTGCCCAGTTAAAAGGCACTAATGGATCCAAGGAAGGCAAGGGAATAGCTGAAAACGATAGCAGTTCAAAGGATAGATTGACAGATAGCTTTATTAATACTGTTCGAGCGCTGCAGTCAAATTACAAGCCTGTGGAAGATGAGGCGCAGCTGCTGTCAAAGGATGGGTATCGGGCTGCCAAAGGTAAGTCGAGTGTCATGCTTGATGAGCGGCAAATGGAACCAAGAATCCAAAATGGCTCTTTATCTGCAGGCGATGGATCTAGTAAAAACCTAAAAGACGGGGGTAGCGAGAAGCAACGGAAGAAAACCACCAAGTTTCATAGAGCAAGACTTGGTGATGGCTCAATGGCGGCCCTGTTGGATCTCCAAAACTCTGAACCTGATCCTCGCGAAACAGTGGAGAACAGGATAGACGATAGCAGTAACTCAGTAGGAGGGTTACCTGCGCGTGGAGTCTGGAGAAAAGGCGGGGGGCAGAAACTCTTTCCATGAACAGTATTCCAGCAAATTCCTTCGAATTGCTGCGGTTTTGCAACGTGATACCCCTTTTGAGCATAGTTCACCATTTAGGTGATGGATGCTATTCGATGTCGGTTTTTGTACTGTTAAAATGTAATTGAGGTGATGGGGTTGTTCATCATCGCATGGCTATCTTTTTTTATATAAGAAAGTGTTCATAGACATCACGAATGAAGAAAGCAGATATGATTAATAGATGCTGTGTGATCTGCCTCTTACAGGTGAAATGGCTGCGAGGAATTGTGTGTCCTTGTATTTTTCTCTATTTTAACCAAGTGTCTTTGATTGACAAGCAGAAAGAATCATAGTGAAATATCATGAATTAATTGGAGGACACGTATAAACTTCCTGATGCCGTGATTGTTTAACGTTTGGACCATTAAATTAAATTTTTTTAAAAAATCTAAAAAGGTGGTAATTTCATTGTACATCATTAATAAATCAGTAAGTACTGTTTTACTTTTTTCTGTTATTTTTCTTCTCTTGGTATTGAAAAAAAAAAATTTCATTCTTTTATATTAATTAAAAATATAGTTTAATAGTTTGATTTTATTTTATTTTCTATGAAATTTTTATGATGTCAAAAGAGATTAAAATATAATATTAATGCTTGATTTTGCAAAAAAATAAAATTATATTCTATTGGACAAGCATTAATTATATTCGGCCGAGTCTAAAAACTATGTTTTTTTATATTGTTCATATAAATAGTCACGTATATGCCTTACTTTTCTTTTTTCTCCTTCTCATTTCTTTTTTATTTCTCAATTTCACCCTTATATCTTTGTCACGATCATCTAGGTTGCTTTTAAACCGACTAGGTTAACTGGATCATATCGAGCTATCTCTCACATTGTTTAATTTTAAACTCAAGTTAGGTAAAAAATTGAGTCAAGAGGTTTTTCATTTAGTCAATTTCATTCTTTATTTCTCATTTTTGTCCTTAAGGTTTCTTGATCGCTAGATCAAGTTGAAAAAACTTCTACACAACTTAATTTTAAACATGAGCAAAGCAAAGAGTTGGGTAAAAATGTATTTTTTGTCAATTTTTTTTTCCTCTCGATATCATCCTTAGTTTCTTTCTTCTTTTTTTTCTGGTTGGCTGGGTTGTCTTTGAAATAAGCAAGTCAATTGGGTCATTTTTTGACAACTCCCACGCAATTTAATTTTAAATTCGGGTTAAGCAATAAGTCTAGTCATGAGATTTCAAGATTGATCCACAAAGCCAAGTTTAATAATAATGTTAAATAGTTTTCTACAACCTGAATATTTTTTGTTATGTAAAAAAAAAAATTAATCCAACCCGCGCATAAACTAGTTAATAAAAAACTAAAAGACATGGTTCTTTCATTGTGCACCACCTCGCAATACATTGTTCACTGAAATAATATATTGTTTTTCCTTTGGTTTTTTTTCATTTTTTTATCTATGCTTATTTGTTTAATTTCATCCTTCAACATTTGATTTGTTAGATATTAGGCTGAATGATTTGTTATGATTTTCTTTCTATATAGTTATCTCGATTTCATAACCTATCTTGCGGGTTTGATGGTTTAACCTAGTTGACTCGAGTTTTTTTTTAATTGGCATTTTTTTTCAATTGTATGCTTTAACATTGGGTTGATTGTGAATTAGACTTTATGATTTATTTCAATTTGCTTTATATAAGATTATCCTGGTCTCATAACTTAGATTATAGGTTTTACAGGTTAACTAAAGTTGACTCATATCGTTTTATTGTGTCTTGTTTTTATATTGATTTTTTTTTTAGTTTCCTCCTTTAAGAAAATATTTATTAAGAATTAAGATTTATAATTTATTTTGATTTGTTTTTTATGAGGTTATCTCAGTCTCATAACTCAAGTTGTAAGTTTAGCAGTTTTTTTTTTGGTATACTTTATATAAGTTTACTTCGGTCTCATGACTAACATCATAGGTTTAACGGATTAATCCGAGTTGTCTCATATTATTTTTCTATTTTTTTTAATTGATTTTTTTTTAATTTTATTATGGGTTGATGGGTTGATTAAGAGTTAGACTTTACACTTGGTTTTGACTTCCGTATATAAATTTAAAATTCTAGATTTTAATTTTAAAAATTCATCTCATAATAATTTTAATTAAATATGTATTTTTTAAAACCATAAATAAAAATATATTTTTTTAAACTTAACCATAAAAATTATTATAATATAAAAAATATACATATTCGGGTTAACAAAAACATCAATATGATCCGAGAAGAAAGAGAGGAATCGATTCCTCTTCAAAAAGCGTGTTCACGGTACTCGGTACCCCACTTGTAACCTCGCATTAGATATTTATACTATTTATCCATTTGTAATGGATTCAATCTCAAATGGGGATGTAGCTCAAATGGTAGAGCGCTCGCTTTGCATGCGAGAGGCACGGGGTTCGATCCCCCGCATCTCCACTTTTGCATGCTTACGAGCAAATAAGTTATCTATTTACAAAATAGATCAACACGCTTCTTCCGCCATAGAAACATAGATCAGCACGGGCAATTCTCTCGACCCCTCCTTTTTATTATTTTCTGATGCTGCGAATTCGATGCTTGCCTCTCCTTTTGCTAAGTAGTTTTCTTTTCTCCGAATTCCCATGCAACAATGATGGTTTCGAAAGATATTCTGCACTAATTCTAAACGATAGGGTGTGTTTTTCACTCTTCATAGTGCCAATCCTCTCTGGATTTGGTACTGGTCAAGCAAGCAAATGACGTGGAGCCTCGAAGGGTCATAATGTTTAATGGCATATGCCAGCTCAAAAACAGTGTGCTTTGCAAATACTACCGCATAAACATTTCAACAAGCTCACATACTGTAATATGAAACAGCAATCACAGTGCATCCAATCAAATAAGGAGCATACGAAACTAAAGCATCAGACAAGAAAAATGGAAGAAGAAGAGAAGGAGATGATGGAAGAGAAGAAAAGAGATCCCCCTCATTTACGATCTGCAAATCATGTGCGTGAAGATTTCCAATCCCCGGCCAAATATGGATTCAGTCTGGAGATAACATGGGCACATGCTATCTGCCCCTTTGAACCACGGATGCCAATAAAAGCCAAGTAAACTTCTAGTCGTAAATTTGTATAACATTCCTTTGCACGTCCATCTAGATGGAAATCGTGATGCATATAATGGCCAAGAAATTTTAATGGTTACAACCTAAATCTGAAGTAAATGATGTGAGTCTTACAAGCACTTGGCATGTCTGGCAAGCAATAAATGGTTTTCTGGGGAGATGCCTGAAGGGACATACTTCACAAGCTGTGTGTCAAAGCCATGTTCTTTTGCCCACATCATCCTTCCTACGTCGATGATCTGCTTACACTTAAAACCCAACACAGCCCTTTCAACTGGTTTTATATTCCTCACAACATCTTCAACCCCATGTATGTCCCCAGGCCCAAAGCATTGTTTCTCCTCATTGTAATAACTGAGAAAAATTAAGATCCAAAATACTAAAATATGTGAACAGAAGAGAGGAATGAAAAAACCATTTCTGTGAACAGAAGATGGGAAAAATAAGGATATATATAACATAAACAAAAAGTTCAAATGATTACATGGATTGTAACTGCAAACTGCAGTCAGTAATATCAGGAAGATCTGAACCATGGTCAGCATCTACTGCCCAGGAGGTAAACCATGTCATTGCATGAAATTGTCCCTTGGTGATCCCCAAATCGGACATGAACTTCCTGTCTGCAAGGAAGTAAAAGTTACATTGAAAACTCGTAAATAGAAGAGCATTCGTGTTCTTGTACTTCAAGAATATGCAGGGTAAGATGTGTTGATTACTTGTGTAATGTTTCCACTGACAAAGATGATGGCAGCATGTTGCTATAGCAAGGCCTTTAAGGTTAGCATTGCTCCTGCAATCTTGCACACTGCCTTGATTACATTGCTCAGACAAGCAACATCTCAGTGTCAAATCTGCAGTGCAAGTATTAAAACAAAACAGTGGAGGAAAATATTCAATGGAACAATCTGCCAGAACTGAGAAATAATGATATAAAATGCAAAAAAATTACTTCTGAGTTCTATCTAATGTTCAGGAAAAAGTTATTTTAAAACATATTGCTCACCAGTTGCTGGCCCACAGAGATGTTTACCAATAGCCAAATAAGGGATTCCCCTTAAAGACTCAACAGCATTCAAGTTTAAGTCCTCAACTGAAAAGGTGGAATTTGGTAATGTCAGAGCTCAAAAGTTTGCAGAGCATTTTTCTAGCAGAGAGATCAGATGGAAGGTAGTGTTAATACCAATTTTTCACTTATACCTTGCAGGGGGCAAGCATGCCAACAAAAATAAAAGGCAAACAAGAACAGACATCATGTATGAATATAAATATTCTGTTGTTACTACTTGAGACTGCTGTTGATATCACCCAAAATTAAGAGGAAATAAATGGTAAAATTTATTAAGTTGACCCCTGTATAGGAAGTTGGGACAAACCTGTTTATTCACTTAGTTGAGAGAAATAAGCTTACTATAAAGTTGTAGAAAATTAATGTTGTGGCATGAAATGTTAGAAGTTATGACTTCATATAATAAGCACAATAAAATAATGCCGAAAACTGCAAGACCTTGTTTAACTGCAACTTTGAAGAGTACAGAAACAGAGCAATAAAAGGCAACAATAATTTGTTAGGTTATGCCCCTTAAAATCACCACTCATAAGCACACTATGAAGGCAAAGTCAAGGAAAAACAATGCACTCAAGAGAGCTCCAAAATTAAGCCACCTGCCAGCATCTAATCTTAACTTTGGAGGACTGATGGAGGAAAAAAAGGCATGAAAACTATGCCAAGTCCTTTTTAAGAGGTTAACTAACTGAATGCTCCAACAAAAAAGAGTATTTGAGGTTATGTTTAGCACCAGCTCCAGACTTAAGTTAGAGAAAGAGAGAGAGAGATAGAACTAAAGATATAAATATGGAAATGCAAATGCAAATGCAAATGCCATTCCAAAGAACAGGATTCTGAAAAACCTTACTATCAATCCTCAAACGCTCTAATATCAAGCTCTCCTTCTGTCGCAAAGATCGATCAGCCTAGAAGTAGCCACAGCATATAAACACAAACAAAACATAAATCACAGATCAATTAAGGCGGAAATAGTACATAACATCTCCAACTTAAATTTCATTCTATTGCAGTAGATATTCCTTCTCATAGACAATGCAATGCAGAATTCAACACAACTAACCTTAAGTTTGTACGACTTGCGCTCAACCAGAAAGACACTGTCAAATCCATAACAGTCTGCCAGCATCTGTGTCAAGTACCCTCTCCCTGCTCCAAATTCAACGACTGCGTGAACAAAATTGCTATCATCACTACAAAACCCCTGACTATCAGCCTCTTTACTTCCTACTGAACTCTTTATCACCCCAAAGTCCTCCAAATTCCCAAGAATTGACGCTTGTTGTGCTACATGTTTCTCTTGAAATGGTAATTTCCTGCTCAACAAGAAACTCATTTTACAAAACCAACCGATTATCATCAAATTAAACAACAATCTTCATCTTAACATCACATATTTACCTGTCTATTTCTCTTTTAATCCACATATTACAAGCTTCTGGAACTTTATATGATTCCCAGATATCCTTACATGTAGAAGCATGAACAGATTCAATCTTGTTAATAAGTTTGCAAAATTGAGTCACGGTCATGCTATAAACAGCACTCCTCTTCATCTCAGAGCTAACATTATCTTCTTCTTCTTCTTCTTCTTCTTCTTCTTTGCCAGCATTGATGCCCTTTTGATAAAATGGTTGAAGAGACAAGGATTGAGCTTGTTTCAATAAAGGGCATCTCTTAACATGGCTTTCAAGATTTTCTTTTAGAACAGAACTATCAAAAACAAGAAAAGCCATAAAAAATGTAATCCCAAGATTAAAAAAAATGATAGTGCAAAGATCAAAGATGGGAATTACTGAGAAGAGTCGATGGGGCATGGAATCCACTGTTCAATGGACCTCGGTTTGTGGTTGCCGCAGAACCTTACGAACAGTTCAATAGATATAACGCATTAAAACATTAGACATAGGACGGGAAAAAAAAAAACAGAAGAGAGAGGAGGATGAGAGTGAGCTTACTGGGAATCCTTTAGAGGGGAGTTGGCACAAAATCGGTTCTTTTTGGGAAGCCAGAACTTGCAGCGGTTCTCCTCCATTGTTGCTGCTGCCGCGCCTCTGAGTTCAGACTTCGCTTTTTAGAGAATTTGGATTTTTTTATATATATATATATAAAAATTAATCTCCCAAGTCTTATATACTAAACTAGTTATTTGACCCCCTCCACTGCGGATCATAAAATTATTTTTTCAAAAATAATATCGGAAATGTAGACTATTTTTTAAGTTTGATTATATAAAAATATTAAAGTATAAATTTAAAACTATATTTAAACAACTAATTAAATAAATTAATAAATATTTATATAAATAAATAAATCATTAGCAATGACTAAATTTTTTTTAAAAATTAAAAAATAAAAATAAATCAAAATATTTAATCCCGTAAAATAAAGTATTTACCTTTTATGTTTATTAAATTTATTTATTTATTTAAATCAATAAAAGACAATAAAAATAGAAATATGAATGAAAATAATTGAATAAAAAAAATATTACACAAGACCGAATACATTAAAAATAATATTTAAAAATAAATATTTTTTTATTTTAAAAAATATATTTCATCTATATAAAAAAATTATAGATGAATCTAAATAATATCTCCAAAATTAAACACAAAGAAGACAATTTAAAAAAAAAAAACTCTATTAAAAAAAAGCCTTACAAAACTCATAACCTAAGTTATGATATCGAGATAAACTTATAGAAAATAAATTGAAAATAATCACAAAATCAATTTAAAAAAAAAATTAATGCAGAACAATAAGATTGTAAAAGAAAATAAAAAAGAATGTTGAATTATATTAACTTTTCAAATTTATGATCCGAATTATTAGAAGGAAAGCACTATAAATAAATAAATAAAACATGAAGCTTAATATCCTACAAATCAAATATCAAAAGTTGAACCATGAAAAAAAATTAATTACATAAAAAGATCTAAAATAATTTAATTAAAGGAATGAGAACGAAAATCAAAATAAAAAAATAAATTAGAGGGCAATAAAATTTTTTCAAATGGAGGGTTAAATTGAAATGAAAAATAACTTTAACAAAAAAATAAAAATAAAAAATAAGAATCAAATTGAAAAAAATAAAACAACATGAACTTTGATTAAAGGATAAAATTAAAAACAATAAAACTTTAACAAAAAATTAAAAATCAAAAAATTAAAAATCAAAATAAAATAAATAACACATGACAAGTTGTAATTGAACAACTAGCTAATCATGTAGAAAAATCTCATGCCTAGTGTACAAAGAACACCAAATTTTAGAGAATTTTACCTTAATCTTGAACTTGTGATCAAGGTTGTTAAAATCGCGATTCAACTATTAAAATTGTATGTTTTTACAAGTTAATATAGGTTTTATGTGCTAAATCGTATATAAAACTCGGAAATGAATAAAATCGGATCAAAATACAGTAAAATCGTTAAAATCAGGTGAAATAGCGTAAAATCGCGATTTCACCACCGATTGAATGATTATGCCCGCAGGGAATAAACATTCAGTGTTTCTGCCAGGTGTCGCCTTCCTACTGGCTTAACATATCACCGAATCAGTCTTCTCTCTTCTCTTCACGTTCTCACTTCTCAGAACATCAAAGATTCAAAATCCCTAAATTGAAAAAGTGACTCAGTCTCAGTCTTTTACTCTTTTAATCTCTTGCTCTCGGCCAAGTTGCCAACAATCAACCACCGTCGAACAACCCTCTCCCCTCAGCTTTTTTATTATTCCATCATCGACGGCGTTCTTTGCACCAGCCACCAGCCACTGTGAGAATCAGCGTCCACACAGCAACAACGGTCAACGGCTTCTCTCCAGTCTTCACGAGGTAAGTTACACTGTTTATCTTGTTTCGCCTCCCTCCTGCAAAAATTCATTATTTGTGAATGGTCAGTTGGGTCTGTGCTAAATCCCAGTCTTTACACAACTGTTTGAATTTGTTTGAGTTGATGGGTCTGTGCTAAATCGTTGGGTCTGTCATCTGTGAATGGGTTGCTCACCGAAACAATTCTGTGAATGGGTTTGCAGTGTTTGCTAATTGTTTATGAATGGGTCTGTCCTCTGTGAATGAATGAGTTTGCTTATTATTTATGAATGGGTCTGTGAATGGTTTGAGTCTGTGCATTTGTTTTGATAAAAACTGCCACTCATTTATTACCGATTTTGTGAACTACCAGTTCGTTGATTGTGGCGATTCTATAAACACAGACGGAGATGGATACACAAAAGGGCACCTCATTGTGAACTACCAGTTCGTTGATTGTGGCGATTCTATAAACAGCCCTAAACCTCTGCTCTCTATCATCGATGATCAATAGACTAAATGTATGTGTAGCTGGGACTCTCTCAATAAGCATTTTCATGTCTTCCGGAATTGAAGAAGAATATAACTGGGTTCTAATTTTGAAAACAGAGTATCTAAAATGATTTTAATTATGGTATTATAGTAATTCTTTTTTAGTTATGGTAAAATGATTCTACCAGTTTGTGTACTGATTTTAATTAGTTTTTGAATTCAGTATTATGGTAATTCTTTTTTGATAGCTGGATGTTTAGTATCTAAAATGTTTATGAATTCAATATTAGTTTCTGAATGCAGTATTGTTTTTTTTATTTGAAGTATGAATTTTGTTTTAATGTATTTTAAAATTTTTTAGGATTGTTTTATGATTTTACGATTTGTTTTTACGATCCGAGTTTGTGAATGGTTTTCTATACCGTGTTAAAATCATGATTTTAACAATCTTGGTTGTGAATATCCTATTAAGTTGTGACAGCCTACATAATTACAAAGAAAAAGGCTATGCAAGTGTTCGTAGACATTTGTTGATATCTTACAAATCTATTGTATTCACTAAAGATATTAGATTAATCCTATTTAATATGATTTTTTTTTTACTAACAAAAATAAAATTCGATTGCCAACGTAAATGATTTTTAGCAAGTTTCCTAAGAAAAACACAACCAAGTTGCGGATTTTTATTTAAAGGAAAGTTTTAGCTTCTGTTTCCTTCCCGGGAAATTTAGGTACCCATCTTATATGATGTGAATGCTATATTAAACAAGGCTGCGCTGTCGTTTTTTGCTTGGAAGGTGTATGGCAGTTCAATTAAAATATTATTTATTTAAAATTTAAAAATATTTTATAGTATTTTTAAATTGTTTTGATATGCTAATATTAAAAATAAAAAAATATATCTTAATATATTTTCAAATAAAAATTACTTTAAAACATAATTTTTATTACATTTTTAAACATGGTTTGTCAATGTTTAATTTCATCACGTTTACCTAACTCTTGAAATGCTTAGATTTTAGTTTATTTAAATTAGATGAATTTTATTTTTAAAATTTTTCTATTCACAAAAAAATCATAAATATATTTGATTAAAAATAAATTTTAAATTGAATTAAAAATTTATTGCGAAACTAAGTAATCAGAATTTTTAGTTTTTAACTTTTAACTCTAAATTTATTAAATACATTCCTTAATCAGTTAATCATGAGTCATTTTCATAGAATATATTTTTAATTAAAAATAACTTTTAACTTATTTTTATCACAATTATTTATAAAAAAACAAATTTTAAATTATAACTTAAAGTTAAAAACTATAATAAAAAAATATTATAAATTTGTCAGTAAATTTTTTATATTAATATTATTTTAAATAAAAAAATATTTTAAAAAACAACTACAACTACACTTCTAAATATATTTATATTAAAAAAAAAAAATGACAGCAGCTTCAAAAAAATTTCCCTCTCATATTGTTTACTCTTTTTTTTTTTTTTAATTGCCTTTTGCTTTGGACAAGAGGAAACAAGCGGAACGGAAAGCTGGTGCGATATTTTTTCAGGCTGTATACACGACCTTTAGATATGAATTGTAAGAATTTTAATTTCTTGACAAAAATGTTCCTTTTGACCCATATATCCTTAGTATGAAAGTCTTCGGTATAATGTACCTGTTTTTTTTTTTTGTAAAGTAATTGTTATGTAATTTGTTAACAAATAAATTATTTTATTTTATAGCTAAAATTAATATAATATGCATCTCTTATGGGAAAAATTATTATAAAAAAAGCATGACATCATATGGCCAATCAAACACTTTAATCCTTAGTTTTGCAATAGTGAATTTGTTCAAAATCCTTATGAATTTCCTAGTATAAACCAAATATAATAAATATACACTCTCATAAATTTTGAATATCAAACATTATATTGAGGCAAATCTTTGAATCCACTCTCCCACATCATCCAAGGAATTAACTAATTGCTCTTGTATATCTTTTAACTAATATATTTTAAATGACCATTCAGCTTTACATAAACTTTATTTTAGTGAAATTATAATTGTTTTATATTATAATTCAAAAAAAATATAAAAACACAACTACTTTAATTAGAAATTATCAAACTGTATATAAAGTGAATTGAATTTTGCATATCAAACATTTAACTTAACTCAGTAAATATTTGAACCTTTCGTTTTTATTAAAATTAAAACAGTTTATTAAATATTAATAAAATAAAAAATTCAATATACGAGCAGCAAATTTGCGAGGCACAAAATATGAACTGCTGACGGACAGCCATGTAGCAAGTTGGAAGCTCGTTAACCTGCAACTGTCATCTGTCTTTTGCCCAGCGACTTTCGATATAGCTGTGAGTTAAATCTCAGCATTTTTCAAGCACCGCCCCATCAATAATGCAAAATGTTCCTTTAACTCGAAACTTGAACAAATAAAGAAAAAAGGAACGGCAATATTATCAAGTGAAATGAAGGTTTCATCTTAAAGAAGCCAATGGAACGCGGAAAGAGTGAACTGTATTCTAAATTCTCCACAAACAAGAGACAATTTTATCATCGTCATATCATTTGTCACCATAATCAAGATAATCTCACAGATCGCAACCTCAGATTTTTACGCAGGCTGACTTATTATTTAGAAAGAACCAGGCAAAGGAAGTACTTGAGAAGGGTTTAGAGGACCTATAGCCAGGCTGGATTGTTGAGTGAGGTAACGACAGCCTTCACTTGCAAGTAGTTGCTAAGACTGTAGATTCCCTTTTCTCTACCATTTCCACTCATCTTGTATCCACCAAAAGGAATGGCAGCATCGAAGACATCATAACAATTTATCCATACTGTTCCAACCTTCAATGCACGTGAAAGGGTGTTGGCAGTGTCTAAGTTATGTGTGAAAATCCCTGCAGCAAGTCCGTAGCGAGTGCTGTTGGACCTTTGTATGACTTCATCCAGGTCCCTGCAATTGTTTTAAAGATTAATGCTACTAAAAATATAACGCCCTTAATATAAAGCTAAAGAAGAGGATGGTTGCTCACTTGAATTTAAAGATGGACTGAACTGGCCCAAATATCTCCTCCTTTGCTATCAGCATGTCATCCTGTTATATTTAGCAATTGTGTTCTTCAGATTCAATTTCCAATATTCTACATAAAATGGTTGCCAGACGAGAAATATACCTGAACATCTGAGAAAACAGTGGGCTGGATATAATATCCAGTTGTGCCAAATCTGTCGCCTCCAGCTTCAAGGTTCGCTCCGCTCTCAACACCAGATCTTATGATCCTCAAAATCTTCTCAAATTGGTCTGAATCAACCTGTAGCATTCAAGTAGATCACTTTCAGCACAACCATAGAAGGTAGTAGCACCAGAAGCACTTGACAGAAAACCAGTAGAAAGCTGTTAAGGTGAATGGCAAAATTTCTTTTTCACACATTTTGATTCGTTCTTTGTAGTTTTAAGGAAATTATATTGACTGGCCATACTTGCAAAACTATACCAGGGAATGCCAGTGCATATAATGGATTCGACAAGTTTCAACGGCGAAGTTAGTGGATTAGTCACAATATGAAAACCACCTCGTATGTGGATTCTTAAATGATGAGTTGCTAATTTACCTGAGGGCCTTGCTCAATTCCCTCTCTGAATGGATCACCAACAGTACGTTCGATGGCACGTGCCTTTGCTTTCTCCACAAACTCATTGTACACACGCTCATGCACAAATGTACGAGAACCAGCACAGCAGCATTGGCCCTGCAAAGCGCACAAAAGTGTGATCAATGAAGTAATTGAACTACCTTGAAAACCACCTGGGTTTTTTTATACTCTTTAATATAATTTTAATCGATTTGATTTGATTTAACTATTTTTAGAAGCCATTCTATTTTAAGAAAAAATTTCCTGGGCATACCTGATTAAAGAATACAGCAGAGTGTGAAAGCTCTACAGCCTGATCAACATCAGCATCCTCACAGACAATGAACGGTGATTTCCCTCCAAGCTCCAAAGTTACTGGTTTAAGATTGCTTTTTGATGCTAACTCAAGTACAATTTTTCCAGTATCAGTTGATCCTGTGAATGCAAGCTGGAAAGAGATTGCAGATTAGAAATGGAAATCATGTTTCAAATATAAGCTTCAAAATAAGTGCCTCCTCCTACTACTACTACTTCAAATAGGACAGTGCACTAGCATCCTTTTACAAACTTTGAAAAAGTTGTATCCTCTATCTTCAGAGGCATGTCCATCAACGATGATAACAGCTACTGTATTTCAAATTTCTGAAAGCAAATTTTAAACATCATGCACGTTTTAAGCTAAATATCTTTTGAAGTGAATTTCCACCTTAGCCTACCAATTCAACTAACTACTATAATTAATATTTTTTCTACTAATGACAAATAACTACCAAGCAGAAACAACCGCTCTACGACTCCCTTGTAAGCAGACCTGGAAAATAAAATCAGAATCACAGCTATTTACCACAGCTAAAATTCAAAAGTTCATCGGGAAACCAAAAATCCCCAAGCATTATGTTCAAGGACCTTCTGAACCAAATATTAGTGTGCATTCACCATACAGTTCTAAAATCATTGATCAATAATGGAGATGATCCATGGGATTATATTTATACTATTTGAAATAATCGGTGCCTACACTAGATCTCAAGTCATGACTGCTTAAAGAACTAATAGACAATAAATTTTAAACCTTTAGGTTCAAATTCTGCAAGTTCAAAACATGTCTAAAGTGAGGATGCTTATCACCGTAAAGGAAAAGGTAAAGATGTTTAAGGCTGCATATACCTTATCCACATCCATATGGCTAGCAAGACCTGCACCAGCGGTTGGACCGAAACCAGACACCACATTCAGAACACCATCTGGAAGTCCAGCCTATCAGAAGGATTAGCTGATCAGAACAACAGATAGAAATCACATGTGCCTAAAAAATTGCCACTCAAATTTTACATAATGCACAAGTGAGAAAGCGCATATGTAGCATAGATGGCCGGCATGGATTGTAGTAAAACTCTCATTCATTTGGAATAATGTCAACACTAAGTAAACTATTTATCAAGAATTGTGCAGAAATTTAGTAATGCAAGAAGTGAGCAAATATTATATTCAAAACTACCTCATGAAATAGCTTGGCTGCATATACAGCAGACAATGGGGTCTGCTCTGCTGTCTTTATAACAACGGTGTTGCCACATGCTAATGCTGGCCCAACCTTCCAAGAAAACATGAGCATTGGAAAATTCCATGGAATAATCTGACCTGCTACACCGATTGGTTCATGCAAGGTTTGTACATGATATGGCCCATCAGCAGGAACTGTGAGGCCATGGATTTTATCTGCCCAACCTGGTAAATTTGGAGAAGAGAAAAATATTTGATTAGGAATTCCAAAAGAAAGGAAAGAAAGAAAGAAAGAATATGTCTGTGCGCAGAATGTGAGAAAAGTTTAAAGCATATTGTAGTACTAAAATAGAATCTCTGCATTTCTACTTCACCCACCAGCATAGTATCTAAATATACGCACAGTCATTGGTATTTCAACTTTAGCAGCTTGCTCATATGGTTTGCCATTATCCCACGTTTCAAGAGCTGCAATTTCATCAGTATGCTTTTCAAGCAAATCAGCAAAACGCCAAATGATCCTTGACCTTTCCTGAAACACAGCAAAGAAAATTCTCAACCCAAAGATCCTTTTTTCCCCTATTTTACATAAACAGCAAAACAACTACTCCAGTAAAAGTTAACAAGTAAGAGGAGCAGTGGTTACATAAGCTGTCATCCGTGGCCATGGTCCTTCATCAAAAGCCTTGCGGGCAGCAGAGACCGCTCTGTTTACATCTTCAACATCACCTTCAGCAACATGAGCAATCACCTCCCCTGTCCTCGGGTCCAATGTTGGAAACGTCTTCCCTGTAGGCAAAGGATACCCATGTAGAAGGTTTAATAAACGCTCTCAAGTCAAACAAAACAAAACAAAAAGGATATCCCGTGTAGAAGGTTTAATAAATTTATGAACAGATAAACTACAAGGTCCTCAAGGAGACCCCAACAGTTAAAACTTGGAATTTCCACCAGGAGGCCACAAATGTTCTATTTCCGGGAGGACTACCTCAACTGTCAAATCCAAGAATCGTTGGATCCCCTTAGAAAAACACAAAAACCATGCTCTCAGAAAACTATTCCCCCGGCCCCTCTGAGATTTCTACCTCAATGTGTCCATCTACAAAATGGGTGCTAGATAGCTTCGTTGGAAGGAAACAAAAGTTCGGTCACACTTAAAATGAGGCTGCCTCTACCTCAGAGTGAAACTCAGTGGTCCACACCCAAAGAAATAAAAAGTTGATTGTATAAAATTCTAGGGAAAAAATGAGAGAAGAAAAAAAGTTCATACCTGATGCTGCATCCACGAATTGTCCATTAATTAAGAGTTGATTGTATTTGACAGAAACAGGTGGAGTAATCGGGTCCTCAACAGCAGCCAAAGTACTCTTATATCTACCGATTAATCTGCTCTGACCAGCACCACCCCTCACTGAAATAATTTAGCGGTTAGGTAAAATATAGAATGAAAAACGGGTGATCGTTAATATCAAAAAAGCATGTAGATAACGAAAACAAAGTGTCATAACTCAAAAGGAAAAAAAAAAAAAAAGGCTGGTTCTTTAGATCGCGATCAAATCACCTCTCGAAAAGAAACATGGAGGAGCAGCAGCAGAAGAGAAAGAGCGAGAGAGCACAGTTGATATCTTCTTGGCAGCCATGGATACAGATTTGAAAACGAAGGAGGATGATCAGTGCTTTGGAGCTGTTTGCAGCTTTATAGAGAAGCAGAAAGGGGGAACCGGACGAGCTTTGTTGTATATTCAGTAATAATTATGATAATAAAGCTCTATTCTTGGAAGTTGAGGTGGCTGTCTATTTTTCAAGGTTATCCTTTTCCTTCTTCGATCTGATGATGACGCAAGGAAAGAAACACGCGAAAGCATTTTTACAAATTCATTGCTTTGTAGTAATATATTTTACTTTTTTAATTCCTTGATTCAAAATTACTTCTTCGAAGATTGTTTCTAATAGGCCAGTTCATGTATTCTTAATTTAATATCTTTGTAGCAAATTATATGCAAGAAAATAACTGTTTTTTTTTCTTTTTTCCGGGAGAAAAACCCAGCCCATGAGCAACCAAACAACCATGTGGGACCTACTGAGCAAGCACACAAGATGGCCGGAAAGAAAAGTAGAAAAATACAAACAGCGTGGAAGCAAGGGGATATTTTTTTATATATATATTTCTTTCCAAGAACATGTAAGATTATAAAGGTGGAGGAGCGGTTACTTTCTATGATTAAAGAAGAGATGGTCATTAAAATACAGTAATCCATGCAGGTAGAGCGCTTAGCTGGATTGGACAGCGTGTGAAATATTCGCTACATTCCAAATTACCGGGAGGTGAAGATTACAACACTACCCACGGATATTATAGCCGGTAGTATAAGTGCTAGACACGTGCACAGGTAATGATTTTTACATTACCGGATGTGAACTCGATTTAAATTAGAGTTAACTATTATTGCTGTCCCTGCTTCGCCGCGGGCCGCGGCACAGGCTATTTTTTCTTTTAAAAAAATGTTCAGCTATTAAAATAGGATAAAAAAATATAAAAAAAACAGGCTATCATAAATGTGTAATAAAGCAGGTGGAGATTTTAGTTTTTAAAGTAACGTGTTGGATCACGGTCCAATATATATTTTTTAAAAAATTTGTTTAAAAATAATATATTTTTTAATATTTTTAAATTGTTTGGATGTGTTGATATCAAAAATTATTTTTATTATTTTTAAAAAATTATTTTAATATATTTATATGTAAAAAACACTTTGAAAAGCAAGTGTAACCACACTCACAAACACACCCTTAATGTTTGTGTTTAGTGCTGCAATGTAAATTTTTATATCTTACATGATAGCACATATTAAAATAAAATCCACACATTTTACATTGCATGAATTATAGGATTGATATATATTTAATTGATTCAAGATTTATCGGGTTTAAAATTATCAAATCTGGATTTTAAATTGAATCGATCGACCAATTGACTTGACCAGTATGAGTTGATTGATCGTTTGATCTATCAGATGAATAGTAATAGTTATAAAATAGCTAGTTTTTGCTAGAGACATACATATAGTTTGTCTAATTGTAGAGTTACATACAAAATATGAACATATATAAATATATACAAACACACATGCTATTTTTTTTTAAAAAAAAAACAACTTTAAAATCATCATCCTTAATCATATTCATATCTATGCATTAAAATTTTCATATTCTTGCACAAGAGTGTATATTTTTTTCACGACACTTAAACACTTTCAAATCCCTCGAGTGTTATTGGGTGACTTATAGAGATCATAGATTCCCAATTCTAAAATCCATTCTAATAAGAGAGTATTTCGCAACTACAAAATCACACTTATAAAAACTTGAGAGTTTGGATAAACATTTGGTATTGGTGAGGTATTGTTACTAAGAAAAGAATCTTGAGGAGTAGACATCTTCAAGTGGTGTATAAGCTTAGTGTGGCTTCATCGGGATATTGTATTTTTAACTTGAATTAGTAAAAAAAAATACAATACTCAAATATGGTTGGTACTTGAGGTGTGATTGTAGGCTTGTCAAACCATGTTAAAAAACAAGTTTAGAATCTCTTTTCCCTTACCTATTTATTTTAAGCACTTTAATTATATTATTGGTTGTTGTGCTTAGTGTCCTTAATTGTTTTAAATTGTGTTATTTGTTAATATTAATAAAACATTAATTCACCCTCTTAGGTGTTATTGTTATCTTAATCCTAGAACAACAATATCATCATAATTATTATGATAATTATTATTATTGTTGTTGTTGTTGTTAATACTACTACTACTACCACTATTACTGTTTGTGTTGCTACTACTATTACGACCAATACTATTATCACAATTATCATTATCATCACTATTACTAATATTATTATATTACTATTACTACTACCAGTTGTAGTATCATTGTTACTCCCATTATCACTACAACTACTATTATTCATTATCATCATCATTGTTGTTGTCGTTATTGTCGTTATTATTGCTATTATTATTATTACTACTACTATCACCACCACTATTGCTATTATTATTATTATTATTATTATTATTATTACCACTACCTTTACTATTATTGAAAAAATAAAAATTATGAACTTGATTTGAATGATATAATTAAAAACTATAAAAATTTTAACAAAATATCCAAGGAAAATAATAAGAAATTAAAAGAAGAGAAAGCAAATTGAAATCATTATTATCATTGAAAAAACAAAAATCATAAACTTGATTTGAAGGATAAAACTAAAAGCCATAAAAATTTTAAGAAAAAGGCAAAGGAAAAAAATTAAAAATTAAAAGTAGCAAGATCAAATCAAATAACATTAATACACAAATTAAAAACCAAGGTTTAAATTCAAAAACAAAATCAAACTTTAACAAAAGGGAAAATGAAAAAAAATAGAAATAAAAACTAAAAGAATAGAATTTGAAATACCAATAACAATGGGAACATAATGTATTTATCAGGGTAGAAGAGAGGAATAAGAAAAAAAAAAAGATCATCAACAATAAACCAGTCATGTATGGTTGACATGCGCCGCTTCTAGTATAAAAGAAGACGGTGGGGAATAATATGATATGGTAGAAGACCTCTTCTTTTTTTTTAACAACTAGGAGTCGTTGCGTGCTCTATTCAAAGTGTGTGGTGGCTTAAACATGTTGATGTGTGCACAGTATGTGCTAACAATTTTTTTCAAATAAAAAATTATTATTTTAATTTTAAGTTATAATATTATCCTTAACTAAATTAACAATTAAAAAAAATGACTAAAAGACCCTAATACCCCTAACCTAAATGAATTAAATTTCTTGGATCTAAGGGTACATGTATAATTCTATTATGAGTAAAAAACAAAAATATGTAAACACCCTTACACAACACTCTTTATTATTTTTTTTACTCTTAGGGGTATTTTTGTTATTTTACTATTTATTAAAATAATTAATAGAAAAAAATAACCCTAAACAAATCAATAATGACTAATATATTGTATGAAGATACCAAAATACCCTCAATTTAAAGGCAAGCAATTTTGGTTAGGAAGTATAAAATGATTATTACACTAATTTTGCCTTCAGTTTTATTGTTCTTGTTATTAGAATAGAACAACATCACACTTCTTGAAGTTTTTCTTTCTTTCAAAATAACATGATAAGAAAAAAAATCGTTAACCAACCCATTTGGTAAATAAATTAGAAAAATAATACTTTTTTATTAATTGCATTATTGGACATATTTTGTTGGTTGTGCTTTATGGATTTTGAAAGAACAATTAAAGGGTTGTAGTGATTGAAGGAGCACAAACCTTTAAAAACAACAATAATAAAAATTCTCAAATAAATACTAAATTGAATAGAAAAATCTAAAATTAAATAGAAAAATAATAAATTGATAAAAATAGCTTGATTTGAAGGCATCTTTTATATCAATTAGTTATAATAGTTGACCCCTATAAAACAAGTATGTAGATTTTGTTTTGAAAAATTTTGATTTTGATCTAACAATCGAATATAAAATTATGAATATTTTAGTTAGACAAGTTGTTTGGTATAATCAGATATCTTCTCGAACTTAAACTTGTTCATTTGGTTCAAAAATATATCCACTATACTTTTATATGATTCATAATGTTTTTTTTAAGGTTGCCCTACTCTTAGCAACATAACCCTTTAAATATTGTTTTTTTAAAATTTATATCAATTGTGCTACTAAGAGCAATGCAACCAATTAAATCGTGTTACTTTCAACAACATGACTTTGTTATGCTATTTAAAGTAGTTATACTATTCACGGTAACACAATCAACAAAAGTATGATATTTCCCCAATTATTTCTTTAACTATGCTATTTTGAAGGGGCAAAAAAATATAAATCAATCTAAGAATTCAAAAGAATTTGAGCATAAGATCAACAAAGTGATTCTTCACTAACTTCCCAACGTCAAAAGGTTACTTATACATCTGTTTAGTTGTTGACATCATTGGTTGTTCCACATGTGTATTTTTTAACTTTAAACTAATGGATCAGTTCATTTCATACTGAAATCCATTTCCTCTTAAGGCCCATGACCAAAGGGACTAAATGAAAAAAGACCAAACATAAAGGCTTAACATAAGTCAAAACCTGTGAAAAGAAGGTTTATCATGATGCAAAACCCAACTCCCTTGAACTCAGCTATGCGACAGGCCCACACACCTATGAGTCAGGTAAGATATAAGCATTATGCCCGTGTCTGTGGGTTGTAGGTCAAATATTTTTTTTCCTGTAAGAAAATTGTATGTGCAAGCTTTCTTACTTTCTTATGTATATATATATATATATATATATATATATATATATATATATATATATATAAGTATAAATTAAAAATTTTGTGCATATATATAATCAAATAAATTAAGAACTATGTGTATTAAAAATATATAAAAAAATCCATTAACAATAAATAAAAATGAAAATGGAAAAATTAATAGACATATATAAATCAAGATATTTGACATTACAATGCAGGTTTTTGACCCAACTGTGTTAAATGATTTTGTCTACCAAAATCAATATTTTTATTTAATTAAATGATAATAAAAATAGAGACACATTAAATTGATTGGATAAAATAAAAGAGAAAAATATTATGTAAGATTACATATGTTAGAAATATTATTCAAAAAAATATTTTTTATATAAAACATAAAAATAATTATAGATGAATTAGAATAATCTTTTAAAAAATTAAATGCATGCAAAATAACTAAAAAATAACCATCATTTAAAAGAGGTTATATAAATAAAATGAAAAAGAGAAGGTGTATTAATTTAAAAATAATAAAATTAAAAAGATACATATAAAAATCACTAATATAAGGGGGAGAAAAGGCAAAGTGCTACTAAGCTTCGCAAGTCAGGTCAGGCTGTTTAGCCCATTCTATAGAGGCTTGCACACTTTAGTCTTGAATATTTGTTTTTATTACAGATAAGGTGGAAAATATGTCGTTTGCCCCAATTATTTTTGAAAAAAAAAATAGTTGACTAGTAGTCTATAATCGTCCAAATTTTGATTACTAAGGTGGCTAAAAATCAGTGTAGAAGGTTTTGATATAAAAACCTATTTTTCAAATCACTTTTAACATAAAACAACTATAAAACACCCTAGATATCTTGATAGACCTATCTATGGTCTCAAAAAAACCCAAAAAAATCATTTGAAAACCTAGATTAACACACAATTAAAAATCTTTTCAAGTTCATATATGTTTTTAGGCACTTTCAAGGTAAAACAAGCACCTAAGCTAAATTTTCATAATCAAATGGAACCATTTGACATAAAGATCAACCATTTTGGTGGCTGAAATCGATGCAAATAATATTTTTCTCTCTAACGTTGGAATCTGATAACCTCTCTCTCGTCTCTTAAATCAGGGACTAAAAAATAACAGGAATAAATTTTTATATCAAAATTAATTTGAAAAAATATTGAGGGATTAAGCATGTATAACTGGTAAAGTTTGAGAACTAAATTAAAAAATTTTATGTGAACTATGGAATTATTACTCATGTGTGGTGTCTTTTTTATTTTGGTTTTTTATCTTTCTATTATGTCATTAGTCGATAAATTTGATATAATTATCCTTTAATTTGGCTAAAAAAATGCAATTGCAAAAAAAAAAATATTTATGAATCAAATTGAAAAAAATAGTAAATTCATAGTAAAATATAAGAGAATGAATACATTCATGTATACACAATGTTTTTAACATATCTTTTAGAATTTTATTAATAAAGAGAAAAATAGTATTTTATAAATATTATAAACCTTTTAGTTTTTTCTAAATATTCTTAATGTTAATGAACAAATCCTAAAACAAAAACAAAATATCCCATTATTCTAAACCAAATTTACCACTTTATGCACTAACCCCCCGACCAAAAAATTCCCAATCATTAAAGGGCAATCAAATCAATCATTCCACTCTCCAATTCAATAAGCATACCATCCAACATCAAACATTAAAGGGCAATCAAACTATTTTAGCTAAAATTTAACTAAAATATATAGAGTAAAGGTGTGGATGCTCTGAAAAGAACTCTTCCACTAGCGGTCCTCATAAAAAGTGGTAGAAAAAAAGAGCACGCAAGCGTCGAGATTTTGAGAATTAAGTGTTGCGGGCAATGGTTAGATAAATAGATTAGATTGGAGAGGAGGATCCACGTAAGCATTTAATAGGTGTGGGGTCCATTGTTATTTCTAGCAGATGAAGATGGATTGCCTAATGACTTCTGGTTAGTTGGCTTTCTTGTTTTCTGTAACTCCTTAAAGCATGGATGGAGGTTTGCCTTTCCTTTTATTTATTAACTAGAACACAAAATATCACGAGTGTTTTACAAAATTTCACTTTACAGTGAAATATATTTTGAGCTATAGCAAAATTATTTTTATGTCATTTGGTTCAAAAAAATAGCTTCTTAGATGACGGTGTTGATTTCTTTTTATTTTTTATATTAAAAATAATATTTTACCCTCAAAATTAATAAAATATAGAATTGTTGACTAAAAATTTCCTGAATTTGGATAAACTTCTTAATAGTACAAATATATATATATAAAATATTCCTACCACTTTCTTTATAAAAATCATTGAAAATTCTTAGTGTTCCAAAACAAAATCCACATTTAATCGCATTCATACATGATAATATGATATAGCACATGATTATCCACACATGCAAATCAACAATATTGACATAAAACTAATATAATCATGCTACAAATTATACAAAACAAATAGTAATTCAATTTGAATTCGAGAATAACTTTTTAAAACTGCCAAAGATAAACATAACACATTAGAATGAGTCAAGACAATCTTTATTTTTTGGGCTAGAAATAGCTCTATTACACCTTGGCTTCTAAGTGGCTTTTTTTTTTTTTTTTAAAAAAAAAAAGTAATTATTGAAATTCATTTCAGTAAAATAAATAAAATTATTTTTTAAAATATTATTCAATTAAATACCTTTCATTTCTATATTTTTTTTTTTCAAATGAGATAATAAACTTCTTTTTATATATATATTAGCATACGTTTTTTTACAACTTTTCATGATTGTTTTTTTTTTAATTTATTAAAGTTAATTATAATTAAATAAATGAAATTATATTTGAGATATTTTTTCATTAGATATCAATCAATTTTGGATGAGATTGTTGCCTTTTTTTTCCAAATTTGTTTTCAAAAGATTTTCTTACCAGAAATAATCTCATTGCTGTATAATTAAGTACAAATTATTTGTAGAGCTCCAATATGCATCCTTGTCTTATTTTACAACTTAATATTTGGGTACTATTATAAACAATTTTAACATTTATTAATGAATATAATTTTTTATTTTTTATAGTGTAAACATGTTGCGAATACCTACAAATTGTTTTTAGCATTGATAACAAAATTGAGCCCCACGCACCGCATAGCACGGGCAAGTTACTTGCGTGGGTCCTTGAAAGGACATTAGACGACTACTCAAACGTAGATCTCTTCAACTGGTTTCCTTTTTCTACAATTCTAGATGTAAACATTGACAGGTTATTATTTTATTAAAAAATAAAATAAATCATTTTAATAAAAAACAAAGTCACCGCACAGGAGAGCCGTACGCCATCTTCTTGACCTTCCGAGCAGGAGGATTTGTCTAAGAAAGAAGCGAATTCCAGGCTTGAGAAGGTATCCGAGAGTATATTAGTTCTTTTTCAAAGTATATTTTTAAAAGATATTATTTTTAACATTATAAGAAAAATAATATAAAATTAAAAAATTAAATATTAATAAAAAAAAACATGTTGAAACTCACACAAGCGGATAATATATGAAAGCATGAAGTGCAATGTTAATTCAGTTTTCATGTGGGTATGGTATGACATTGACAAAATCAAGGCTCGTGAAATCGAAATCTCACAAGCGTCTCTACATTTGTTCTCATCTCACCCATCGCTATCAGCTTATCTTAGAAACGACGAATGATTCTTCAAACCTCGTGCCTCCACAGTCAAAATGTTCCACGTTTGCTTTTTGTCAGGTAATAATAAAAAATATACATAGTCAAAAAGATAAATATAAAAATAAATTATTCTTGGTATAAAATTTTTATGGATTTGAGATGTTTTTATAAATAATATTTTTTATTTATAAAATATTCTTGTAAAATATTTTTAATTCTAAAATTATTCAACTAAAAATTTTAAAAATAAAAATAATTATTATCAAATCTTAAAAAATATAGCTCAACTAGTTAAGGTAAAGATTTGTTCTTTAAAGGTCACCAATTATTTGAGTCCCTCAAACATTAAGATTACAAGAAGTTTATATAATCATTAACTTCAAGACTCATAAAATTAGTCAAAGTTTAAAACCTAACTTAGATGTTAACCGACAAAATTTAAATTACAAGTCAAAAAAATCAAACTATCTAACATGATATTTTTTAAAATAATCAATAGAAAAAAATCAACAAGTCTATCTTTTCTTTAATTTTTCTTAAATATAGACCAAATCAACCAGCCATATCAATTTTCATTTTATAGCTAAGGTATATAAACTATAAAAAAAACTAATTATTTTTTAAATATGTAAATTTAACAACAATTTATATTAAAAGTTAAATAATTTTTTTTATATATTTTATTATTTCTTATCCACGATAATCAAATAGAATACAGAAACATCCATTTCATCTTTATATCATTTCCAAACACAATTAAGTTTCTCTCATTTTGTATCTTATCTTCATTGTCTCCATCTCTTTTATCACGAGACATTAACCGAACGCTGCATAAATCTCATTCCACCCATCTCTATCTAGGGTTTTAATCCCTTGCCTCCAACCTTATTCCCTCTCCCTGGAGTAACTAGACTGATTATCCTCAATCATATAGCATTGCAATACCCTTCCCATAGAGAAAACCAACATCATAGCCAAATGGAAATCTGCTAGCAGTTCAAAAACACACTTGCAGATATGCAGATACATAGGTTGATGTGCATATAATCTCTATATTATTCAACCCAATGACCAGTCCTGAACCTTTCCACACACCATACTCTTGTTTGCAATAAACTTCACCCAATACAACGAGGGTTTTTAAGATAAAGCAACGCGTATTTTTGCATGTATAAGGTGTAAAATGTTTGGTAAAAAACATACAACTTACATAGAATGAGCATATTTCAGAGAGCTTTTGACATTTATGCTTTCGGCACATAGCTGGAGGCCATTGCTACCGGGCAACTATTCCTTGTTCTATTTCTATTAACCTAACACATCCCATGAACAGCAGGCAAAAAGAAGATGAATCAACGTGTAAATAATAGAACTAACCCATTAGAAAACAGAACCACTAAGCAAGCTCGGTGATTCGTCATCAAGCCCAAAACACTTTCGCCTTTTTATTTTGGCTACCTTAACAGAGTGAAACAGGGTTCATCATGACAATTCAAAAACCTTAAATTCTTGAGAAAATAAAAAACATGCACTTCTATTCGATTTAACCTAACAAATCGGCACCCCCATGAGATTCTGCCTCCTTTCAAACTAATCACATAAATAAGCAGATCAAACACAACCAAAAACATAGCTGACAAAACCCACAGAGCAAAAGACACAAACAGATAGTTCAACATCAAGCATGTTCTAAATAGAGAAATTGGCCAAAATCCTTCTTCGATACTTTAAAACAAAAAAAGAAGCTAAAGAACCATTCGAGTAAGCTTAATCACCACCAGCCTTCTGGTAGACATAGGTAAGCCCACACTTACCACAGTAGTGCCTATCAAAATGATTAGCCATGAAAGTTCCAGCACCGCACTCAGCATTAGGGCACTCCTTCCTCAATCTCTGGACTTTGCCGCTATCATCAACCTTGTAGAACTGAAGGACAGCAAGCTTGACCTTCTTCTTCTTGTGCTTGATCTTCTTGGGCTTGGTGTAGGTCTTCTTCTTTCTCTTCTTGGCACCACCCCTCAACCGAAGCACCAAGTGGAGAGTGGACTCCTTCTGGATGTTGTAGTCAGCGAGCGTGCGGCCATCCTCGAGCTGTTTTCCAGCGAAAATGAGACGCTGTTGGTCTGGTGGGATGCCCTCCTTGTCCTGAATCTTGGCTTTGACATTGTCGATCGTGTCTGAGGACTCAACCTCGAGGGTTATTGTCTTACCCGTCAAGGTTTTCACGAAGATCTGCATCTTCGCTTGTAGATGCAAAGCAGAAAGGGAAGAGATTGTTTCGGCCGGTGGCGCGTATTAGGGAGGGGTATTTGAGGAGGATGGTACCGATACTAGGGTTTTTTGGGTTTGAGGGCGTGAAAGTACGGTTTTGTCCATAGAGCTATTTGATATTTGCAGGGACGTAGATTTTTGCTTTTTTTTTTTTTTCTTTATTCAGAGTTTCAGCATGTATAGTAATAATTATTTTAAAAAATATTTTTTATTTACAAATATATTAAAATAATATTTTTTATTTTTAAATTAATTTTAATATAATTATATAAAAAAATAAAAAATTAATTTAAATAAAACAATAAATATAAAATTTTTAAATTTTTAAAAATATAATTAAACCATAAAAACAAACATACCTAATAATAACAACCTTTCAAAATCACAACTATTTTTAGAATGGAAGGTGTTACCCTTGTTAATTCCCAAAAAATATTATTATTTTTATTTATTATAACCATAAATATTGATTAATTTTTCTTTATTTGCTCTTATATATTAAAACTTGGACAAATAATGCAAGTTGCCATCTCAATGTTTTTTATTATTTTAACTCCTTTTAACTTTGTCATAATTTGGAGACAACCATTCTCATATTATTAATTACCAACTTTTTTTTATTTAATACAAGGTCAAATAAATCATGGACTATAGTTTTTTTTTTCTTTTTTCCCATTGCACAATTATAATTTAGAAATAGAATTTCATGAAGTTCAGCAAAATGAGTTTTAAGTATTTATTTAAAAATATAGTAAAATATTACTTTCTAAAATATTTTTTGTTTGTAAACGTAATAAAATAATATTTTTTATTTATTAAAATTTATTTTTAATATTAGTATATTAAAATAATAATAAAATATATAAAAATATAATTAAAAATTAAAAAAACTAAAACTTTTCAAAAACACTATACAACAACAATCCCAAAACACTCCCTAAAACAAACAAAATTTTGTGATTAACATAGATAGGTTCAAGATTTACACTCTTTGAACAAGATTTATAAACGCTCAAACAACATGGAATCGAATATTGATTTTTGCACAAAATCTTTATGGGCTCGAAATTTACTCAAATAAAAATAGACAAACATGGCTTGTATGATAATGGACCTCAATTTGGATCCAAGGATGCCTTTGCAACTTAATATTCTCAATGAAAATGCCCCTGACTTAGGCTCATGGTGTCTCGATGGCTTAGCACACCTCCAAAGTCTGCCACCCTCCACGGTGCGTCGGCAAACTGTATTTTAGTAACCATAACCTAACAAGAAACCTTTCAGACAATACAACCCTCAAACAAAATACTACTTAATAAATAAACACACACATTTACAACCTTACTAACCCTAAATACTACTCATAAATAAACATGTACACTAACGGCCTTACTAAAACCTCCCCTCCTACTTGAACTTGGACATTGAAAGATCTCCAAGCTCGTAAAAGAATTTACTTTACAGGTTTTGAAGTTGCCGAGACCCAACATTGCTGGCCTCTCAATCTCTGAAAGACCTTTTATAATAAAAGTTTTTAGCGACCTCATAAGTTCCTTTTTTCTTGAGATTTATAAATCATTATCTATATTAGGATTTAACTGATGTTCATGAAAGTTAGCTCGATATTCCTTACGGCTTTGCAAAATTGCCCTTCATGTTTCTTTGGAAGCCAAACGTTCTTTTTTTCCTCTCCCCTTTGATCCCTTAACTCTACATTTGTCTAACAAAATCCTATGGATTCCTAAATATTATTTTACATTTATGATTTTCATTATGTGTATGAATTTCATAACCCAACAGTCTCAAAGGTCTGTTTCTGGGGCAAAAGCTTGGGAAATCTTGGCTTTTTTCATATTGTAGCTCATTTACAGAGTTACCAGTAGGGAATTCCTTCAAGTAAAAAGGAGAGAAATAGAGACCTGCGAATGGGGCAGGTAGAGTTTCATTTCAGGACCTGAATGCTCATTCATCCAACTGTAAATTGTCCATAAAACACAATTTTTTGAGGGAATGGACGAGTGTTCCCTCTTCATATAAATAAACATACAACCAAAATTGAGATCACCTTTAACAGCAGTCGGTTGTCAAAAAACAAGAAACTAGTGTGATCTCTCAAAAGAACGAGGGAACAATCGGGGAAAAATCGTATTTTTTGCTTTAAAAATCAGCGCATATATTCCATAACAAGGAATGTGAATTACAGCCATCGCAAAATACCTGTAGGATGTGTAAAATCATTAGTTTTTTTTATTAAATGTGATAAAATTCAAAGTAAAAATAAAACAGATAAAAGTGAGATGAACAATATACCATAAAGGAGCCCAAGGTGTGTTAAGCTCGAGGAATGGATATGGCCACCTAAGAAAGATGCACAAGAATGTTACTATTACTTGAACCAGAATAAAAAAGAAGAGAAAGTATGTCTTCTTTATCTAGTGATTGGAAAAGAAAACCAAAAAAATACCATTATGCTTACCACGTAAAACCACATGCGTGAATAACCCACTGGAAAATGACATAGAGGCAGCTCCACTGCACAAAATATGCAAGGCGGAACCAAGGAAATGGCTGAAAGAAAACCAAGACAAAAGGTTAATCGCCACAGAGGAGATCCGAAGACGTCTACTTTACAGCAAAAGATAAACGTATTGGGTGACAAAGGCACAAAGCCATTAAGTCATTACCCTCTCCTTTCTATCGAAGCAGTTCTTTTTCACTTGCAAAAATTAGTAATTTCACGTGAAGGCTGTGAAGGATTGCATATTGTTCCCTAGTCAATAAATTTACACTAACAAATTTGTTGGAGGCTCCTCTCTGTCAAATATGCCACAAGGAATAAGAGTCTTTTGTAATCACACCTGGTTCTCTAGTAATCTCAGGTACAGCCTACACAGAATTGGTTTCACTAGTTTCAAACACTGATGGTGGAAGATTCATAGCAATCTAAGCGCTGGACGTACAAAGGGATTCATTGCTCCCATGAGTCATTTCTGCTCAGGCAAACAGCTTGGCTCTTGAAGGAAAAACCGATTAATCTCCGAGGACAAGATGGATGCAGAGGAATGTGTTCAAACTTAAAGCACTTTTGTTCACAGAAACTCGTATGCTCCTTCAAGACAGATTCCTCTGTGCTTTAAGGTTTCAAATTGAACTGTGTTGTTTCCTTTCTAGGGAATTCAGGGATTGGGATAATTAGTAGGCTTTCCTATGAATTATGAGCGATGCAAGTGTTTACGAGTGTCTCCGCAGTTCTATTATGCTGAAGAAGGTTTTAGCAATCAAATAAGCAGTGAAATTATCTCACAGATATCTTTTGACAAAGGATCAGACTCCTCACAAGCTGTCAATGCAGTCTTAAATATCAATATGATTCCAGAGTGGGAAGTTTGCTTCAATTGTGGATGATATCAGGTAAATGGTTTCCAGGCTGGTGACATCAAGCAAATGGTTTCCAGGCTTTCTAACTGTGTTTTAGGTTCATTGGTAGAAATGCTAACGGAGTTGTAGACTGGTTTGCTAACAATGCCATGCTCTCTTTTAAGTTCTCCTGATTGGATTCATTGTTCTCCAAGGGAACTGTGTTATCTAATGTATCTAGATATTCATATACTATTATGAAATTTCTTCCAACGTAAAAGAAAAAACAGTGAGACTTTGATGCAAATTGATGCCATAGAATCCATGTAAAATCTCACCAAAGGACATCCACTTCTAGCAGTGCAATACTTACAAGGCTATTGAGAGCAGTATCTAGCACTAGAAAAACAGCATTCAGAGAATGCATGCAACCCATCAACTGCAAAGCAAGAGATCATAAAAAATTAAGTTAGAATTCCACCAGAGAATTGAAGCAGGTAATGATTTTGCTCCATGCATTTCCAAGAGATTGTATGATCAGACCAGTACGAACAATGTACAGAGACAGTTCATAGATCTTGGAAAACTGTAAGATTAACATATAGAGAATTAAACCCAACAAAACCTCCAATAAATTAAAGATTTCAAGCACCAAAATGAGCTAAAACCAGTTCATTAGAGGATTCTCACCGCATTGAGGCCAAGGTGCGTATTTGATAAAAAAGGGACTATAATGCACCAAAATACAATGTCCGTTAGGATGACAGCACCTGCACAAGTCTGTTAAAATAGAAGAGAAATATAAATAAGCTCACTTCAACCAGAAGAAAGGCATTTCTAAATCGATGAAGCACTACTGAAAGGCCTGTAAACCCATGATGCGCACACATTTTGGCTTCATTATTGTATATTCAAGAGGGTTTGCAGAAATATGAGCAACTGCAAGCAATTTTTTTTTTTTTTTTTGTGAATTTTGCAACACAATGCCGCCTGTAGAAACTTGTTTGGGTGTAAATAAAGGCATTAAGTGCAGAGGAATTATTACAAGGAAAGAAAGCCGAAATACCTAAATGTATATATATACATGACATACACACATAAGAAGCAAGCAAATCTTGATGACTAACCTGGTATATAATTTGCATAAGGTATCCCCAAAATCCAGCTCTTTCTCGAATTGCCTCCTCAGCACAGTGACTTCGTAATTTGATGGTACCCCCACTTTTTTTCTCCTTATAAGTTATAGAGGTTGCAGTTCCATCCTCTTCCACATCCCTTTTCAAGAAAACAGAATTTTCGCCATGTTCAGACACAGCTGGTTGCTTTAAGGACACCCAACATCCATATGCAGACATCACAGTGCCCAGCTACAAAACAAAATGGTTGCCGAGCGAATGAACAAGGATGAGTCCTTACTCGAAACAGTTAACAAAATGGAGACAATAGTGCTACAAAGTTTGACATACCGCGAAATATATCATAATCAACATAAATGTCCATCTGCGCAGATAAATTAGAAACTAAAATCAGAAACCAGTTCAGAATGACATTGACATTACTGTACAGTAATTTCAGAATCAAGAACTGTAGAGGAGGAAAAGTTTTGGCAAAGCTTTTTGGGTATTGATCTTACTGAGTGTAGAAATAGAAGGCAAAAGCACCATCTAAGTAGACTACCCGATAAAGCATGGGAGACAAGCAAAGAAAAGCGAAAAATCTATAAAAGAGAAGCCAAAGAGGATTAAGACATCTCCAGCGTGGCTTCCAAAGATCATGGATGTACAGCGGCTCTGTCTTTGCTTTCTTGATTATATAAAAGGAAAGAAGAGATGGGCAGATGATAGCTAAAGCACAAACTGGGACTTGCCATCGGAGCCAGTACCAAAGTCCTTCTGAAGTATTAGACATGGATGGATACAGGATCCAAACCAAAGTGGTTCTTGTCTTGAGAGTTGACCACTTGAGATGAGAAATGAGAAGACAAGGCTACATAACCAGAAAATTTTGGTATATGTCAAAGTTGCCCACTTTTGCTGGTATGGGCCCTTCAGGCCCTTTTCTTGTTATTGTATAGTCCTCGGGAATTTAAGTTATATATATATATATATAGAGAGAGAGAGAGAGAGAGAGAGAGAGAGAGAGAGAGAGAGTCATTACACTATAGCATTACTATTTTAGTTACATGGAACTCAATGAAGCAGAGACGATATTTCTTGTTGTAATTCACTATGAGTTATTAATGGATCCTTCCATCACCGGAAAGTTTTTAAAAATCCTATTGCATTTTTTTTTCCTCTCTTCGAAAAAAAGAATTATATTTATAAAACTGTGGAGAATAGCTTCCCAAAGTGTAGCGTTTCTAATATTAATATCTGTTACTCGATAATTTAAACACAAATGATTAGCTAAAAACTCGAGTACAGCGAATTTTTCGATAGACTTTGACAATCTGTGAAATGTGTGTTGCAATATTGCTTGTACTCACATGAATCAACGTAGCAAAACCAATATTTTTTCTTATTTTATGATGAACAATTGGGACTCTCAAGTGACAAGTTTTAGATTCATACCAATAATTCCCCCTTCTCTTTCAGTTTACTTTATTGAGACTTGTTACTATCGATGAAATCAACTGGTATATGGAGTTATATATATATAAAAAAGATTTAAAATCAAGAACAACTTACTCTGTGTAGTAAATGAATATGGTAGCGTCCCAGTCCACGATATCCCTCCACAAGAGTCTAGACATGACCAGGAAGGAGATGAAACGAGTAGCCAGGAGCCACCCTGGGTGCACCCCTTTCCAGCAACTAGTCCACAGCTGGGAAGAACCAACATGGTTCCTTGGCATTGCAAGCACGGTCCGATCATTTATGTCCGGTCGAGCCACGAGGAGGCTCTGATATAAGAAGTTATCGTCACATTTTGAGGCAAGGTCCCTCCTCCATAGAACCCACAGGGACACAACAAAAGATGCAGCAACAATGCCAAAACATACGATATCATACCAATATATGACTAGTGCCATAGACACACCCACTTGGATCTTTCCTACAATGTCGAGATGCTATAAAATGTTTTAAGTGAAAGCTGCATATCACCACCATTGATTGCATCTAAGAACTTGTTTAGTTGGCAGAGATCTAAAGTTGGAAGGTTTGATGAGGGAGTGTTAGGTTTGACTGTTCGGTTTGAAAATTTTGTACCGCATGCTTTGTAATACTGGTTAAAAAAGAAGAAGGTGGTAACCGATGTGACTCAATATCAGGATTTTAAGAAAATTGTGAGAGGTAAAGACAACTGATACGATGGGACAGGCCCAAGAGGTCCAATGTAGAATATCGTTCTTAGCTCGCATCTTTCTTATTGCGTACAATGGTCCAGCAATTATCACCCTCAAGGCCTGGCCACCCGCAATGTATTGAGTGCTTCAGTTAAATTTGAGCCCGAGGCTGACATGGTGGAGGTACACTGCAGACTGGAGACCGGAGACTGGTGAGCTCCAAGCGCTAACAGCAGCCGACGCAACAGATCAGCCGTGGTTTTAACTTAAGTTTATTCTTCGTGATCCGTCGCGGGTCAAACTAAATTTATTTAAATATAAAATAAAATATTAAAAGCATGAAAAATTTCTTGATATTATTATTAAACTTTACAAAGAAAGTCAATCTAAAAATCTTTTAAACTAGCTTCTATTCAAGTCTTTAATTAAATCATCTGTGAATTGATTTAATGTCAATTAATCATGGTTCCAAAAACAAATTTAATGATAAGTAAAATATGACTTAACTTTTTAAAAAAATTTATGGTGACAATTTTTTTTTTTAATATTAAGACGAAGCTAGTTTTAATCAATCCTGGTCACACTGTGACTCGGGTTATGAACTTCACTGGATTTGATAACTTTGTTTTTTAAAAATTATTTTTATTTAATTATATGATAAAAAATAGATATTTGAAAAATCGAGTACTATCCCTAAAATAGATATTTATTTGAGATTGTGATAACTTTGTAGAAAACGAATAAAAGTAAACTAATAAAAAAAAAATCAATTGAGGACCAAAATCTTTAAAAAAAAAACATATCAAGTTCAGTGGGAATCTTGCCAAACCCGTGAATTGAGTAACCTGGGTCAATTTGTCAAACATGTGAACTGAGTTTGGACTCCATAGGGATTAATAAAAAAATTCAAAATTTTCTTTATTTAACTATATGATAACAAAAATAAACGATCGCAAAATTAAGCATTAATCCTTATGTATATGTAGCATGAGATATTAAATCTTTATACATAAAAATTAGTTTAAAAATAATATTACAATCGACCACATAATGAGAAACTAAAATAAGCTTTCCCTTATTATTTATCAAGTCACCTATTCCCTTCTGAATATTGGGTAGAGTGTCAGGTTATGACTTTTCATATTAATGTTTTTATTTTTTTTATATTGAAGGCTTTTATAGTCTTAGACTGAATGCTGCTTTTTTTTTCTCACTCTACCACTCTACTACGCTTCTTCCCCCCCTCTCTCTTTATATATATAGACACACACACACATCCTTGGTTTTATTGTAAATATCATATGGGTTTGGCAATTATATCAGGTTGTTAGACCCAGGCACTTGCGCCTGGTATAGTTTACTTGGGTCTAACAACCATGTCATACCTAAGACGCATAGGGCTGGCATGCCAGGTTGCTAAACTCAAGCGCTTTAGGTTTGATATGGTTGCCAAACTCAGACACTTGGATTTGGCATGCCAAGTTGCCAGACCCAGGCGTAAGTCTAGCATGCAAGTCAAACCCAGGCTACTTGAGTCCAACATCTTTGGGTATGACAAACATGCCTGACTCGCATTTACTTGGGTCTGCCAAACATGTCATACCCACGTTACTTGGGTCAAGGAACCATTCTGAACCCAAGAGTCATGGGTCTGGCAAGAATGTCAAACCTAGGCACGAGTTTGACATGGTTACTAGACCCAAACGTCTTGGGACTAGCAACTATGCCAGTAAGTAACTTGGGTCTCGATGTTTGCTAGACCCAAGTAAATGCGGGTCTGGCAAGTAACGTGGACATGATATGGTTGTCAAACTCAAGATATCTGGACTTGGTGGTTAGCCAAGTCCACAATAACATAGGGTTGACATGTTTGTTAGACCTAAAACACCTGGACCTTATGGGCTACCAAGTCTAACTTGAGTATTAAAACGTTTATAAATCTAACTTCTAGTTGTAATTATAATAATCATTTATATTATTTACAAATAAGCCCATAGCATATAAAAGTGAATATTCAGACTCCATCTTTTTAATAAAATTCAATGAGACCTCGGTTATGACTTAGTTTTTTTTTAAAAATAGAAATATTTTTTAAATTTCTTATAACACCTCAAAATCACACTATGATAAATTAGTGCAACCAATCTCACATGCCCTGCCAAATATTATTCTAAATTATTTTAAAAATTAATATACGTGGTTAAAAATATAAAATATGAAAACAACTAGTTTTATATGCTCTACCAAATATCTTATTTCTCTAAGTTGTTTTTAAAAATTAATATATGTGATTAAAAATATAGAATGAGAAAAATATTTTTACCCTACTCATAGTAAACTAGCAGTTACATTTTGCCTCTATAGTTTTAAAAATTATAATTATATCCTATGTCAACACAATTTTAAAATTTAAATAAAAATATGAATCTATCCTCACCCACAAATGCTAGGTTAATTCAATAAAATTCTCTCTTTTCAAATACAATTTTTATCTTTTCTCATGACAAACACAATTTCTGAACCCAAATCAAAACTTAATACTTTGCCTTTTTGCTTGTTAAATTGAGTAAAAATCTCTGCAACTTGTAAAGTAGTAGTCTTAATGCTTAAAAGATAAAAACTTTTCTTCAATTTTTCTTATCTTAAGCATCACCAAAAAACGGAAACAATGCTCCTTTTAATCAATAGGTCCTATAAACCTCATTTTAGCTCTCATTTTTATTTAGCATAGTGTATTTGGTGATTTTCGCTAATGAGAGCGACATCTTATGGACTCACCAAAAGATTTACGAGAGGATTTTTAATCATTGATATTTTTTTTTCTACATCCACTACCACTATTTTTCACTTGTTAAATAGGAAATAAATCAAAATCAAAAGATTTGTGTGTGGTTGAGGATGAGATGGAAGAGAGAGAGTCATGTGTGAAAGAAGTTGTTGGCCAAAGTTGGTGTTTTTGGCGACTAGTATGGTGAAGGCTGATGGATTTCGTGGTGGTTTTGGAGAAAATAAAAGAGCTAGATGAGACTGAAGTTATTGTCCCAAGTTGGGATTTTTACGGCGAGTGAAATATAGGTTGGAGGATTGTATGGTAGTTGTGAAGGTGATAGAAAAGAGGGGCATATGAAAGGAAGTTATTAGCCTAAAGTTGGTGTTTTTGGTAGCGAGTATGGTAAATGCATGTGGTTAGGGTTTCATGTTTGGTAAAATAGAAGGAGTTGTTTTCGGTAGTTTTTTTTGTTTTCTCTTTTTCCAAGCAAGTAACTTGAGTGACAATTTCATTAAAATAATTTAAATACTTGAAATTTAACGCAATATATGCTTTGGTTATTATTTGAAATATAATGGCAGTCATGTAAATAATTTAATTTTTTTAAACTTTTTATAGCATTTGTCATTCAGGATATAAATTATTAGACAACTTATAAACTGTAAAATATAAACGATAATTTAGAAAATTATAAAGGCAAAGCATAATGATAACTAAACTATGGAGGACCAAGTTAATTTTTCCATATAAAACTAATCATGTCATTAAGAATATTGATAATCTACAGTGAGCAATAAATCATTAGTGATTAGTATGGTTATATATATATATATATATATTCAATATTTCTTTTATATTTAGAAAGCACTAGTTAGTTGGTTGCATATTATAGCGAGAAATGTTTTGGCAATGTTATTAAATTTGATATGAGGGTTAACTTGGAAACCTCTCCACCTAGACCAGCTTAGGCTTAAAATTAAATCGGGTGAGAGTTGACTTGATGTGAGTTGATCAGCTTAGCAGCCTAACCACCGACTCAATTAACCCGATCAAAACCTAATTTGACTTAAAAAAAAAACAATTCTAAAAGACATCATTTTAACTTTTATTTAAAAAATATTAGTTAAAATGATGACATTTTAGATCGACTTACCGAACCTATGATCTAGATCATAGGCCTAACCAAGTTTAATAACTTTGCTTTTTAGAATTTATTTTTTTATTTGATTATACGATAATAAAAATAGACATTCGCAAGAAAGATAAGAAATAAAATTATAGATGAGAAATGTTATTTTCTTCTTTAACCTGTTTGTTATAATTATGCAATTATGGTTTATAACAAAATGGTTTTTTATTAGTAGCATAGTTCATTTAATAGAATGCAACAATAATAAGAAAAAAAATATTCCAAAAACCTTGGCTAGTAGGTCATTGAAGTGCATAATTACAGAAAAAAACTCGTTTCATCAAAGTTATGATTTTCACATGAGCATGCGAAAACATGTCTGAAGGTTCTAAAAGAAAAAAAATGTTGTTTTATGTGTTGATGACCAATGAAAAATAAAAAAATGGGTTATGGTTTTTTTTTTCTATGTTAAATTTGGTCCGTATTATTTTATTTTATTTTGCATCAATTTAACATCAAGGCATTTTTTTACTTTGCAAATACAATATAGCAAACGATCCGAAGCAAATTATTAGGTGTTTAAAATCATGTGAGCATAATAAAAAAGGATAAAATTGAATAAAAAAAAGTTTTATGACCTAAACAAATAATTTTTTATGGACCAAAAGAAATTGTTTTTTCCCCTTTTCATTTAGTTTATTTTGTATTGTATGTATGGTTGAATTATATGTTACGTGAACTTATATCATATATTTTAAAAGAATACATTGACACCTTATGTTACATCATATACGACTCAGTACTTGACTAGCCCATTGGTCTACGCTACGCCACGAGTTGGAGTAAAATTTTTCTTCAATAAAAAAAACATAGGTATTTCTAATGTGTCTTTAAAAAAAAAAAAGACTTTCACCATGAATTTAAAATCAACTACATATCTAACAATATTTTTATCTAACATTAAGAAAGAAACACATTAGATCAACCTCGGTCATTCTAGGTCGACACGCGAAAATTACGGGGATAATCTTTACAGAAACAAGCTAAGAAGTTAAATCTAAAATTAATTCAATGTTGAAAGATAAAATTGAAAAAAAAAACCCAATTTGTTTTATTTAAATAAGTGAACTTGAGTCAAACTCTCGATGCAAGTTATGCATGCCATCAGATTTAATAAATTTCTTATTCAATAGATTATTTTTTATTTAATATATTTATATGACAATTAAGCTCATGTGATTTTTTTTTGAAATATTTTTTTAAAAATAATAAGAAAATAACAAGTGTGTGGGACTGGGATAACAAAAGCAAATCGTTGGTAACAAAGGGTGAAACTGTATATTTTTTTTTTAATTTTAAGTTAAATAAAAAAAATTATCGATAACAAATGATAAAATTATATTTTTTTTTAAATTGAGGAAAGGAAAAGGCATTAAACAAAAAAAATAAACTATATGTTGTTGCTTAACTTGTCAAACTTTCGATCCGAGTCATGGAATCAACCAGGTTATTTCTTTTTCCATAAAATTGTATCTAAACGAAAGGACTAGAAAGAGCCTAGCACACTATGCCTTTGGAAGGAACAACATGGGAGTGTTTAAGCCTAAGGTCGCATGTCTAAGCCTATTTTTTTTCTTATTTAAAGGAGCGAGCAAAATGTCGTCTATCCCTTTTTATTGTATTTTTTTAAATAATAAGACGATGCATTGTCTACCAAGGTAAATGACACGTCTTTCAATTCAGATTCTGGCTACCATTGTGGTGATCAAAAAATCAAGGTTATAGTTTTTTTAACCCGGCAAAACCATTTTTCAATCCATTTAAAGCCAAAAACACCCATAAAAAAAAAAAAAAACAAGTCCTATAACATGTAGAAACCAAATTAGCAATAAAAAAAACAACTCAAATCAAATAAATTTTCTTAGGTAAGATAGAGGGTTAAAATAACCAATATAAAACTCCCCTCACCGAATGGGCCATTGACACCAATTTCAACCATTTTAGTAATTGAAACAAGAGTAAAATGCAACTTTCTCTCTATATATAAGAATCTATCAATCCTCTCTCTTTCCTCTCACAAAAACAAATTGAAAAATAAAAGAAATAAACTTTGGTATCAAAATTAAATTTGAAGCCACCACCTATTTTACCTATCATTTTAACTTTGATCCTCTGACTTTTAATTTAATCCTTCCTTTAAAAAAAATAATACAATTGATTACTAATTTAAGCCTAAAATGGCTCAATTAAGGAAAAAAAAAAAAAAGGTCTGAGGACCAGATTAAAAATTTAGAAAACATTAACTATTCTATTCCACAATGATTTATGAGAGAGTATGTAGTAAAATCACTATAATTAAAATGCCACATGGCTTATATAATATAAAAATATTATATAATACTAAGTTAAACTAACATACTAGTTTCAAGTATTCTTAATTAATCATCCTTTCATAAATATAAATTAACACATCAATTATAAAGTTAGAAACTTGAATTGATTTTTATAATACTTGCAATATAATATTGTAATGATAACAATTATATGAATTTTAAAAAATCAAATAAATAATTTTTATTATTTATTAAGTAAAATTTAGCTAAGTTGGATAATTATTTTTATGTATAGGTTTTATAAAAATACATTAGATGAACCCTCTACCCATATTTGATTCGAGTAAAACTAGGTCGAATCTTTACCTGATTGTTTTGATCATAATGAAATCAGATAAAAAATCAACCTAAACAGACTATGTGATGTTGATAATTCCTTATTTGTTTATATTAAGCTAGGCAACGTTTAGGGGTTAACATGATACTTGGAACCAATTTTTTTATTATAATTGAATTCAATTATATTATTTAATTTAAATTCAATTGATAAATAAGTTGAATTCATATGTATGGAAGATATAGAATTCAATTTATTTTGCTTTTATATTACCCTCATCATCTTTATTTTTTTTCATTTAAAGGTCTCTCAAAAAATAGATGAGTATTTTTGGGAAGTTAATTTTAACATTAATTTATCATTTTTAGTATAGTAAATTAGAGGGATTGATTTCTAATTTAATTTTATACTATTTTTAGAGATTGAACTTTGTTTGGAATAATTAACACTAAAAATAATTATAAACATGAGATCTCATTAAAACCTCTTCATTAAATTTAATTCAAAATGTTTCAAATATGTTGTAAAGGTTAATATCATTTAAAATAAATGATGTTAAAATTCTCTTTCAATTTTTAGGTACCCTACAAATAAAAAAAAGGAAATTAGATTTATATATCCTAGTTGCAAAAACTTCAAATTATCTAAAAAAATTTAAAGCTCACCCCAACCTAAAGTACTTGCAAATATTGCTTTTGTCATGGTCTATACATTTTAAGCATGTAAATAAGAAGAAGATTGATGTAGTAGGTAGATGTCTTTATTTCATTTTAATGTGCATGCAAGAATCTAAATTGAAAATTTGAATGCCATGTACTATAAGACCTATTTTCCCAGGTTTTTTATTGTTTATATAAATAGTGAAGGAATTATTTTCGTTTTCAATATTTATTTTTTTGCAATTATATCCTTCTCTAACCTAATTAGATAGGATTAGACATGAAATTACAGGAAAAAAAAAATTGAAAGATAGAGAATTGAAAAGTAAATCATAAACAAATATATTTATCACAACAAATTCATAAATTTTTTTATTTTAATCCAAAAGTTTATTATATTCACTTTTCAGTTCTTAAGCTTAAGAAAGAAGATAGAAATTCACTAAAAATATTGAGGAGAGAGAAATCATTAATTGGGCCACTTTATAAAAACAACACTCATCGTTCTTAGTATCAACAAATCTCATTCAACAAGGAGAGTTTGATTGTGGTTTTTTTAAACCTTCATCTTGCTTAGAAAAACATATTGGGTTCAAAAGAGAGAACTTTTTCTCTGTTTTATTTTGTGGTTTTTTAATTGTTTTTTTTATTAGGAGGGTTTTCTAAGGATGTTTATATAGATAATTTTTTAAAGATGCTAAGAATGTTTTATCAAGTGTTTTAGGGCTAAAATTGATGAAAAAATATATTTTGAGCCTTCAAGGGTGCATGTGAAGTGCTCTTTGATGTTTGTGAATTCTTTTCATTAAGCATTTTTCAATGATCCTAGGATGTCTTCATAAAGTTTCAGTATAACTCTGAGATCTAGTTCTTTCTTTTTCTTTTTTTTTTTATATATTTTTTCTGTCCATTCTCCTTTATTTTTAACACATGTTTAAAAGAAAAAACAACCTTGCTAACTCTAGGGATAACAATTTCATTCAAACTTAATGGATACTAACCCGAATATATGAGTATTTTTTGAATAGTTACTGCGCTCGCACATATATATATATATTAATTAAGTATTTTATTTTTTATTGAATAATAAGTAATAGTTATGAATATCTATATTCAAAATTCAATAAATAATTTATAAATATCTAATTTTTTTACTTTATAAATAATAAATAAAATATAAATATCAATAAAATTAACCCTTGATACCTTGTTCATCATAGCTAATTCTTGTGTTGTTAATGTAAAATAAACTGGTCTTGCCAATTAATTTAAATTTTAGAGGTATATAAGAGTATGGAAGTAATTGTTTTTTAAAGTATTTTTTATTAAAAAATATATCAAAATAATATATATATTTTTTAAAAAAATATTTTTAATATCAGTACTTCAAAATAATTTAAAAATATAAAAAATTAATTTTTTTAAAAATCAAATTTTATCCACCCTCTCTTAAATTTTGCTCGGACACCAATGCCACCTGGGCCAACAGTTGATGAAGGCTTCCTCTAACTTTGTGAATTGTGATTGGAGGACAGGACATTCACAGGCTGGCCCATGATCTATCGGTCTCCAAGAAATCATTCTGTAACAGCCGGCAATAAAAAAACAGCCGTGGCGGGATATCTTCAGGCCGAGAAATCAAACAAATATGATATATTATTAATTGCTCTTTAGTCCCTGATTCATGAACATGATTTTATATTACTATTTCATGTTTGAAAACATTTGGATTTACAAAAAATACCAATGTCTGTTAATAAAGCTACTGTCAGAATAGCAAGAATCAGGGATGACGTGGTGAGGTTTATAAACTGAAGGACTATATTATAATTAATGTCAACATCTAGGGACTAAAGAATAATTCACCCTATAAAAAACTCTGTGGATATGGTGTTCGGACAGGCAAGTGCACTTCTTCTATCCTTCAGTCTGTTTTCTGGTAATAATAAAAACAGCAGCAAAAGAAAAGGAATTAAATAAATAAATTCAGCTGATCAGCCAATGACCATGTCTGCTGCTGCCGCAACGGCGATTGCACATTTTTCAACCCCAACTTCTCTCGGCCACAGTCAATTCTCAACCACTAAAAACAAGAGCGCGGCAATCTTATCAAACTCCATACCCACTTGCAAAATCACATCACCATCATCATCTATCAGTAAAGTCCAATATGGATATGGTTACTCGAAGAGAAAATCGGTTCTTACTGGGTTCAAGCTCTTTTCTTCTCCAGTCATGGAGTGGCAAGATTGCACGTAATATACCAATAGTATTTCATTGTACTTTGCTTTTAACTAATTTTTTCCAATTTTGTTGGGCTGTGAAACTGTAGAAATAATTGGGAACTGGAGTATGTTGTTGTTGAAACTTGAAAGTGGTTCTTCAATGATTATTGTGACCACACTGTAGTTTAAATGCAGGGTTAAGATGGAGATTGACGTGCCTGTTGGGGTGGCTTATAATCTTTATTCAGATCGTGAATCAATTCCTCGTTGGATGCCCTTCATTTCATCTGTGCAGGTGTGCAACAATTTTGATGCTTCATTATTTCATCTTGAATCAAGAATTTTCATTTTAGTGTATAATGATCTAGATAAAATCTTGATCTGTCTTGAAAGTGTTATAGCCATAAATGTGTGCATTTTGGATAAGTTGGTGTTTGATTCTATTTAATAGGTACTCAAAGACAAACCCGACCTGTCACGGTGGTCACTGAAGTATGAAGCACTTGGTCAGAATATTGAATACTCTTGGCTTGCTAGAAATATGCAGGTAATGATCCTTTGTATTGTATGGAAACATTTTCACTAATTGTTCATGGACCGCATGTGCTTTCGCTACGTTATCAGAGGTGAAATCGAGGTCTCCTTGCTATGTTCCCTTTCATTATTATTCTCTGTTCATCTTGTTGCAGCCAACTCCGAATCAGAAAATTCATTGGAGATCTCTGGAAGGTCTTCCTAACAGGTAACTGCGAAGAGCAGGTAACAAAAGTTCACGATTACCTCGTTATCTCGAAAATCAAGAACACACCTTTTAGCCATTGTATGATTAGTTAATGAGAATATGAGATTTCCTTTGCTAAATTTTCAGCTCAAGATGTCCAAGAATTTATTCCACAGAAATATACCACCATCAAATGATTATGGAAAAGCTCTCGCCTGTTGTATTTGCTGCCTGTGGTTAAAGTAATCTTGTTGATACACTAACATGACTTGAAATTGAATAACTTGCAGTAAATAGCTAATTATCGAGTGCGTGTGTGTGTATCTCATGAAAAGATAAAAATTCATCTGGGACTAAATTATTGGATGAAAGCAATATATAGAATCTGCATTGGCGCCATAAATCTTTGTAAATGTCTGGTAGATGCTTAGTGATGCTGAAGCAAGCACTTTTGTTTTGGGCTTTCTATTAGGAAACTCTCCCTAAATATATTAGAGAGAGGGAATGGTGACCAATTGGACTGGTGTGGACATAGATTAATAGATCTAATTCATTGAAGCTGGTTCATCATATCACTTTGCTTTCTCTATTACCTGCTCAGGTCATATTTTTTTCTGGGAATTTGCTTGTATCTGTCTTTCAAATTCTCATTGCTACATGTTGATGAGTTTTAGTGTTGTACCTGATGCTGTTAGAAAACACCAATTTCAGTAGGGTTTTCACGAATTTATCTGGGAAGAATATCTCATGTGCATTGACTATTTTGAGTGTCAGATTGCTTGTAAGGAATGTGTGATTGTTGACACTGTTGAGCTAATCCATGCCCATATAACTTAGGATTCATGTCATGAAAGAGTTATCATACTGTTTTGCTCATATTTGAGTGCCTTGCAAATTGCAATGTCATTTCATTTTCCTTAGCATGATAGCAGAATGTTAATTAACGTTTTTCTTACTTTGCAGAGGCATCGTTCGATTTTTTCCTAAAGGTCCTTCATCTTGTCGAGTAGAAGTGAGCTCCCATATACAGCATTCAGTTCAATCTTCATGGATACACCATTCACGGTTATTAATTACCAACTATTATAATCACAGTTCATCACCCTCAGCTTAGTGGATCAATTGGATTGTTAATTTTCTTAAGAGATCTACTAGATAATTCTGATAAGATTGCCATTTCTGCATGTTTTCTAAAACTTGCCAGAGTAGGCTTATGTAATTTCACTTCTAAGTAGAACCTTAGAATGAGAAAGAAAAATAAATCTGATAAGATTTCCTCCTTCTAGTCTCTGACAATTCAGATGTTCTCATGCTTGGGATAGTAATATGTGGCTCTGTGAGTCTATGACAAGGAAAAGAACATGATGTTTCATTTTTCTTGCAATTAAAACTTAGCTCAGTCCCTTATAATTGTATTTTTCCTTTTCAGCTAACGGTTTCATATGAAGTTCCCGAACTTTTGGTTCCTGTGGCAACGGTAAGCATTCTTCCTTCCATTTAGATGCTTTTTTATTACTCTGAAAGGAGCACCAGATACTTAGCCTGCAAAAAAGTATACAATGAACAGTAAAATGCATTTTAAGTGGGTGTGCGGTTGCGTGCTTGTGCGTCCGTGCTGCTTGTTTTCAGCCGAGAAGAAGATGGAAAATTGTCATATTTAAGGATGTCCTTACACTTGCAATGCAGTGAGGGATTTATCTGTTTTACTTTATTGTGATTTTTGCAGGCACTGCAACCTTTGCTTGAGAGCTTACTCAGAGGGGGTTTGGAAAGGTTTGCAAAACTTGCAAAAACCACTTTGGCTGACTGAAACCTTTGCTCCCAATGGGGTAACTGGAACTCATGTTTAATGATCATCGACAATTTTTTCAGATGGAATATTTTCAGAAACAACATGATTCTCTTTCACTGGCAGCATAGTTCCCTGTAGAAGGGAAAAGTTCTCTTATTAATTTGCCATTGATTGTATTCACAACCTTACTTTGGATGATTGATCAGTTCCACAAATAATGAAAAGTTCGTGTTATAAGCTTGAGTTTTCCTTCCGTTGGCAGCACTCCCTAATTTCAATAAGAGCAGGTTATTTAAATAACACTTCTGTTTCTTGCTCTCTTCTTACCCATGTTGCTGAACTGCTAAATTTACCACTCTGACGTATGTAAGAGCAAAAGAAAAGACAACTTGTTGTCCCATTTTTTGTTCTGTACGTTTTCGAAAATAGTTTTAACATACCTGCATTAGGGTTCAAGAAGAAGAGAAATGTACCAATTGTAATGATAGCAAATAAGCTCCCTCAAATAATGAGGCAGCACGGACCCTTTAGAGCTAGATTCTACAGAGTGAGATTCTCATCAACATTGTAGGGGATCATGGAAAGGTGGCTAACTTAAGACTAACCCTACAGGAACTTTTCATATGATGCTTCTGTTGATTTTGATAGTATCAACAAAAAACTGAATTGGTCAGTTTGTTTCTTATGCAGCTCTTATCTCCATTATAGCCTTTTTCACTCTCTAACCAAAATTCCAAAATTCCGAAATTCTCATCTCCATCAGCACTGGTAGCTTTCCATGTTTATGATCCACTTCCATTTTGATTTAGCTTTTGGCTTTGGGAAAAAGGTGTTTGATATGAAACTAGTGACAGTGACAACTCTGCTGTGGTTGGAACTTGGAATTCTCGCGGTGATCTGCAGTGTTTCTCGCTCAAACGAGGAAAAAAAAAAGAGCAAAGTCATTCTGATTCCCTGTTTGAGAGTTTCGAGTCAGGTTATGTTAAACATCTGAGTACTCTCAAGTCTTATCGCTGAAGGAGTCGTTTGAGAGCCCACGGATGAAATCAGCCTTTTTAAGTTTTAAGTTTTAACTCGCTTTGCTGTGTACGTCTTTCTTTGAAAGCACCCTTATATTTGATAATTGTATTTTAAAGAATTTTTTAAAATATTTTTATATCAACGTATAAAAAACTAGCAAACAGGATGATGCTCCTTGGTGGGTAGGTCGGCATATTAAAATTACAGAGCAAGTTGAATTGAGTATGCTAGTCACTTCATGAGTCATGGGTTCGTAAAAGTGAAACATGAAATTAATGTTTTATTTTGTTAGATTTTGTTTGTTGGAAAATAATTTTTTTAAAAAAAATAAATTTTTTAAAAAATAAATTTTGAGAAAATATTTTTTGATATTTGGTAGTATAATGAAAAATAAATTGAAAAATATTTTCCAGTATTAGCTTATGTCATGAAAAATAAGTTGAAAAATAACTTACTAATATTTTATTTTTCTTAAGTTTATTAAAATAATAAGGAACAAATCTTATAAATTAAAAAGTTGAATGATAATGAAATTGAAAAAAAATATAATTTCATAAATTATTTCAAATAAAATAAATAATAATCAAACTAATAGAGATCAAATCTAAAAAATAAAAAAAAAATATAAAGAAATTAAAATAATAATAATCAACATTTGATAAATTATTTCAAATAAAATAAGTAACAATCAAAAGAATGAGGACCAAATTTGATAGATAAAAAATTTCAATAAATAAATGATAAGGAAAAAGCAAATAGCAATTATAAAAATAAGGACTAAAGTTAATATAAAAATAAAATTTTAAGAGATGAAATTAAAAAATAAATATTCAAAACAAAAAATATATATCAATTAAAAGTTTGAGGATCAAATTTGATATAATCAGCAAATAATGACATTTCTAAATTTTTCACAACTTCCAGAAAGTGTTTTCTATCCAAATTTTCCAGAAAAATATTTTCCTAAAAACCAAGCTAAATTTTCTTTTTACTGGAAAGTGTTTTTCGTTAACCAACTTTTCTAATGGCAAACAAACATAAGAAAATTTAAAAAGTGATTTCTCGAAAACCACTTTATAGAAAATAAACACAGCTAAAATAAAAAATATTTTCCTGAAAATCAAATCAAATTTTTCTTTGACTAAAAAATATTTTTCGATGACTAGCTTTTCTAATAACAAACAAACATAGAAAAGTTTTGACAAATAATTTCCCATAAACTACTTTACAGAAACAAAATGGCATAAAATACAAAACAGTTTTTGAACCCATGCATTGGGTACATGTTTAAACAGGTCTCACAGGAATGCAGAGCACATATAGTAGCTGAAAAGGAGAAAGAATAGACCATAATAAGAAAATTTTATTCGAACTGTACAGATACATATCAAGATTAAAAATGGAATATATCAGATTTGGCAGCTAGGCCAAAACCAATCCATCCATCGATCTCTACACCACCAGCATCCACCCCCCAGTATTTACATCAACCCATACTCAATGCTTGCTGTTTGAAAACCATCATCTGCAAAACTGCAAGCTGCTTTTTCTATCATGAAACTGAAGAATCCAAAAACAGTTTGTTTAATCAGCAAGAGAAATTAGAAAATTATTCTATAACATTCAGCGGTTGGCACTGCGCTCCAAATGGTTCCTCAAGCTACACAACGCCTCTGCAGAGAGCCTACACCCTTGTTTCTGTTTAGGTGCAAGTAGTGAAGAGAAGCACACAATAAGTGCAGTGAGATTGTCAATTGCTTTACGATCCAAGGCTTCCAAGACAAGGTCCTTAGCACACTTCTCAGGGTCATCATGCCGCCGCAGCCAACGACGGACAAGGCTGACCGCACACTGACTTGAAATGGAATCCCAAATCCCATCACAACCAATTATGAGAAATTCATCTTCCTCTGTTAGAACAAGGTGCTGGAATTCTGGCTCAGAAATGAGAGGTGAAGGAGAACCCCAAGAGTGTTTCAGGTACCAGTCACCAAGGGCTCGGGAAACTGACAGGTCATGATTAAGTAATCTACCTTTATCAAAATACCCGCCCAATTCTTCAAACCGCCTTCGCTCTGATGGATAAGTAGGTTTATGGTCTTGGGACATGTCGATTGCCTTTCCTTTACGACATAGAACTGCTCGGCAATCACCAACATTAGCAACCATTAATAGCCTGGAATATGGAAGCATGATCAGGATGCTTGTGACGGAAAAAAATCATTTCCAGGATATACTGAAAAATTATCAACGTGAAGCACAAAAAAAAAAAGCACTTAGAAGTTTCTATCTTTTCGAAGTCAACTAGAGTAATGCACTTAAAAGATGATGCAGGAAGGCTGGTATTGAGCCCTCTTAACCATTAATGGTAACATGCAACATGGAGCCAGCGCATTGGACATCAGAAGTTAACTCAAACGTTTGCAGGTTCAGGCAAAACATCATGTGCGAGGACAAAAACAAGACAAACCATAGTTAGCATAACATCATAGACTAGATGTGAAGATTGATATAGAATAGTGGATTTCATAAAACATTTATAATAGATAAACTGAGTGGAGATTGACCAACATCACATCCACAAATATACCTAAAAACATAACTCCGGAGAGGTAAAACAAAGCATTCACATACACATGGTTATATTATCACGTTCAAGAGCACGGATATACCTTCCAAATACAAAAGCAGTAAGTGCAGTTGTCCCTGAAAAAGTGCTCACACTGCAGTCATTTTCCAAAGCCAGATCAGCCTGGTGAAATGCTTTCCGGAGGGAGTTCTCAAGCTCCTTCAAGAATATATTGTCAATTTCAGATGTTTGAGGGAAATTTACATCTTCAAAAAAGATTCTCATTGCATTTCTTCTCATATAAGCTGCTGCTTCCGGTCCTTCATGACCATCAAAAACCTGCAAATAAACTCAATCTCAGTCAGTTATGAATTCCTTCAACCTATCAAATAAATAAATATTCAACAACCATGGGTTTGATCAACAATTACCCCATAGAAAGCACTGGGCTTTGGAAACTTAAAGACCGAGCCCAATTCAGCGGATAGATCATCTATGCGTATATGCTCATCTTCCATGTATCTTCGATGCCCAATGTCAGCAAAGCTACCAGAACGAATACTAGGAACAAACTCCAGGATGGCGGACTCAATAGTTTCCACATCTGAAACTTTTTCTGAACATGTAATATCCTGAAAAAGGAGTTAATTTTCCATTAAGTTTTTCACCTACAGCACAACTACTCAAAATCTAAAAATCTTTCAATCATCATTGATAAAATCTATTTTTACAGTTCTCGCCATCAAATGCATAATTAAAATTATTCTTTCAATCATTATTGACCAAAAAATTTCTTACAGATCACACCATCAAATTCATAATTAAAATTGCTATATAGCATACTAACGAATAGTAGCAGGAACAAAGCAATTCATTGGAAACACCCAGAAGTGAACTATAATATTTCTATTAATTTTTCTGTACCCTACAAATAAATTTAAAAAAGGCAGAAAAATTCATTCAGATTCAGCTGGACTACAAACAAGACTAAACAACCCATTATGAGTATTAAAAAAAAAAAAACAGTAATTCAACACACAACCAGTAGAAAATACTCAATTTTAACTAGTAAATATTCAAGATTCTCAAACAAAGTAAACCCTAGCAAAAGAGAAAAGGATGATGAAGAAAACTGACCAATTGGGAGGCGGATAACTCGGCGGAGATCAAATCGGAGACGCGAACTTGACTTAACCTTCTAGGGGAGGAAGAAACAGTAACAACATCTCCAATCTCATGAGCAAAACATTGAACATCCAACACCGGCACGCTTACTGCCTCTGATTCAACTACCATATTTCATTCACCGAAAAAATTAAGATAATAAAATCAATCAATTTTCTCTTTTCGAAAGATTCCAACTTCAAATCCCTTTCTCTTCTCTTCTCTTCTCTTTCGCTGGTAATAATGATTTTAATTTTTTATTTTCTGAGCCGTCAAATTTTGAAACTTAACTGGCTTCAGCAATAGGCTTATATATATGCATAACTGATTCAGGGTTTCTTTATTTTTAAGAGAGCGATGACCGGTGGCTACAGGTCACTTAAGTTCGGTAATTGGACACGTGTGCGTTTTTAAACCATGGGATCTTAAGAGACCGTTGTTTTCACACGCTAATCGAGTAACTCCATTAACACGTGACTGTTATTATGTTGACGCGTGTCATTGCATGACTGTATCGTCCTTCTATGGGGGGAGGGGGGTGTAGCGTGCTGAGCGGTCACTGGGGAAAAGAAGTTTTTCTGACTGTTTGTTTGACACTGAGGTGATTTTTACGGTTAGGTTAAAAAATAGATTGTAAAAAATATTTTAATCATAATTTTTAAAAATATATATTTGGTTAAAAATATTAAAAATAAATTTTTATAACTAAAAAATAGCTTGTTTTAATTTTTATAAAATCAAGATTTAAAATATAATTATATATAAGATTCAGTGTAAAAAACAATTTTATTTCACTTAAAATATCAAACATATAAGATTAAGGGTAAAATTTAGACGCGGGCGTCCCTGGAATGACAGTGGTATACGCTTTGGCGCGGCGAGGGGAACACGCGGCAACAGTTTCGTCGCCGTTGACAGGAATAGGGATCCACAAGATAATTCTGGACGGCTAAGATGCATCTGGACTCTTCTGGGGATTGCTAAACGTCATGTGACTTGCCTAAATAATTTTTCTTCTACTTTTCTAATGCTGGCTCAATGGAAGCTCTTTTTTTGTAATTATTAATTTTAATTTTAATTTTAATTAATACATTATTTTTTATTTTTAAATTTAATTTTTAATAATAATAATAATAATAATTAATATTTTAAATTATTTTTGTAATCTCATAATACTTCAAGACATTATTATAATTCATGCTCTTAGAATTTTTTATTTTATATAGATAAATTATATTTAAATAATACATTTATAAAAATAAAAATCAATCAAAATTAACCTCTAATATAAATAAAACAAGTTGTAAGATAAAAAATAACCGATGTAAAATATTTATATTTATATCTAGCTTTTTTTTTTGTAAGAAATATTTGCTTTTTATTTTAGTTTTTAATTAGCATTAATAAATATTTATTTATTGATAAGTTTATATTTTTTTATTTTTTTTATTAAATGCAGACACCATCCTCTCATTTTTCATTAAAATAATTATACACCAAAAAACACTTTATAACATTCACGTCTTCTCTTCTCATTTAATGTACAAAATTAACTTGAAATCATATTCATAGTGGGTGAATTTCTATGAAGATGTGAAAAATAACAGTAATATCAAGAAAACAATAGGATAATTATAAGAGTTAGCTCAACAGAACAATCTGGAACCACTGACTTGAGGCTTGATCTAATCAGTGAAATATTTTTATAAAAACAATATTTTTTTTCCTTTCAAATTCAAATGTTATATTAATCTGAGTTAATTTAAAATCAAAACTAGAATTTTGTTTTTCTACTTTTCTAATGCTGGCCCGAGGGAACCTTTTTCTTTCTTTTCATAAAAGAAGTTCTTATTTGTCTGCTTTCCTTTCCCTGAAAACAAAGGCAAATGGCTTCCGGGTAAGAAGCTCCTTTCATTTTCATGGTTGAAATGGAGAAAGTTGTGTGGGGGATTGCAGCTGGTGCCACGATCGATAATTATCATTGAAACATTATCATCAAGGTTTCAATTTGTATCATACCATGTACATTCATCAACATAAAAAATAAAAATGTTATCTTATGGGATTTTTAATTAAATATTTAATTTCATAAGTAGTTTAATAGGGGATTAGTTATCTTGATTGTATTATTTATTTTATTTAAAATAATTTATAAAGAATAAAAAAGTTTAAGAAAAAAAATTAAATGTTTAACCTACAGTGCTTTGTACGCAGTATGACGCTCATACATGTAGCTTTGTCTGCCCTCCAAAAACACCTAGATGTTCGATCCCACTCCATACAGCAGTGCCCACAGCTTACCATAGTAGAAAAAAAAGGTTGGCGTAAGTGTGCTTATTGATCCAGCTAGCCAAACCACTTCTAAACTCTCTTGATTGGTCAGCTAAATTGACCTCTTGATGCCAGGTGTCTGTTATATGAACTGCAAATTCCATCTCTGCCTCGGACTTGCATCGAGTGATGGAAAATATCTCGGGAGTCATATCAGAAGGTAGGTCACCCCTGTCAAGGCAAAGATCAACAAGTTTTTTTTTTTCAAAATTTCACTCGTGAACATCCTGGGCAAAAACCACGATAGCGACAACTTGTTTGTGGTTGTTTCCCGCCTGATTAGGGTTTCCACCATTGATAAGGAGAAAGCTACTTTCGTTCTTTATTAATCAACAATCTTTTAGGGTTTTGTTTTGTCTGTGACCTGGTCTTCTTTACCCAGAAAGCTTTCCATGTCAGACATGGTGGCCATCATCCATCTTAAATTATATTTTATTTTTTCTCGTGAGAAATAATGCTAATGAAATATTTTACTTGCCATGTGTAGCATTCATGTGAAAACGTGAAAAAAAGAGCCCATTGTCGTCAAATCATGCTCGAATAATTGGATATGGGATATCAGTATTCACCAGATCATGCATTAATTAGGTCGTCTCTGAATCAATCCAGATTGGTAAGCATCCACTGATTTCTCACTGGATATTGATCGCTTCACGTTAGCCCGATATTTGGAAAAAACGACAGAGATGCTGATCAATGGCCAAAGGAGGCGTGATAATAGTACCATCTTAAGAGATGTGTATAAAAATTTGAGATGCTCGTTAGGTGAGAAAGAAACAGTTGACTAATTACCGCAGCATGCTTTGATTAGTTTAAGGGTAAATCGTGCAGGGAGAATTTTTAATCTTTAATTACGCTATCTTGAACATTATGATTATCTTTAATCTTTGTAGAGGTGTTTAAGAACGTATTAATTTGAAAAAAATATATAAATTATATTTAAAAAAATTATCTATAAATTTAAGTTTTTAAATTAAATTAATTTTTTAATATAGTATTAGAGCCTTGATAATGATGCAATTACAAGCATGAACCTAATTATTCATGTTTATTTAATAAAAATTAAAAAAATATAAATAGTGTGGATTTATTCAAATTTCAAGTCTAAACAGCTTTCATTTAAAAAAATATATCAAAAAATAATATAAATTATGTTTTAGAACCTCATCTAAAAACTTATACTTTTGGGTTGAATTGATTTTTTTGATATAATAGTTGTTTTTAAAGTATTTTTTGCTTGGAAATATATTAAAATAATATATTTTTATTTTAAAAATTTTATTTTTAATATCAATATATCAAAATAATCCAAAAACATCTAAAAAATAATAATAATTTAAAACAAATTTATTTTTTAAAAAAAAAACTCCAATTAAAACACCATCGCAGACTACCTTGATCTCTTTCCATGACATCTTTCCACAACAGATAAAAAAAAAAAGGCACTGTAAGAGCAAAAGACAAATTTGAAAGTTGAAAAGACTTAATGGAAGGAGTGCCAGGAGGGATATGCGCAAATCAAAACAACAGGAAGAAGAACGGCAGACGCAAGGCCAAGTTTCTCATGTAACAAGGATGGAATGTGCATCAATATGGCGACGATTGTGACTTCAATGAAAAATAAATTTGGAGAAATTTCGATTAATTAGTGATTAATTAATTTAAGGTATGAGTGATGTTCTTTTATTTAAAATAATGATGTAATGTTAAAATGATTGGTTTTGATTTTCAAGATGAAGAGTTTGGAAGTGCTTATTGAAATAATAGATACGATTATATTATGAATATTTAATAACAAATTGATAGTTGCAATTTGTATAAGTATTAAATTAGGTGTCGGCTGTGGACTTATGTGTTGGGCTGAAGTTGACTACTGCATAAAATAAATAGTTGAATGAATATGATTAAATAAACATTTATGGTTATTGTTTGGAGTTGTAAGAGAAGTGTCTACAGCAAGACACGACTCTCCTTAATTAGAAATTTGTATAGCAGGAGCTTTAGATAAGAGGTTTGCCTCTCTCTTGACTTTTTATTTATTCAAAATACTTTTAGTAATTGTTAGATTTTTAATGTTTATTTATTTGTGTTTTGTATAATTGCTTGTCATCATAATGCATGCCTATGAGGCAGAAAATTGTGTATAATGTAAAATTAGCCACAAAGACAATACTATATATTTGAATAATAATCATTTGCAACGAGATATATATATATATATATATATATATATATAATTGTGAATAACCATGTCAATAATGATCATAACATTATAGAATAAAATACAAATCTTAAATAGACTATAAACAATAAAGATATTTAGCCTGCCATGTAACAAAACTAAGGGACTAAGGTTATGGTATTGATTACTTAGTCGGTTGTATAGCAAAACTATTTTTATGGATATGATATATGGTAATTATATATATATATATATATATATAGATATATTTCAAGAGAAATGTTAATTCATGGGAGGAATTTAATAAATGTCAATTGATTAGATGAGGGCTATTATTAAAATAAATGTCAATATATGCTTACGGGGTGGGGAAAAATGATATCAAGAGAAATGTTATTTAATGGGAGGAATTTAATTTTATGCGATGTAAATGCACCACACCAATGAAGTGTAATGTATTTAAAAAACAATTGACCGCAAGGAGTTAAAATACGTGAAATAGAAATAAACTACAACAATGGTAATTTAATTAAATTGATTGCAATAGCGGAGTTTAGTACATAAAATTTGATTCGGTCACAATAATGGCTTTAGACAGGAGAAATATCTAAAATGGAAGAGAATATTTTACAATGTCTAGACGGCCAATGTAATAATTGTGAATGATTAATATGTTTATGACCATAAATGGGTCAATGGAATATATATATATATATATATATATATATATATGATATGAATGGGTCTATAGATAGGTCATAAATAGGCCAAATAAATATAGTGTATGAAGAATATATAAATGTGTTATAAATGAGCAAAATAATATTTGAATATTAAAATATATAGATGAATTGAGGGTAAAAATGAAATAAATAAGTCATGAATGGGCATGAGTAATTGTAGAGAAGGAAGAATAATATGGATGAACTTTGATTGAGATATTATATGTGGGAAATGAAAAGTGATATTGACAAGCTATAAGTGACATAATGGATATCAAAATAAACAAATAAATGTAATTGGGTTGGAAACAACACCATGTGTGATTAAATGAATGTAAAAAATCAGTTAATTTAAAAAGAATTTAAAAACATTAAAATAAGTGAAGTGAAGGACGAATCAAGGTAATGACCTTAAATGTCAAAGAGTTATAATGGACTGATGAGATTAATGATTAAGTTAAAATATAATCACAAGTAGATAAGATCAGGAACATGAAATTCTAAATTATTTTGGGCTATAAACTAAAAGTATTGGTAATAATTTTATAGAAGTGGTCGAATAAAAATGTAAATGATGATTGGAATGAAAATCATGCGATGAAGGAAATAAATTTAATGAAAAAAATACTTGTTTTATATTATTCATATCATTGATAAGTGATCAATTGAAATAGATATTTGTATGCTAAAAATATTATTTTTGTTCCTATGTGTTCTACTTGTGTTTTTCTATTTGTCTAAAGTATCTTGAGATCATGCACGAACCTTTAAAGATTAATTTATTTTGGGGAAAAGTTTGTAAAATCATTTAAAATTATACAATAAATTATTGTGTATCTATTAAGCCAACAATGATGTATAAATTACAAAAATAATGAAAAGAAAAGATAAATACTTGTTATAGAAATCATGTACTTAAGAAGATGTTGTAAATTTATTATCTTGGATTTAGTATTGTGTATCTTTATTATGTGATGATGAAAGTAAAATACAGCAACCTCAAGGCTACCTTATATTAAAAAAAATAATCCATATTTGTCTCATACATGACAATTAAAAAGGAGAGAATTGCATTTAAAAGTTTAAGACGTTACAGAGATAGCATGATAAACATATAATCTAGGTAATAAGAGATGCGCTAATCTAGGTTAACCCACAAAACTCATGCCCCAAGTTATGAGATCGGGATAACTTGATAAAAACAAATCGAAAAAAACAACAAAGCCAAATGTTTTTTTTTAATAAATAATGTCAATCAATGAAATCAAAACAAGAAATAAGCCAAAAAAGAAATGTTGACTCTCATTAAATTTTTAAATTTATGACCCGAGTCATTAGATCGGAAGCACCACATATAAAAAAACAATGAAGATAAAATCAGAAAAAAAAAAATCAATTTCTCAAAAGGATCTAAAAAAAATGACAATAGAAACAATGAAAGTGAAAATCAAAATAAAAAATAAATTAGAGAGTAACCCAAAACTTTTGATTTGAGGGTTAAATTGAAAAACACATACATTTAATTAAAGATAAAAATAAAAAAAATAAGAATCAAATTGAAAAAAAAAATGCACCATAAGCCTAGATTAAAGGATAAAATTGAAAACTAATAAAAGAATTTCAAAAGGATAAAGGAAAAAAAATTACAAATCAAAAGAATAAAAATCAAATTAAAAAAAATAATATATTACAAATTGGATTTGAAGAACTAAATTGAAATCAAATAAAACTTTGATAAAAAAAACTAAAAATTAAAAGAATCCAAATTGAAATATAAAAATAAAAAAAGAACCAACATATATTATTTTGAGGTGGGAGAAAATATGAAAAGAAAGGCCCATCAATAACAGCTTTCTGAATTTTTATATTAATTAATTAACATAAAAGATCAAATTACCCTAAATTATTATGGAATAATTAAAAAAACTTTACTGAAAAGAAAAAAAAAAACCCTACATGTTTTAAGTTTTTTTTATTCCAATGATTAATTTGTCTTTTCATTGTATTGTTTTTGAAAAAAATTTAAATACCTTCAGTTTAAAAGGTTTGATATGGACAACAATGAAGTTATTTTATTGTTCATTAAAAATTAAAAATTCATATATATCTCTGGACTTGTAATTAATAACTAAAAAATCATGGGAAAAAAAAAATCAAACTATCCCAACTCACAGGCCTCTTTTTTGTTGTTTTAAAAAGCACAAAAGTAATGGATAGTAAATTTATATATTGTTTAGGAGTGTAGTTGTAGTTATTTTTTAAAGTATTTTTCATGTTAAAATGGATTAAAATAATATTTTTTTATTTTTGAAAAATTATTTTTAAGATCACCACATTAAATGATCCAAAACATATATAAAAAAACTAATTTTTATTAGAAAAAATTTAATTTTTTTAAAAACACAGATACAACCGCGTTTTCAAACATGAGAATTTATTAATTATTAATCATTAAAATGTGTAAAATGATTGCTACAAGGATTTTGCTGGAGAATTTAGAGTTTTTATTAATTATTAATATGTCTCATTTTCCTAATTAATTGATGAGGCCTAACATCACGAGTAGTTGAGAAAATAATGAAAATTCAAACCGGTTTTATAGCAACTTTTTAGTTAATGAATTAATTTAGACTTGATGCGAAATTAAAGGAAATCATGTATGATCTCGTCTTAATTTATTATGCAATAAATAAAAAATTATACATATTAAATTGTCTATTGAATTTAGTCTATCATTTCATTTATAAATTGAATCAGTGAAAAAGTTCATATAGATAAAGTAATGCATCATTACGTAAAGCTATTATATTTTATTATATAAAAAAATTTAGTGTGCTAAGTGATTCATTGGAGAGACATACTAATTGCACTTCGAATTGCCACAGTATAATAATAATTATGCCTTCATAACACAAGTTAATGAAGCACAAGACAGGGGCAAATGATTTTTTTTATTTTTTTTTATTATTTAAAAAAAAAAACAAATTTAGATAATTGTGAATTTTGCATTGTGATTTTACATGTTTGTGTTTTATAGGGCAATTTAGTCTTCTAACTTAAACATGAGTTTTAAAAATTAATCCGGTTTGATTTTGATTTTTTTTATATTTTATTTTTAATTTTATCGTTTAATATTATATTTTTAAGCATTTAACTTTGTGAACTTTGCTTCTTTTTTTTATGTAAAGTTATTTTAATTTTATATCCCTTGCGAGTTGATGGAGTTAACTCAAGTAAATTTTAATTTGTTTTTACCTTTAATTATTTTGTTTACCTAGGAGTTAATCTCTATTTTTTATTTATTTTTTTATATGATTATCTTGCCCTCATAAGATAGTTGTGTTTTTGACATACTGATTCGAGTTAATTTGTTTGTCTTTTTAATTTATTTTTTCTTATTCATCATTTAATGTTTGCTTTTATTGGAGATTGAGTTTCAATTATTTTTTTATTTTTTTTATATAAAATTATCTCATTATCATTTAATTTTTACTTTGTTATAAAATAAAATCCTTAAAATTCTTTTAAAATATTGATTGAATGTCTTTTAATGATATTAACTAACACTTTTTTTTTTCTTTGTTGATCGTTGTCATTGTTTTTTTACTTTACAATTACATTATTATATTAATTAAGTTTATTTAACTATTAAAATTAATAATCTAAATTAAAAAACTAATAATCTAAATTACAATTTTTTTAAAGATATTATTATCATCTAAATATTTTTGCATTAAAAAATTGACCCTGCTCGGACTCGGAGATGAATTATTATCACAATTTTATAAGCTTCTTGCTCTGAGTAAAGTGGGCCCTATTTGCACCACATCTTTAAAGCTAACTAAATTGATTGTGCTCAATAAATTTCAAATAAAATTACTTTAATAAATAAAGATAAAAAAAGAAAAAAAAGTGGGAGAGAGTGGAGGCTCCAACGCCATCACCTCCATCTCCACCAGCAGGACCGAGCGATCACCACCATTGTCGCCGCTTTCTCGTTTGTTACAAACGTTCACTGGCAGGATTTATGGATGGACGGTAGACAATGTACTTCATGATGAATTTCTGATGAAGTAAGTGGTGAAGGCAAGAACAAACCCCAAAGTCAATCGACCATTCTACTCCTCATCTTTAAGGGGACCATTCTCTGAGCCATGGTCTCTTCAATTTTCAATTGTTTGCCATCTGACGCGAAGAGACTCTCACAAGTGGTTGTTGACGGGAAAGGAAACCTCCACGGCCGCCCTTGATCTAAGTTATAGTATGGCGTTGGGCTTTAATTATGCTGACAGCTCTTGACCTTCATAAAGCCCAGTATGGATCCAGCCTAATAACTAGTGCTGGGCGTGGGTTTTTGCTTTTGGATTCCCACCGTATAATCGCTCTCCGAATGTGTCTAGAGTGTATTAATAATTGTTTTTTAAAATTATTTTTATTTTAAAATATATTAAAATAATATATTTAAAAAAAAAATTAATTTTAATATTAATATATCAAAATTATCTGAAAAAATAAAAAAATTAATTTAAAACAAAAACAAAATTAATTATTTTTAAAAATATTTTTAAAATGTAATACCAAACATACTCAAAGCCATATTTAAACTCTGCGTAATACTATTTAGATGGGATTACATTACAAATCTTTTCTTGTAATCAACAAGAAAATCTTGAATGAAAGTTTTATATAATATATCTGTTGATAATCATATTTTTTTTTATAAAATAAGAGATTGGATTATAAACTTTTATTTAAGATGAATATTGTGTATTTTTATTGAACACAAAATACAAAAAATATCTTTGATAACGGATAAATCCATTTCATGGCCCTTGGAGTTATTTAAAAATTCATTTTAATACAAAAAATAAATTACAATTCATCTACACTTTTATTATTTTTCAATCAAGTTATTTTTAAATAAAAAGCCAAATCATGTAATATAACTTATTGTTATTTAAAAAAAATAAATACCTCAAGAATTTCAAATAAAGACGCCTTGATTATATATGATGTCTTACATATATGTTTTTTAAAATATTTTAATTCTATTTATAATGATGTTATTTTGTTTCATTTAAGTTCTTAATTTGAATAAAACAACTATTTAAATACTCAACTAGGATATATAATAATAATAATAATTAAATAAATTTGTAGACGTTGGATGTTAATTACATTAAGATTTGAGTAAAAGAATAATAATAATAATAATAAAATAAATCATTTTTTTTTATGAAAATAAAATATATTCATAAAACTATTTAGTAAACTAATGAAACAACTTGCGTATAATTTTTTTCACAATGTCTAATGATCTTAGCGCCAAGTTTTTCTCAATTTCTCTTTTAAATAAAAGGCTTTGAGGTAAATTGAATAAGATATAGCTATAACCAGCCAAGTTAGGCGCCAAGTAAAGATTTCAACATAAAAAGGGAAAATTAAATAACGGATTCCAATACAAATATTTGAAAGACTTTTCAATATAAAAGAATTAAATTCACCAAGAAAATAAATGGATGGCCAAACAGATCAAGTCTAATTAATTCGTGTCAAGTAGATTAGAAATTAATATCACACAGTTAAAGTTTACAACTTAATTATATGAGAATCTCACGATCCATGTCAAAATTCAAGATCTAAATTTGTGTGTCTATTAGAGGATTCATGCATAAAATCAACACATCGAAAATGCTTTCATCTATTTTTATATTCATATCAATCGCTGTAATTTATTCCCCATTTTCTACCTTAGAAATTGAAATTCATATTAAATTCCATGAAGCTTGGAATAATGTATTTTATTAGTTGGTCCATGAAATAAAAAGACGTAACTTGTTGCACTGCAACCAATTTTATCTTCCACCGATATATTATATTATAAGGTTTCTCTGTTATAGTATGTGCTTGTTTCTATAGTGGGGGTAGATATTATTTTTTAAAGTATTTTTTATTTAGAAATATATTAAAATAATATATATTTTTAATTTATTTTTAACATTAGTATATCAAAACAATTAAAAAACACAAAAAAAAAAATGAATCTAAAAAAATTTCAAAACATTTTAAAACTTGGACGTCCAGTAGGACCTGTATCATAGCTCAAACAATGGGCAATCAAATTCGAGGGGTTTGGTTTAATGGTTAATGTTTGGAAGGATATTTATTAATCATCAAAATGATTTAGGTTATAAATGTAAAGGAATCTAGATAATTGATTTAATATGATGAGAGCTGACTTAAAGATATTTTATATAGTTAAAACTAGTATTATTTATTATAGTTATCGCACTTGATATCGTGACGGTTTTAAAATTTTTTTCATAAAAATAATAGATTTTTGACATCATAATTTTTTTTATGAGGAATTGTTTTATTTAAAGAGTTTTCATCTAATATTATGATTACTAAAAATCTTTACTAATCATTAAAAATTTTATAATACAGAATTAATTACTTTAAAAATAAATATCATCACCCCTTAAATACACACACGTGTGTTGTAAAATTGATATTGTATGTAATACAGTTTTCTTACAAAGAACAACAACAGATTTACTTCGATGTTGGCATGCATACATGCAGCTGTGCTAAGATAGTAAGGTGTCAGTGTAAATTATGTTTTATCAAAATTTAAATTTTTTGTTTTTGTTAAAAATTATTTTTTATATATATTTCTAATCATTTTGATACTGATTTTAAAAATAATTTTTTAAAAATAAAAAATATTATTTTAATATAAAAAATATTTTAAAATATAATTACAATCATAGCCAACCGAAGCTGAACGTGATATTGGTTTGCTGCTTTCAATGTCCATCGGGATATGGTGTCTGTGTTGATAAAACGCATGAATGTTTTTGCGAAGAAACTTCTGCAGAATCCACATTACCCACTGCCTGCACTTATCATGGAGGCTGCAATAAAGGTTAATTCTTGATCATGGAATACGGATTGATGAATTTGATCCCAATGATGTCCTCTTTTTTTCTTGAACAATAATGTACTTTCATTAAATTAATTGAAAATATCGATAATTGGGAATATTAATAAAGTTTAGTAACTAGTTTTTTTCCCCAGGAAAGATAATGATTTAAATTTTGAAAAGAAATATTTTATTAGATGAATTTTTAAGTTCTAATTAATGCACTTTTTTATTTTTATAAAAATATATATTTTTTATTAGAAGTATGATCTTTGAATAAAAAACTAACAAAAATATTAAAATAAATATTTATAAAAATCTCAATATTTGAATGAAAAAGAGAAGAATATATCTCTTCAATCAAAACTCCATTTAATTGTTCATTTATTTCTTTTTTTTTTGTCTTGATAAAAACATATTTTTTATAATAATTATTTCTTTCTAAATAGAAATTCATTATGATCTAAAAAGTACGACTCAATAAAAAATAGAAAATCATAATCCAATAATGCGTACACAATAAAAAAGAATAATTAATTTGATAAAATCATGTAAAATATTTACAAAAAATAATAATAAAATAAATAATTTAATTTTAATTAATATTCTTGAGCATATTATTTTTTAATAAAATTTGCATATTAGGATAATATATAATAATTCATAAAGTAATTATTAATACCATTATAAGAAATATAATCTTATTTAAAAACTATGATAAAACTGAATAATATTTTAAATATTTTAATAATTTTATTAAAAAAAATAAGAGTAATATAAAAAAAATCAGACTAGACGCTGGGCATAAGATGATTGAGCTGGGAACTTCACTAAAAATATCTTAGACTTGTATATCTGACCTTTGATTTTAATGGGTAGACCACATCTTATCCGATTATTTTTTATATATATAAAAATTAAATAAATTATGTGTTGTTTACCTAGATAGACAACACATCGTCATATGGTTCAATTTCCGAACATCTCATATGCTTAGAAAGTTAGGTTTTGGGTTTTTAAACTTATAAAAATCATTATCAATATATTTTTATCTAAAAACATCTAAAAAACATCATAAAACTCATAAACTTATTATTAACTCTAAAACACTATAAATTCGGTTCAAAAACAAAATAATTGATATTTTTAAAAAACTTTTAAGAGCTTGGATTTACTTTTTGTAGCAAAATATAAGTTTCAAATTATCTTTACGAAACTTTACTATTCAAAATGAATTTATTAACACCAAACTTAATTTTTCTTTTTATTATTATGGACAATTAAATAATTTCTCTCTCCTCCTATTTATTTGACCACTTTCTCTCCACTTCTCAACATAAAAGGGTTAAAACATAAACAAAATTTAAGATATAAACATAAAATCCTTTAACAATAAACAATTTGAATCAAATAATTCAAAACTTTAAAACTCCAGGGGCTAAACTATGGTTTTCCATTTTTTTTGAATAATAAAAGCAAAATTTCTTTTTTTTTCTTTGAATTTTAATCATTGTTTTTTCAATTTTTTTCCAGCAACGAATCAAATTTTTGTTACATAATAGCGATGATTAATTCACACATCAACACTCCTATGGAACTTGAGTTTGGTGGCAGAGTAAAAAAAATGTTTTCCTTAATTTATTTCATAATTTGTAATACATAATGAGGTATGAGTTTGATATGTTAATTCTATTTTTTTAAAAAAAAAATTTAATTGATTTTTTTAAAATTAAACTTCATAATTATTTTTTTTTGATTTGCTTTTCATGGCGTAATCTAATCTTATGATTTAAGTCACATGATTGATAGGTTGACATAGATATAATCCAGATTGACTCAATTTATTTATTTTTTTATTTTTTAATTGAATATTTTTGTTTAATTTCATCGTTCAATAACTCGGTCTTCTTATGTTTTTTTTTCATTTTGATTTTTAATATTAGAATTTTTAGGAATTGAGTGTTGTATTTTTTTTAATTTGTTTTCATTGGAGTTATATTGGTCTCATGGATTTTTTTTTTTTATTTCAGCCTTTGACATTTGATTTGTTAGAAGTGGAGCTTTGTAGTTTTTTTTTTTTTTTTGAAATTTAACTTCATGATTAAGGTTGTAGGTTTAACAAGTTAACATTAATTGATATGAGTCCTCAAGAGGCGTAGTGTGATGGTAAAGGGTTTGAGATCTGCACAGCAGGTTTCGAATTCGAGTTAGAGCATGCATCTCTTGTAAGAGCCTGGGACAACCGGGACTTTACTCACTCACCTGGGCCTACAAAGTGTGCTTTCCGAGGGGTGGGATTTTCTCGAATCCAAAAAAAAAAAAGATGAATTGATATGAGTTATTTTTTTAATTAATTTTTTTATTTCATCATTAAATATTAAAGTTCGTAAAAAATTGAGTTTCGTGATTGTTTTGATTTAATCTTTATAATATTATCATAATCTTATGATATGGATTGAGAGTTTATCATGTTAACCAAGGTTGATTAGAGTAGGATTTTTTTTTGTTATTTTTTAAATTTAATATATATATATATATATATATATATAAATTTATAATTTTATCTTATAGTATTAGATTGATTAGAAATTGATCTTTATAATTTATTATGATTTGTTTTTTTATAGGATTATTACAGTTTCATGATTTAAGTTAATGATTTATCAGGTTAATCTAACTCGATCTAATATATCACTATTTCAATATTTTTTTAAAAAAATTATTTAATACATCACTGTATTAATATTTTAAAAAATATTATTTAATAAATGAGTATTAAGAATTTTTTTTATTATTATTAAAAATCACGTTAGTAATATTTTATATTTATTTTTACATGAAAAATTGATTCGACACACGGTGAATTATATAGTTTCCATCCTATTTCTTTGAATATTTCTACCGCAGGGGCATCAGATCTTTGGAGGAGCTTGTCTAAAATTAGGATCTTATGGCAAAACGTTCATTGCACCCCAGGGAATGGCCTTCTTGTCCGTTTTGGCTGGAGCCATGGGTGCCAGGTGAGGGTGCGCTACTGTCTCATGCTCGCAGAATTATCAATGATGATTTCTTACAGCAGCGGGGGCAATTTCTTTAAGCTTAATCTTCGGGACTAGATGTGTTTTAATCTTCGGATTCTAAGGGCTGTCAAGGACAGTGCAGTACCGTGGGCAATTTAGTTTGGTGTTTGCTGCTGCTGGTTCTCATGGTATTGGAGAAATAAAAGCTTGTTTGAAGCTAGCTTTTCCTTTCCAAATAATCCATGCATTGCATTCTTGCTTATTCCATAAAAGTGGTGAACAGCGCTGCTGCTGCTGCTACCGCTTCTAATCCAGCTGCTGTCCGCCATGAACAGGTCATTGGTTGGGCGATCCAAAATCTGGGTTTAGTTGAACACTGATGGGCCTTTAATAAGAGCTTGGTTACTGCCACTGCGGGAAGCCGCATCACAGTGTTGTCAGCTGAGCTTTGGGGTATTTTGTTAGGATTGGAGATAGGAAGGGATGAAGGATACAGGAAGGCTTTGGTGGAGCCTGATTCTGCTGTCGGTGCTCATCTTTTAACTTCTTCGACATCTTTACAGGGTGATTATAGGCAGCTGTCTTCTTTTTCAACGCCCATGGCTGGTCTTATCACGGAGCTAATAGAATTGCAGATTGACCTGCTAATCATGCGTTTGGAGTTGTTACTCCAAGGTTTTGTAAGCCTTGGTTTCTACAGCTTTTCTCTCCTTTTAATAATAATAATAATAATTAAAAAAAAAACAGAGAGGAGACAGGGAAAGTGGAAGAGTGGGGTCCAGGCCAGTGTTGAACGGTCAAAAAGAAGGAAAGTGAAAAATACAAGAACAACACACATATTTATGGCTTCTTTCTCTATCTGAGCTGAACAAAATAGAGTAGTACTTGGTAAAAACTTTCCAAAATCCAAACCAAAGAAAGCTACATCAAACTACCTTGTCCTGACCCTTTCTCTGTCTTCTCCCCCTACCCCCCCCCCCCTCTCTCTCTCTAGAACTATAATCGATTCTTTAAAGCATTTTGCTTGTTGAAATCCGGTCATGAATTCGCCTCTCCCTGCAATACCCTCCCTTCATCCCCTCAATTTCTTGACCTGATCTGCAAGTCTAGGTAAGTTCCTCTTTTTTCTTTTTGTTCCTTTTTATTTTTGATGGATTTCTTACAAGCGGGTTCTTTTTTTGAAGTTGAGTCCTTTTGTTTTTAGTTTCTGGATCAGGCTATTTACATTGTTATGCTTTGATCTGTGTGTGCATCAGGAAGGATCTTTACTTTTATTTCTTTTACTACTTAGTAGTTTATGCTGTTTTATCCTTTTCCTCTTGTGGTAATTACACAGAATTTGTGAGTCTTGTGGATCTTCATTGTCCTCTCATTTAATTTTGCCTGGCCTCTCTCTACTCAAAATGTGTTTTAGTGGGTGGCTTTTCAAAAACAAACTTACATTTTTTATTAAAAAAACTTACTTGCATTTTTGTTTAAGAGGAAAGAAATTAAAACTTAATAAATCCCATCTCAAGCAAACTTCCGTTTTGGCTGCTCTGACAAAAACCCATCTCAGTTAAACTTATTTTACTATCTCTTATGCCTTTTGTTGGCAGGGTTTAGCAGAGAGATGAGAAAAAAACTGCCTAAACTAACGATGTGGTTCAGCCACGCCAAACTTGTTTGAGATTAATGATTTGTGTGTATGGTGAAAAAATTTAAACATCTTTCACCTTTCCTTGCCCTTTTCAGTGTCAGAATACCGCATGAATTTTTGTGTTTAACTGTTTACTTGAGTGCTGATAGGAGCTTGACTTGCTACTTTTTGTCCAATGGAGTTCGGCTATTAATTTCTATTTTAAGTTGATTAATTTCTTAACCTTTGACAGTATCTATTATCCCAAGTCTAATTGATCTTCAAATCTATCTATTTAGGGTCTGTCAGAAGCAGATGATTTGGTTGCAAAATTATTTTGTTACTAAAAATAATCTTTTATGATATTTTGTTTTTCATAGTCAGAGTACTTTCTCGACATGGAATTTTGTTAATTAACTCTTTGAGATCTTACTAAGGTCTTAATAACGACACATTGCATGAATTTAAGTAGAATGCACTTCGACATGCTGTAATGCTGGAACTTTGCATGGATGGCTCCTTATGCATTTTGTTTTTGTTGTTCTTCCTTGTGAAGATTGTTGTTGTGTGAAAACTATATTTTATCAGCTTGCAAACCGTATTTAATTTCAAAGGGTAACTCATTCCGCTTATGCATTGATGATGTACCCTGTTTCTTTTACATGAAACAACTAACCTTGATTAGTCTTTTACACAGGCGAGTTACTGAAATTTTATGTTGCTGGCAAGGTGAATTTGTAAGAGGATCTTCTTGATTACTTTCTTTTTTGAGCAAATGGCTTCTGTAAGTGTTGTCCCTGCCTCTGGATTGCGAGATACACGTGGAAACACAACTGGTGTTGATAAGTTGCCTGACGAGATGAATGACATGAAAATTAGTGATGACAAGGTATGCTAGCTGCCATCTCCTCCAACTTGCTATTATCCATTTCCTCCAACTTGCTATTATCATCATTTTCATTACCCATCACTTGTGTTGATTGCTTGGTTTCAATATTATTTACTTGGAAGAAAAATGTCTAATGTTGGACAGGAAATGGAAGCAGCTGTGGTTGATGGTAATGGAACCGAGACAGGTCATATAATCGTCACGACTATTGGTGGCAAAAATGGCCAGCCAAAGCAGGTTGTTATCTTTAAATTCTGGCCTCTTGGTTAAATAGATTCTGTTGTTTTCATTTTGTGATGATATGATTTAATCCCTGATGAATGCAGACAATAAGCTATATGGCTGAGCGCGTTGTTGGGCATGGATCTTTTGGACTAGTGTTCCAGGTAAGTTGTTATCTAGATATAATATTGATTTTTTTTTTTTAGCTGTATGATTCATACAGTTTGGATGAGGCACTAAATTTTCTTTTCTTTCCCTTTTCTCTGTGTTATGGGTATTCAGGCGAAATGTTTAGAGACTGGTGAAACTGTTGCTATTAAAAAGGTTCTGCAAGATAAAAGGTACAAGAACCGGGAGTTGCAAACCATGCGTCTTCTAGACCACCCTAATGTAGTGTCTTTGAAACACTGTTTCTTCTCAACAACTGAAAAAGATGAACTCTATCTTAACCTGGTACTTGAGTATGTCCCTGAGACCATCCATCGTGTTATCAAACACTACTATAAGATGGGTCAAAGGATGCCTTTGATATATGTCAAACTTTACTTTTATCAGGTATGAATTGTATATGTGCTTTCTTTCCTATTTAAAGTGTGTTTGTTATACACTAGATATAGGTTATATGATAAGTGGTTTAACAAGTGGAGTTTATTAGCTTATGGCTCTTATTTGATCCTTTTTTCCTTACTCATGAACAGATTTGTAGAGCTCTTGCTTACATTCACAATAGTATTGGAGTGTGCCATAGAGACATAAAGCCTCAAAATTTACTGGTATGTTGACAAGCGTGCTTGGTTATTCTTTTACTTGGAGGAGCACCTGTAATGTGGAACATTTGTGCAGCAAACTGCTAAATGTGCTTTTAAGATGGCATTGTAGTATTCTTGTAATATGCCGATCCTATTAAGATGTTTGTATTGTTACTTTCTCTATATTGAATCTCTTTTTTTTATTTGTAATAGGTGAACCCACATACGCACCAAGTGAAACTATGTGACTTTGGAAGTGCAAAAGTTTTGGTATGGATTCTTCTATGCTGGGATTATCATCATTCTTTGAGTTATGATATGTATATAAGATATATTATTCTAATTCTAATTACTTTTGACAGGTTAAAGGCGAACCAAACATATCTTACATATGTTCTAGGTACTATCGAGCACCTGAACTTATTTTTGGTGCCACTGAGTATACCACTGCCATTGACATCTGGTCTGCGGGATGTGTTCTGGCTGAATTACTGCTTGGACAGGTAGATGGCTTTGTTTTTTACAAGTTTGTTTAGCGGTAATTTTTTGGGGTTAGTAAATTATACAAGTAACAAATATTTTTATTGGTGACAGCCTCTCTTTCCGGGTGAGAGTGGAGTAGACCAGTTGGTAGAAATTATAAAGGTAATAATTGTTTCTGATACTTAAAAAAGTGCTAGAGTGGTCTGTATAAGAAAAATCCATTTTCAGTTTGTCTCCCATCCAGCACAATTGGTCAAGAGGTGAAGTTTTAACTATAATGAACTTAGAGGGAGCATTTCTTGTTATGTTGCTGAGATTTGAAATTTCTAGCTTTCTTTAACTGCCTGTGCTGTAAGTTCTTTTTCCCTAACAATTCATGTGATTCTCGTGCAGGTTTTGGGTACCCCAACAAGGGAGGAAATTAAGTGCATGAATCCTAATTACACAGAGTTCAAATTTCCTCAAATTAAAGCTCACCCATGGCACAAGGTACCTGAGAATATTGCTTCTGTCTTGTCCCTACAAAATAAGCTCGTACAAATGACATGAATTTTTCACTTATTTGCCTCCTGTGATTGCTAGATATTCCACAAGCGCATGCCTCCTGAAGCTGTGGACCTTGTCTCAAGACTATTGCAGTACTCTCCAAACCTCCGAAGCACAGCTGTGAGTATAAAATTCCAGCTAGATCAAATGAAAAATTATTCTTTGAATGGCCTTTTCTTCCCTCAATACCAACTCTGTTGTTTTAGTCTGATTGTAAATATGGTGTCCTTGTATAAAGATTCCTCCAGGTTCATGCCTGTGACTCTTTGTATTTTCTTTCTTGAAGTCATTCCAGGGCATCTTTTTGTCATTGACTCAGCTGTACCATTTAAGACATGAAACAGATCTCAGGAATCCCCGCTTCAGATGTGCTGCTTTTCGGCAGAATATTAGGGAAATAGGGAACCCCAATTAGGCATTCACCTTCTTGACTTGTAGTTGAGCTTTCTATTGTATGTGTGGTGTAGCATTGATTGAATGAACGAGTTCTTTAGGTTTTAGCTGTAAGCTATTGTTTTGTGGCTGTTTTTTTTTAGTGACAATGCTTTTGTTTTATTTATTTATTCTTATAATTTATTTTGTAATGCAGCTGGAGGCTTTGATCCATCCCTTCTTTGATGAGCTGCGTGATCCTAATGCCCATTTACCTAATGGACGCATCCTTCCACCACTGTTCAACTTTAAGCCTCATGGTATGACCTGTTCTCAATATTCATTCATTAATTCCTTCGAAGTTCCTGTTTATGATTGTTATTGATTTCTCTCTACTCTACGTGTCAGAGCTGAAAGGAGTGCCAGTTGAGATGCTTGTCAAGCTGATCCCAGAGCATGCAAGAAAGCAGTGTGCCTTCCTTGGGTTGTGATGCTGTCCTTTCTGGCGGAATGCTCCTTGCAGGGAATGGTGCTCCACTGTAGAGAAGTAGCTAGTGGTCTGTTTAATGTGGAACCATATGCAAGCTGTGTTTTTTGTTATGCATCCCCAGTTCATTTATTCCATTTTTATTATTATTTTGAAGTTTATGTTCATCTTCCATCTTTGTGTAGAGAGCAGGTAAAGAAGGCTCTGCGTAGCATGTTATTAAGACCTCCATGGCATTACTGACCCTTAATCTTAAGTGAAAGACAACCTGCAACTTATGTAATTTTCTTGGCTACAATTCGATCCCGAGGATTACATTGAAAGAAGATTTCTGTTTCCTCCGTTTTTTGTTTTAGCCGCAAAACAGTTTAAGCAACCCATAATTCTCAGCTTGATCTATCCTCCTTCCATGTTTCATGGATGTCAAATAGACCAACGGGGCGTGTCCGTACATGATTTATTCAAAGAAATGTAATAGTAAGGGCTAAGAATGGGTGGCGTTTTATTTGAGAAAGTGAATATAATGAATACTCTCTTTGTGGAGTTGAAAATATTAGATTTCTTTAGTCGGCGTGTTAGGCGGCGGATTTGTTGGGTCCCAAATTTCAAAAGCGGGCAGCATCAATGGCTTACTTTTGTTCCTAACAGCAGCGCTCTAAGACATGCGTGGACTGGAAGTAATGATGAACCGCCATAGCATGTTCTGCTCATTAAGAATAATGGGACATCAATATGGATTCTGCCTCGTCTCAATGTCAGGCTTAGTGATCTGAGAAATGATTAATAAGCCCACAGCATAGCAGTGGAGATGGGTTTTTTTTTTTTTTTTTTTTTTTTTTTTTTTTTTATAATAATCTACAATCTCTAGTCTGAGAGTCATTCCTTTCCTACTCGTGCCTTCAGCAAGCTTTAGTAATCTTTCTAGGATTAAATTCGATCTATTCTTAGCATCAGATGATTGAGTTATGTGTTTGATGGTATCCACAGCTATGGTGCAGACTTTGGTCTTCTTCATATGAATCAGGAATCCAGGCATTACGATTTTCAAAGAGGACAAGAAGGTGGTTCGATGACTTGTAAATTGAAACGTTCTGGATTCTGTTGCGCCAAGACATTCTGTTGATTGAAAACTCTGCCAAGTACAGATTCCGAATTCGGAGGGTATGGCGGCAACACCGAATAAGATATAATGGATTTATTTTAACAAATGGTTGTTTTGATTTAAGCATGCTTCGTCACACCACTTTAAGGGTTTGCAAAATGAAAAATAAACTACAGAAGACAGAATCCATGCTGCATGTTGTATCAAGTTGATAGGAACCTTAGTGAAATGCTGAACAAGGTGATCCATACCAATCTTCGCGTAAAGCATTTGATCTTTGGATCACTGGAAATGGACGTGTCAATCATTATGACTTTGAATTAGTGTGCTGTTCTGCTTTGATTAACTTGCAGAAAATGTTACGTCATTGGTTACTAAAATCATATTACTAGCAGAAATGCTTCTAAAAACTGTTCATGGCTACTGATAACAAGCACTAAACCCCTCAAGTGGACATCATGGGATATATATCACCGAAAGGGGCGATGAGAGAAACCATGGTCAGACATGCTTGCATTGATTTGGTCGGTTTTAAGATAACTTAATTTCAACAAGCCTTACCAGAGCTCCAAGTGAAGTTTCCACTACAAGGAAAGATAACTTAATTTTAGGCAGACATCCATCCTCCAGTTCCTAAAGCGGACCACTTCCAGAAAGTGGATGTTTGCCTTTCTGTATCTGTCGAATCGTACATGAGCGTAGCAACTGCAAAACAAGGGGTTGAAGTGACAGTGAGTTGATTAAGCTATTTCAATGTTTACATGACAGGCTATTTTTCCCACTGAGATAGAAGTTTCTTCCCGTGGAGATGATGCAATATGCTGTAAAAAGATCTTTGACAACTAACAAGCATTTTCCATGTTTCAATACATAAGTAGTAGAACACAAGTGTTGGGCTAAACATTTCCTTGATCATTAATAATCATGTTCAAAATACCATATGCATATATACAGCTCAAGAGCCATGGAAATGATTCAGTTTAATCTGTTTTCCCACAAGCAAGGGTTTTGCCATCATCATGGGAAACCACATGGAAATTATCTGCATCCATAAGTGCATGTGTCTATTGATCAGCTGTGTTGAACTGCACATAGGCTCCAAACCAGAGGTGTTTTCAGATAGAGCTTCATTTGTTACACTGCTTAATTTAAACAATGCTGAAATCTGGGTAGAGATTTTACTAATTTCAGTGCCTGTCACCAAATCAATTTCGGTCCTCTCTAGATACAGGTATGGTGTCAAACTTACACCTATTATAAAACGTGATATCGCTGAAATAACCGAACTGGGGACGGATGAAAGTGAGAGTTATGGGAGGAACACGGGGGCTTATCGACTCTTGCTATTCCTTTTTCCTTTTTCCCGAACAGTCATCTGCAGACTCCACATTCTCAAAGAAAAAAAGAAAAGCCAAAGCCTATAAGGAACTCGGTCGGTTCCCGCCACCAAAGCCATTAAAAGAAGTGGTAAGGTGCAAGTGTTTTTCAAAGCCACCTCCACTATCCACTCTTATTATAAATATGGAAACAGGCCTTTCTGACTCTGTAAACTTTCCAAAGCCAAACTTGGTCTTTGTCAAGTTGATCTAGTGCTCGCAGTGGTCACTTGGACAAGCATCTTGCTTGTTTCAACTTCATTTATTAATTGTCAGGTAGTCTTTTGATCTAGTTTCTGATAATTCGTAGTGCAAAAGCAATTCAAACAGTTTTTGTTTTTTGAGGTCCGGCAAGTGGAAAGACTCTAGAAGAGTTCTCTTTTGTTTCCACCATTTAAGACTTCTACCAAGTTGAGCTTAACATGGAGCGTTCTCGTCTCCCTTTACTAGTGTTTGGCATTTCTTTCATTTGCTTCTTCCTTTGCACCCAAGCTAGGTGGCATAACCGTACAAAACACCACAAACACAATAATAATCACAGATCATCCACAATTTCCGAACCTCCCACTCCTCCACCCGAGCCCGCTGATCCTTCAGATGGGAGTGGCTATAACTCTAGTGGAGTTTTTGATGTACGAAATTTTGGGGCTATAGGTGATGGTATAATAGATGATACGGACGCGTTCAAGATGGCATGGGATGCGGCCTGCAACCAAGTCGATCCTGCTGTCATCCTTGTTCCTTATGGTTTTGATTTCATGATCCAATCGACAATTTTCTCTGGTCCTTGCAAAGAAGGTCTAGTGTTTCAGGTAATATTATTTGCCAGTCATGTCAGGTTGTTCTTTGTGCCTTTTAAGGTTTGAAAAGACTTGCTAATAATTCTGGTAATTGCTTGGTTGTATTCTGTTCATTGAGAAGGTTGATGGGAATCTTATGCCACCTGATGGACCTGATTCTTGGCCACGGAAGAACAGCAGACGTCAATGGCTCGTATTCTACAGAATAAATGAAATGTCACTTCAAGGAGGTGGTGTCATATATGGCAGAGGAGAGAAATGGTGGGATCTTCCTTGTAAACCACACAAGGTACGGCTGAAACAATTCTTTCAACCTGAAAAACTGGGGTTGGCTTTGTGTTACTGATTCATGTCGGGAATAAATGGAACTCATTAATTTTGTAAATATATGATAAAAAAAACTAGCATCACTCACAAGCCATTTCTTGAAAAACTCTTTACAGACTTCGTGTTACTGATTCTTTACATTAATGGCACAGGGAATAAATGGAACAACAATGCCTGGACCTTGTGATAGTCCAACTGTATGTCATCTACACTTGAACCTTTTATTTTCACGCCCAATTCAAAATATTCTTGAATTCTTTCAGTAAAACCTCACATTTGAAATGCAGGCCATAAGGTTCTTCATGAGCTCAAACCTAACTATCCATGGACTTAAAATCAAGAATAGCCCGCAGTTCAACCTCAGATTTGACAGCTGCAAGAATGTTCATGTAGAATCAATTCACATTACCGCTCCCGCCTCAAGTCCCAACACCGATGGAATTCACATAGAGAACACCAATGGTGTTGGGATATATAATTCAGTGATCTCTAACGGTTAGTCAGAACATATAAATCTTTCTCATTTCCATTGACAGCTTCCCTCAAAAGCTCACTAACATCAAATTGTTCAATATTCACCTGTTCATAGGCGATGATTGTGTATCAATAGGGTCAGGTTGTTTTGACGTGGACATAGAGAACATCACATGTGGACCGAGTCATGGAATCAGGTATGTACAGAATGTTATTTACAAGGCTCTAATCTTGGAATTTTGTCTGTCACATTTTCTTGGACTCATAGGTTAATCTCTCTGCAAATTTCCCCTCTGATCGTATTAAAACCAGCATCGGGAGTCTAGGAAATCACAATTCACGAGCCTGTGTTTCCAATATCACAGTCAGGGACTCGGTGATTAGAGTCTCGGATAATGGAGTTAGGATCAAGACATGGCAAGGTGGATCAGGAGCAGTATCAGGAATAACATTCAGTAATATTCACATGGACAACGTCAGGAATCCGATTATAATTGACCAATTCTACTGCCTCACCAAGAGGTGCGCCAACCAAACATCTGCCGTTTCAGTATCAGAAATTCTCTATGAAAACATAAAGGGAACTTACAATATTCGAAGCTCACCAATGCATTTTGCGTGCAGTGACTCGCTCCCATGTACCAACATAACACTCTCAGATGTTGAGCTTCTTCCTGCTGAAGGATATTCAGTACTGGATCCATATTGTTGGAATGCATATGGAGTTTCACAAACCCTAACTATTCCTCCAGTTTCTTGCTTGATGGAGGGCATTCCCGGATCTATCTTGAATAATGACATGCATTATTGTTGACTCAACTGCTAGGTAGAGCCTTTTCGAATCTTTTCTCCATCCAATCCCATCTGAAGAGCTAATGGCTTTATGGCCTTCTAAATATACTCTTGATGATTATCCAAAAAACAAATCCCTTCTGAAGAGTCCGGCAATTTCAAACTTTTTTTTTCATTATCCAAACTCCAAATATTTTGTATATATAACATGTTTAGTGCAATGAATGCATTCAACATATATAAAAACCTTAACTGATGGGGATTTATTGGTAGTGATTCAAATGATCACAGAAAGCATGTAAACAGGCAAACCGCAGAACAATTGAAGTACAATAAAGAATCATCGATATAAACAGAAGGCGCATTAAAATCGGCAATAAAAGAGTTTATTTGTTGCAAGAAAGAAAGAAAAGAGTTTCCAAACACTCTCATCAGAAATCACAAATTAATGTCACAAAAGTATCCAATAAGGTTTAACAATTAATGTGTAAGAGCATGGTAATCGGGTTAAGAGAGGAAACAGAAATTCATTGCAAAATGATGAAAGAAAAAAAGTTATCCCTCAAGAAAGAATTTTTCTTGATTTGATTTTGTATTTTTGGATTGTTTTTGGGTTTTTTTTTTATTTGATAAATTGGTTTTGAGTATTAGGGTGTTAATTAAGTGTTTTAAGATGAAAATAAACTTAAAGATAATTTTTACATGAAAAAACATCCTCTTGATTCTCCGGTCACCATATTAATAGCTGAATTACAGGCAGTAAATTATGTGTTGTTTGCCATAACAAGCAATGTGTCATTTTTTTTCTTAAAAAAATACACGTTGCTTGCATTTTAAAAAAAAAAAATATGGCCCTAGTGCCCAGCCTAGCTAACCCATATATCTAGGCTTTTTTAACGTTTGGGCATGCTAGGCCACTAAGGCCTGGGTGCTTAGCCTAGCATCTTTTTGTTATTTTTTATTTATTTTTATTTTTTATTTTTAATTTTATTTTTTTCTTTTATTTTTTTAAAGCCAAAAAAATGTTTTTTTTTTTTTTTATATATCATTCAAGTTATCTTTGGATCCACCAAGTTAACTAGGTCATGTTAGGACAATTCCCACATAATTTAAATTTATAATGGTGCTACAATGATGAGGTTTCATGGTTAATCTATTGGGTCAAGTTTAATATATATTATTTTTTATCCGACTCATAACATAACATGAACTTGTAAACTAGTACTAAAAAAGCAGAAAAAATTATTATATTATAACATTTATCATGAGAGGAGGGGAAATCACTATTCCCTTCTCAGAAAGCATTAATCCATAAATTAATGCTTTGTTTTTTTTTTTTTTCCTTGTAAGGTTTAAGTTTTTTTTTTCCTCATTGTCATCCTTAAACAATGGTCCTAGCATGAACTGGCTATATTTCAAGACATAATTGAAGAAAAAGCTAGCTACTCTGATTCCAACGATACTTAATCCTTTAAAAGTAAAAAGTATGGATTCAATCATAGACTCTTCTAAAAGAATTTGTTATGAGAGAAAGAGAACTACCTTTTTTTATTGTCTCAAACAATCTCTTGATTAACAAAAGCCATTTTAGTCATATTCTTTCAAACAACAACCTCCAAGATCCTACCTTCTTTCTTTTCATGTAGTGGAACTCTTTCTTCATAAGTCATATTGTATTTGTTTTTTTTTTTTGTATTTTTTTTTCAATTTTATTCTTTGAAATTGGATTTGTTAGGGAGTAGGTTTTATAATATTTTTTTAATGAGGTTATCTTAGTTTATGATCTAGGTTACATGTTTGACAAGTTAGCTCGTATTTTTTTAATCCTTTTTGATAGATTTTTTAAAATTTTATCCTTTAACATTTGGTTGATTTAGAATTAGGCTTTATAATTTTTTTATTTGATTTCAATGAGGTTATTCTAGTTTCATGATTCATGTCACGAGTTTGGCGAATTAACCTAGGTTGATGAGGGTTATTTTTTGTGTTTTTTTTATTGATTTTTTTTTTCAATTTCATCGTCCAACATTTTATTAATTGAGAAGAGAGTTTCATAATCTTTCCTTTGTTTTCTTTCTATGCGGTTATCTGGGTTTCATGACCTAGGTCATGAGTTTGAAAAGTTAACCCGAGTAAGCCTAAGTTGTTTTTTCGAGTCTATTTTAATTAATTAGTTTTCAATTTTATCCTTAAATATTAAGTTGATTGAAAATTGATATTCATTTTTTTTTCTTGATTTTCTTACTGTAGAGTTATCACTGTAATATCCCACATCGATGGGTGGGGACTTGGGGTAAGGCTTTATATGAGCATGCTCACCTTGATTAGTAAGACGCGTTTAAAATCTTGAGGGGGACCGGGTGGAAGCCCTGAGAATGGGTGGACTGGGAAGCTTAAAGGGAATAGTTTCTGACAAGGTTAGTGTGCTGCCCTACTATGAAAGATGCATTTTTAGGGCCATGCGTGGTTGCCAAGAACGAATCCGTGAGGCCCATGGGCTAAAGCGAACAATATCTTACTAGTGGGGTAGGGTGTTACATTATTGTAATATCCCACATCGGCTGGTAAGGATTTGATAGCTAGCCTTATTAGTAGTGCTAGTTGCTAACTTGTCAGATGCGTTTTAGGGCATGCATGGTCACCAAGAATAAATCAGTGAGGGTGGTAAGGTCCAAAGCGTATAATATCTAGTAGGTTGGGCTGGGTTGTGACAATCACGATCTCATAAATCGAGTTGTGAATTTGGTAGGTTAACCCATGTTGACTCGAGTTGTTTTTTTGTGTTATTTTAATTGAATTTTATTTTCAATTTCCTACTTCAATATTGGGGTAATTAAAAATTAAGCTCTTAATTTATTTTGATTTACTTTCTATGAGGCTATTCCAATCTCATAACTCGGGTCACGAGTTTGAAAGGTTAACATGGGTTAACTAGAGTCAGATTTTTTTTATCTTTTTTTAAATGATTTTTTTAATTTTAATTTCATCATATAACATCTGGTTGATTAGGAATTGAGCTAATTTATTTTATTTTTCTTTCTATAGAGTTATTATGCTCTTTATAGGTTAATCCAGGTTTACTTGGGTCGAATATATTGTTGTCTCAATATTTTTCTTAAAAAATATCATCTTGATTTTTTTTTAATTCAAACTATTTTTTATCAGTTACTCGAGTTATTTTTAGACTTATCAAGTCGATTAACTCTTCTACTAGAAAACACGTTAACAACACTTTAAAAAATTTTTTTACATTAAAATGTTTTTTGATCTGATATGTAATGTTGCACGAGCCAATTATATTATCTAATACCGATCACTAACAAACTTCTAGGCTTGTAAAATACTGATAATTCTTGTTTTTAATGATCATTAACACTACTGATTCGAAGAAAACCAAGTTTTTCTATGACTCACTATTTATCCTTTCATATTTAAATGTCCACCCTACTGTTCATAGTTAACTTTTCCCTGCTTGACCCTTGAAATTTTTACTTCTTTATAAATTGATCTTTGCTCTAAAGTCATTTTGAATTATGATCTTTTTATTTTTTTTTAATTTTATCCTTTTAAATTTTGTTTCTAAGGCTTTATGTATTGATATTTGTTTCTATTTATATTCTCTCGTGTATTTGGTGTGTCATGGGATATTTTATCGTTAAACTAAATATATATTTTACAAAATGCAATTTAGATTTGTTGATAAACAAATGAAAGAACAAGGAATAAGATTGAATGTAATATTCCCAATATTTTACCCACAATTTCCTTATGATCATTTCATTTGTTAGATGCATATTTTTTTATTTATGAATTATATATTTTTAATTATAAAAATTTATTGAAATTTCGGTAGAGTCTCCCCAATACTAGGAGATTCCAAGTTATCGACTAGAAAATGTTCTCAATTTAACAATCATTAAACACAACTTAAACATCATCTAATCATCCTAAACATTCTTATATCAACAAATGAGAATAACCTTTAAACCTATGTTAAACCTATATATAACATTATGAGTTAATTACATACCTTCATAATTCTATTATAAAAAAAGAGTTATAAATCATAAAAGTCGATTAACATATACTAATTTAATTAGTTTTGTAAACAAAAGGGATTCTTATTTCTTATATGCCATGTTGACATTACAAAAGAAAATACAATTTACATAATTATTTAATTTAACAAAATAGGATCCTAAATATCTGTCAATCTACTCAATATTATGAAATACCTGTAATTTATTTGACATAAAATAAGATGAAGCTACTTAGTGAATAATTTAAATAAGAGAAACAACCTTCATTTTTTTTTTACATTTCAATTATATTGTGTCACTGTCAACAATTTCTCTTACAAACCAATTAATCTCAATTATTTCAATGCAAGTTATAGTCATCGTTAACTCTATGTTACTAACCCATTTTCAGGCGTATGCTCACTCATTGAGGTATTTATTCTCATTTTTCATTTTTGGGAGATAACCCATTACCTGGCAATTAAGTCTTCCTGCCCATTTTGTGAGCACTAGTTTCCTCACTAGTCAACTATTTCCTCCATCCATTACCGGACATTAGTTTTATTTTTGAAAAACTATATTCTTTGCCCATTACTAAGCACTAGTTTCATTATAGGAAAACTTGTTCATTCACCCATTACTAGGCACTAGTCTCATTATTATGAAACTTGTTCCTTCACTTCAATTTATTCACATGAAATTAAAACACTTTTCTACGTTAACAATTGATTGAGTTTTAGAAACTTAATAAATAAAAGAATTGAGGTACTAAACATCGATCAGCTGTCGAAGTTCTCACCATGCCTCTTTGCTGCTACAGAGTTCTCAAGGCCTCTTTTTTTTTTTTTATATATATATATATATATATATATATATATATCATTGTATTCATTTCACTTTTACAACTTTCATAATTTAGTTATTGCATTAAGACAACTCTTAAGCAAAATAAAAGTTAACCAACCCCAACCAATCTATCTTAACCATTTAAAACACAGTTTCTTACTATAATTATAACTAAAGTTTTAAAATTTTGTTTTAGACGTGGCTTGTTTTTTATGAAAGCTAAGATTCCAAGCTACATTTTTACTAAAGGAAGGGGAGCCTAATTTTACCATTAATGCACTCAAATCACTTGTAATCATGACTTGTTGAAACTGTCCAATATAGTTTTTAGTTAAAACTCTCCTCCGATTTTAGTCAACTAGAAAGCCAACATTTCTGGCTACAATTTCTATAAAGAAACCTATCCAATTTTTATCATTTTCATGCCCTAATTGTCTTTGGACTTTTGGAGACGAGACTATCCAGTTTTTTTCTTTCTACAACTTTAAGTTAAATTGAGTATTTTTATTCAACTTCTCACCATTGAAAACAATCATTGCCATATTATTTACAATATAACATTATTAAATACAACTTTCTAAAACTTATCAACCCAACTCACATTTATTTAAGATAATCAAAACTATTTAAAGAAAAACATGCTCATTGTAAGAAAAACATGCTCATTGTAAGAATTAACACCTATTTTATATTTCAAAAATATTAGCATAATCATATACACTTCTAACTCATTACAACATTTATCACATTTCACCCTAACAATAGCACAATGATATAAAGTGTATATTTTCCATTAATTTTCCCTTATATGCAAGATCAACTAATCATAATGATTCTCATCTCTAAGTTCTATAACCATCCTCAAGGTTTTCAATTCATAATGAAATGATCAATTCAATCATGTTATATAATATAACTAAACTTATCTAAAATCATCTCCCATAAAAAAATTATGGATTGATAAATCATAATCCACTTAAATAAACATATTTCCATTATACATTAATTGGTATCCCTTTGGCCGACCATAAATACCTTTAGGATTACTATGTTTTCGTCATGATTTCTTCCTAATTTAACACCCATTTTAAGATTTTCTAACCCAATTGACATGATTTATCATCAATTTACATTTCACCCAAAATTATATCATAAACCTTAACATTAATTTCATTATTTCTACCTCAATTGTTATTCGGTTCGTATAAAATTGCTAAATTGGGTTTAGAACACCTTATCGAATGTTAATTTAGTCTTTGAATCCTTGTAGGTCAAAATTCTTCTAGCCCCTCTTTCTTTTCCCTCTTCTTTCGTGACAACCCCTCTCTTAATTTCCCTACATTTCCATCACTTCTCCCTCATAATTAAGTGTTTAAGGGTGGTGATTCACAATCTCTCTACAATTCTTTGGTTTTCTAATGGTTTCTCTTTAAAAATTCTCTTAACAATTGAGGTTTTTCTCTCCTTTTTTCTCCTTACCTTTAACCCGGCCTTAAACAATGAGAGAATGAGTTTATATAGTCAATTTGTTTTTACTATTTACATATTAACCCTACCTTTTCATTTAAATCTCAATTTGTCCCTTATAATTTTCTAATTGATTTCTATCCCTTTTATTTAGTGTCACAACACTTATCATTGCTTTTCAATTTTGCCCTTGACATTAAGTTTTAATTTCCTTGATTTTAATGTAATTCATTTTATCTTTGGGTTAAAAATTTTAATATTTCACAAAGAATTTAGTTGGGAGTTTACATTGTCCCATCTTTTAAAGAATTTCATACTTGAAATTTAAATTTTATTACTTGAACTTAAGAATAGGTATGTATATTTTCTTTTCATCTCTAATTCTCTTTCCCAAGTTTCTTCATCAACTTGAGAACTCTTCCTAGAATTTAAAAGTATCTCACCTTTTGTTACTTGTTCCTAGTATTGCACATTTCCATAACTGATGGTATATTTTCTTAGATTATGTTATTCTCTTTCTATTTTTTTAGTTGAACTGAAATGATGAAATCCATTATCAATTAGTATTGTTGACTTTATTTTTTCTATTAATTACATATGAAAAACTTTAAAAATCCTAATATATCATCCATTAGCACTACTTCAATATCCACCAATACCTCAACTTCAAACACTAACTTAACATCAACCACTGAATAATCCACTATATATAGTAAGAGATAAACATTATTAACTCCTTACATCAAGGGAAAAAAATGTTCATGATAGAAAAAGAAACACAAATTTAGGATCATTTCACAAAATTTAATGGTGATCCTAAGACCCCTAGAGCTGTATGTAATTCTTAGGAAGAACATTGCCTTAACTACATGATTTGAACTAGTTTTGATCCATTTCTTAGCACTAACCACTTCGCATGACCTCATTCGCTAGTAATCTAGGTTTTTTTTTTTTTTTTTGCCTTACTAACATGTTGTTCATGATTTTAACCTTAGAGTTTTGGTTTTAAACTGAAACCATTGCTGAACAAATCTGATTTCTTAGTGATAATCAAAGTGAATAAGTGATAGATTATTAACCCTTGCATGATTTATAATCTCTTTGTTCCCTGGTTTTGCTATAAATGGTCAATGATGAGAGTTACATTTTCTGGGTTCACGAAGAACATACATCGTGTTCTTTATTTTGTGTGTGTGTTGATTTATTTTTGTCAAGAAATTTTAAGTTTTTCGTGTCTTTTTTTATTTGAATCTGTTTTTGATATTTACTTTGTTTTGGGTTTGTTTTCAGGTTAAACCAAAGTTTTAGGTTTGTTTCATGGTCAAACCATTGATTTCAGGTCAACCCGATTGGTTTGGCTTCGGGTCAATTAAGTTAGGTCTTGTTTATTTGGCAAGTATTTTGATAAAGATTTTTTTTAACTTAAGGGTGTGTTTGACAACATGCCCTGAGACCTTTTTTGACAAATTCATTTAAAGGGGAAATATTTTTTTGTGCCAAACAGGCCCCAGATAAATTTTCAAAAATTCTAAAAACTTTGAAGGGTAATTTTAAAATATTTGTGGGTCCCTCGCATATTTTTCCAATTATTTTACTTAATATTGGGGTTGTAAACTTGTTTTGTAAGATACTAACCCGAAATTAAAATTACCTGTTTTTTGCCAAAGTTTCAAAAAATTCCAAACATTTCTAAAACATTTCCTAATTCCAAAAATACAAAAAAAAAAAAGTTTAATTTTATATGGCCGAACTCTAAAATTTTCATGTATATTTTATAGAAAAAATAAAATTGTATTTTCATCATACTTTGAAGAAAAAAAATCAGTTAATAGATATCACAACAAATTAACACCACACCAATCACCTCATTGTGGCCTCTCACTGCCTCGGTCTTCTTCTTCTTGCTCCCCCCTTCTCTGGGTCACTCCTTTAATCCTCGTGTCTTGGACTCACTTTCATGTAGGAGCCACCATCACCTTATGTCGGCCTCCATGAGTTGTGCTAGTCATTCTTTATTGTAAAATAAAAATGACTCGGGAGAAAGTTTACCCGTGCTGTGGTGTTAGTTGGATTGCTTTTTTAACATAAAAGGAAATTTTTAAATGTTATTAATGTTTTTTTTTAATAAAAAAATTCAAATCATATATGAAATAGTAATACCAATCTAAGGGTATGTTTAGTATTGCGGTTATTGTTGTGGTTTAAAAAAATTATTTTATAAAAAATATTTTTAGTTGAAGTTGATTTGAAAAAATATATATTTGGTTAAAACTGTGGTTAAAATTGAGGTTAATCAAAAAGTAGTTTAATGTGTTTGGTTAAGAATGCTTTTGAAATTGAGGTTATAAAATAATTTTAAAATATATATATTAATATTGATGGTTTTTAATTTAAATATTATAGATTTAACTATTATTATTACATCATGAAATAAATAATAATTTATATAAAATATATTTTTTTTGTTCCATTAAACTATTTACAATTTTATCACGTATAAAATACATCCGACAAGAACTATATTTTTCACAAATTTCTTAAAAGCGAAACAACATCAAGTAAAATATAATCAGAAATAAAATTAGGATAACGATCAAATTTTGCAAATGCTACATCATCAAGTAATCTTCGTCTAATTTATATGGTGTCATTAAATAATGTTTAACACTAGTTTTTTTAATAAAATACAATTAAAAATATATTTTTTATTTTGTTGGGTCGGACCAGTTCAATAGCTTTGAACTGGACTGGTCTGACCGGAACAGCGGAGCATGCTCCACTGTTCGAGGAATAAAACCCTGAACAGTGAAGCATGCTCAATGTTCATACGTTTTATTTCTTACAAGAAGCAGCTTCTAACTGCTTCTTGTAAACCTGTGGCACACCACAATTACAAGTGAATTCCATGAAAAAAAAACTATTTTTTTATCTTACCAAACATTAATAGTTATAGGTACGAATTAATCTTATTCGCAGTTATAATACCAAACATCCACTAATTTGGTACATGTAACAAAGTCTTTCCCAAGTCTTCTAATCAAGAGTGCTGAAGAGACCAAAATATTCCCCTTGGTATGCTCAAAGGTAATTACCAATCTAGCCTCTCTCTGTTTTTTTTTTTGGGAGAATCTGACCTTGCTAAATGGTAAAGTTAAAACTGAGAATTTTAATGAATTTGCATCTACTTGATCAAACAATTAGGATGGACCGTGTGTGTACATAAATAATATAAATGTTTATCATCCGCAAAACTAGGCGACTTGAAACATAAATGTTGGACCAAGTCTCTCACTTGCTAAACAATATAAATTTTATTTTTAACAACTTTAAAATTTTAAATTAAAATAACTTATTGATATGCAACTTGTGAATTAAATAATTATTATGAAAACAACTTATAAACAATTTAAATAGATATTAAACTAACTTAGCTAATTAAAACCAAATTAAAACTCTAAAACTTAACTAAGAAGGTAATTTGAAAATAGCTAAAAAAAACATGTTTCTTTGTATGTTTATTTTTTTTCATTTATTAACCCATATAGTTTCCAATGATTGTATGTATAAATTTTTTTATTTTTACTTATTACTTTTTTAATAACAAAAACATGTTCAAAATACTTATATATATAATTATTTTATTTTAAAAAAATAATCCAAAATAAAACACGAGTCAAACATCTGTAAATTTTACTGGATGCTGTTTTGATATGCATTGATAAACCCTCCTTTATTCTAGTGTTTGCCTTTTCTACACCTGCAGAATCCTTTTTCAAGAATAATTAAGAATTTATGAAGCCGGTAAAAAAAAAAGAAAAAAAGAAAAGGCGCATGGAATGGTGTGAAGAAGCATGCGTCAACTTTGCATATGCAATGACGTAGATAAATTCGGTGCCCGTCATTCTCGTGTCTGGTCTCTGAATTTTCTCAGACACCACATGTTTGCAGTCCTGGAACGCTCACACGCTCTCAAATAAAACATGTTTCATGTTTGGACTCTGGAGCGCCATTAATAGCTGTTCCAGGAAGGAGGGAAACAGAGTCAAGTGTCTTGTTTTTTTTTTAAGCCAGGGAAGCAACTGTCCAGGAGCCCACACGAGCTAGCAGTTTTATGTTCAATCACTTCAAGGAATGATTTTGCTGGACAGGCTGCACCACTGATTTTGCTGGAATCCCTAAACTACATGTATTTCTCTAGTAGTTTTCAAGATTTCATTGGCACAGCCTCCTAATGCAAACCCCTTCACCTTCACCGCCTGTCGCCGAACAGATCCTTAGATCATTCAAAATGAACAGACAGGAAGCCTCTAAGAGGCAATAACCTTTTGTTCTAGCTAGTTTAGATTCACAAAGAAGCATCTTAAGTGAATTGAAAAAGGTTATTTGATGCCTATAGAATGGATGTCATAAACGAAGTTTTAATCATTATATCTTTATAAAAAATTATTGGATGAAATATAAATTTTCTGGAACATAAACATATTCTAGTGAAAACATGCACCAGACTCATTTATGATTGGTCGTTACAGTATGCCAAACCTCAAACATGCTAGAAGTTGCAGTGTGTCAAGCACTAAACATATCCAAAAAAGTAAGCATCTTCCTAGAAACACACTCAAAGGGATGACGAGACCATATTCCTTGAAAAAAAACCATACTCTAATCTCAGTATATCTTTTAAGTGTATAAAAATCATTTGAGGATTCACCATATTTCTATTAAATATTAATACAAATATAAGAAATATATATCTCTCATTAAATACTGTTAAGGTAAAATTATACTTCAAACCTTCATATTCACAAAAAGGCAAGATTTATAGGCTATAAATATACCATGAAACCTTCAGTACAAAGGTTCACAATCTTCATTCTCTATTACATATATATTTTCAGAGCATCTCTCTTTAGAATATTATTATATTTTTTCTTTCTAAAAAGATATTTATTTAAGTATCGGAAAGTTCTCACCTCTACTAAAAAAACCTTTTGCAGGTACTCGTCACAAGCCATATTGATTTACTAAACATCAAATATAAATTATCAACTACCTTGAATAGATGAGATTGTTATAACTAATTGATTAATCGATTATTCAATCTAAAAATTCTATTTCTAAACTACTTGAATTTTTGAGATATCATCCGCAGAAAAAATTTAAATGGAATTTTCTAACTTTGTAAAGGAAGTCAAAAATCAGGTGCTTAATTTTTGTAAGTCGTGGATTACTAAATCAAGTTCCCAGCAAATTTAAGCTTAAGTTATGTGAAGCTCATGCCTTTTTTGAAAAAATAAATATTTTTTTTAGTTATTTATATTTTATAAGTTTGATTATTTTATTTAAATATATAAAATAACTTTTCTATTTTTATTCTTCTATTTTATTCAGTATTAATAAGTTTTTCTAGTTTTACTGCATAATGTGTTTTTAGATTTTGAGAATTTTCACTTGTAATATACCTTCTGGATTTCTAGGGTTTGACTTATAATATATTTTATTATTATTCACTTCCGAGGTATATTGATTGGTATCAAAACCTAACAATTCTTAATGATTTTTGTTGTATGTTGTAGAATCATCAAAGTTGGAGATCATAAAGGATATATTCGTTGTGAAAGACAATTTCCTATCAAGAAGGTTTTGCTTAAAGAATGTTGTGTTGGGCGTTCTCATGGTGGAGAATAGTTTCCTACTAAGAAGCTTTTAGTTGAAGAACGTTTTTACGATAAAGGATTGTTTTTTGCTAAAAAAACATTATGTCCCATGATCAATTTAAAATTAAGGACAAGTTCTTTCAAATCAAGAAAGACTGATGTCAGAGTTTCTTTTTTTTTTTTTTGTGAAAATAAATATTTTTCTTCTTTGTTTACATTTTTTTATTTAGTTTAGGAATTTTTTTCTATTTAAAGAAAAGATTTTTTCTATTTTTATTTATTATTGAATATTATTAGTCTTTTCTATAATTAAATCTCTATAAATTAATACCCTTGAAACCATGAAGATTTATTAATTAATTAAGATATTATTTAATCGAGATATTATTTAAACTTTAAATTTAAGTTGAGACTGAATAAATATATTATTTAATTGAAATTATGAATTTATCAAAGTTGTACTATATTTTTTTAAATCAGTATTAGTAGAGTTTGATAGTTTTATTATATAAAAAAATTTAATATTAATTTTTATGCCCTGACAATTATGTTCTCACCTTTCTTAAAAGAATCATCATTAGCCATGCTCTCTCTGGTATGATATTGGGCATGATCATCTTGTGCGATGATATGCATGATTGCTGGATGAACTCCAGAGCATCCTGTCATCCTTGCCTCCAAGAATAGAAGGAAAGCCGTGGGTCCTACTACGATCAACAAGGAGCCCTTGATGCAAGTTCCTCGAGTGTTGCTTGAAAACATGTTGCCTTGGAGCATCTGCTCAAGTGGCGATATTGCAGTGAACACATGCATCAGTACTAACCTTGATTTTTATTTTTTTTTATAACCTATAATGTTCTAGCCAGTTTATGCATGTAACGACTAATTTATAGACTCGCTAAATATCCTGTAAACTCAATAAACAAGTAAAATATCGTGAAAATGACAAATACATATATAAAAAATTGAATCTAATTGTAAAGAAAAAGAACAAGTTCCTTCCCCCATTATATCACGATCTCGAGTGCGCATTTATGTTAATTTCTTGAGCTGCGACTAGATGTGATTGAATATTTAAACTTTATGTAATATTCACTTTTAAATTCACGTTGGAAAATCTTTAAAGGGAAAAGGAGATTAAAACAAATCTCCAATAATTTCTTTCTAAGAATTCAGTAAAATAAATTTACTAGATTGTTCATAAGTTCCAACCCTCCATTACAGTCTTGCACAATAATAAAACATTAATTACAAAATAAATAAAATATAATTTCTTCAATGTGGTGCCAGATTCGGATATATCATGGAATGCTACAATATATCTGATTCTAGACCTCTTCTTTTTTACTTTTTATTTTTTCTAATACTTGCATAATTATTCATTTTGACCAGTAAACTAATTTTTTTTTTAATATTATCCTTCAATGTTCATATTATTTAAAACCTCATAATTTGCTACAACTTGCATGCTATGTTGTTTTTTAAATGTAAAAAAAATTCCTTTATATTTTGTAAAATAGAATTTAATTTTATTAATTTAACAAAATTTAAACAAGAGGGACCAAATCTAAAAATAAAATACAACCCCTTTTTCTTTTTTGTTGTTCATATTTGTGGAAAACTATAGTTTGGTCCATATATTTTTTATGTTTTTATTTTTTTATTTTTAGTCCTTGGTTTTTTAGGAATTCACATTTAAGCACTAAATTTCATTTGTTTTATATTTTAAATCCTAGAATTTGAGAGGAGTGAGAGTTATTGAAAATTAGAAAAGAACAGGTAAAGTGATAAGTCATTAACATTTCTCCTATAAAACAAAAACTAATCTTTGTGTTAATGGGCTCCTCTTGACAAAAAAGATTCCATTAAAGTGTTTTGTACTATTCATGTTTTTTAAAATAATTAAATATGGCTTGAAAATCTGTGTTTGGTTTGATTTTATTTTATTTTTGGGTTTTGGATAAATATAACAGTATTTTGAGATTGGAAATGAGTTTATTAAGATTTTTAAAGTATTTTTTTATCTTTAAAAATAAAAACTAGTTAAAATAAGTTTTTTGAGTTCAAAAACCTGCACTCCAACTTTCTAGTCAACAGAGATAGGCAGAAAGTGAGCTAGAAGACAATGCTTCATTTGCCTAGACATGCAACAAGTTATATGATTAAAACAATAATGAGCAAGCGATCGTTCACTTTTAAACAATTAAAAAACAATTAAACTAAAAACAATTCACTTTTAAACCATTAAAAACAATTAAACTAACCAGATGAATGGGCCAAATCTTCTATACCCATACAGGGCTAGCCTTTAGCTAAATATCCCTTTTAAACAATTGAAAAACAAATCTCTGTAAATCAATTTATTAGAATGATATTTAAGTGTTTATCTAATTATGTCATTGTTTTTAAGAAGATAACAATTTTTTTATGATGATATTATGAATTTTCTTATGAATAATTATGTATTGGCCTAATATATATAATTTTTAAAATAATCTTCCCATTTATGTTTAATTATAATAAAATATTTATTATTTTTTATTATTTTTTATCATGATTTTTTATATATATTTTTCTAAAATATATTATTCTTAAACGTTTTTCATATAAGTGTGTAAAAACATCTTTATGCTTTTATTTTTATTTTTTAACTGAAACTTGTTTTCACAATCATAACAAGTTTACTTAAAAAGAAAAAGTTTTTATCATTTTTTTTTAAAATAAAAAAGAAATTAACAAATAAGAATATTAGATTTTTTTAATTAAAAATATGTTTTTTTCTTTTTTTTTAGTTCAAATCATTATATTTTTTACAAATATTTTTGTTATGATTGTTATTATTTTTTATTCACTAACATATGATGCTAATAAAAAAAAACTATTTTGTTGTAAAAAATTTGCATTGATCAATAAAAAAATGACTTGATGAAGAACATAACATTTCTCCTCCATGGTTTTATTCATTGTCTTTCCAGAGAATATTTATATAATTAAATTAAAAATAAATATAAAAAAACAAAGATGTTAAAATCAATTGGCCCATAACCTAAGTCATAGATTGAGCAAAATAACTCAAGTCAATTTAAAATATCATCATTTCAATATTTGTTTTTAAAATAAAAGTTAAAACAAAGTTGTTTTGAGTTTTTTTTAGTGAAATTGAGTTTTATTAGGTCCATTGAGTTTTTATTAGACTGTCAGGTATATTATGGGGTCAATTCTCATTCAGATTAGTTTGAAACCTAGCATATGCATAGGGCTAGGTAGGAAAGTCATCAAGTTGATTTATCAGGTTAGACCAAGTTTAATAACATTATAAAACATTCCTTGTGATATCACGCGGACAACAAACTAGTTAACAAAAAAAATAAAATTGAAATGAAATTGTTATTTATTAATCCTCTCACATTGCATTATTCATAAGTATTGTGGCTTTGGTATATTTCCTTCTTAATTTGTCATTTTTTTTATTGAACTTTTTAATCTTAAAGCTACAGTTCTTTAAATCTTTGTGCTCAAATTTTTTTTTTTTTTTTGTTATTGTCCTAGATTTTTTGTTCTTTTTAGATTACATGTTTGTGCTTGCCTGAGGTATATGAAATTGTTCGAGATTTAATCATATTTAATGACATGTTGATTTTGCATGGGAAAGTAATGAATTATTGATGCATGTAAAAGTAAATCAAATAGGAACCAAATTCCATTTTTCCATTAATTGGCAGCCTTTTGTCATTTTAACTATTCAAAATGCATTGTCCCTTAATTAAATTTTTTTTTTTTAATTTGAGCCACCCTTCAATGAGAAAAGAGAAGATTATCGGTAAAAGTTTGAGGAGAGAGAGCTTTCAAGTTGTTATATTCTGACCACTAATAATTACAATTTTAGTGTTTATAGATTCATTTTTGTTTAAAGGAAAATATATATGGTTTTCACTTGGCGAAAATAAATAAGAGCTTGGGAAGGTTTTTTTATTTGATTTGATTTAAAAAATTTAGATTAATTAGAATATGTTTCAATGTAACAAATGGAATTATAAAAATTTATAAGATGTTTTAATCTTATGCTTTTAGGTGAAAATAGTTGAAATTCAAGTTTTTAGAGTTTAAAAAGTTGGACCACAATCTTCTGATCACCAAAACCATCTCTGATGAGTAGAAAAGATGAAAAACAGGATGATACATTGACTACCCAATTAGGCAACATGAAGTCCATCACATTTTAAAAAAATTAGATGGGGTGGAGAATGTTTGGTCTATCCCAATAAAAAAAAAATCTATGAGTGACCCTAGGTTTTATATGGGCTAGGCATGCATTTCTAGCCATGCTTGAACTATTATATTTTTATTTCGTTGTTTTTTCTCTTTTCATGTTTTTCATTAAATTGTTTTTAAAAATAATCTTTTAATTAATCTTCAAATATTATCCAACTATGCTATTATTCTTAAATGATATTAGCACCTATAAATATAATATGAATGATTTTCTAAATATGGATGAAATATCTATTTTAATACTTTTATTATATTTTTTTTTTATTTTTTATTCTAAACATTATTGTTTTTATATTTTTTAATACATTCATGTTAAAATTGATAAAAATTTATCAAGTCATCATTTTATTAATTTTTTTATATTAAAACTTACCTTTTAATATTATGATAACCTTTCATTTTAAAAATAAAATTTGTGATAAAACATAGGACGATCCTTTTTGTTTTTGTTATTTCAACTTCAGTCTTTATTCATTTAATTTTTAATTTATGTTCTTGGTCCTTTTATTAAAGTTTTATTTGTATTTAATGTTTTCATCCAAATGTAATTTTTCATATATTATTTTTTTTTCTAATTAGATCCTTATTCTTTTGATTTCTAATTTATTTTCCTAACGTCTTGTAAAAGTTTTGTTGGTTTTTTATTTCATCATTTAATCTAAGTTTATAGTGTATTATTTTTTTCAATTTGATCATTATTCTTTTGATTTTTTTTTATTAAAGTTATTTTTCTTTTCGATTTAACCTTATTATTTTGAAAAAAAGATTGGCTTTGTGGTTTTTTTCATTTTCTTTTCTATCAGGTTTTTCTAATCTGATGACTTAGACCATGAATTTTACGGGTTAACACGAGTTAGCTTACCTTCTTATTACCCAAGTTATATATCTATCACACTACATCTGGTTGACTTGGACTGGTTTTTTAATTTATTTTTTAACTTTCAAAATTTTATTTTCAAGTTATCATGATTTTTTTTTAAAAAAATATTTATTTACCATTGTTACTTTCTTTATCATTTAATTAAAATAAAATCAACCGATTAAACTGAATTGAAGCTATAACATGATTCATTTGTTTTTTTTATATCTTGAAATACCAACTCATTCCAATTTTGGTTTTTATCTTAATTGATATCTTTATTTAGGGGGTCTTTTTTTAAATCTCTAATCTATGATTTCTTATCTTGCTTATTTAGCCTTCTTTTAATAAAGTTTTTTTATATTTTACTACCTTCATTTAATAGGTCTTTTTATTTAATTTTTGAAGATATTGTTTTGATTTATCTATAATTTTTATATAGATAAAATTTATTTTTAAAAATAAAAAAAATATTTTTAGATAATATTTCTAATATGTGTAACCTTGCATATTTTTTTTTATTTAATAAATTTTATGTAATGTCTATTCTATTATTGTTTAATTAAATAAAAAATTAATTTTAATAAATAAATTCAATAAACACAATAAATATTCCTTGTGGGATCAACATTTGAATGTTTAGATGAGACAATAAAATATTATTTATAATAAGTTGTTTTGTTTATTAGTTAATTAATAATATTTTATTTATTAAATGGGTTGGACTGATAATAATATACAACAAAATATTTCTCTCGGATCGAAAAGGTACATTCAATTTAATAATGACCTTTAGTGTTCTATTATTTATTACTTGTGTCTGCTCTCAAGGCAGAATATCGTCAACTATTTTTACTGAAAAACTGAAAGGAGAAACCTCGGAAACGAAAGAAAGGGAGAAAAGGAAGAAAGAAACAGATGCAGAAATACAAACAAAACCCACAGGTTAAATAACACTATAATATACTCAAAATATCATATCTAGCAAAACGACAAGAAAAAGAGGGATGTTTAGGTCCAATGAAAATTGAAAAACCAATCGATGGAAAGTGACAAATCACTGTACATGCTTGACCCTGACCTTGTGTACAATAAGTAAGGGTCTCCCAGAAGCATCGGCGAAGCAACCTACAAAGTGCATTTCCTCTGCTTGTGAACTCCTGCTTCCTGGCTTGCCCCTGCATCCAACAGCCAGCGTCAACATGGATGGTGCAAGCAAGAAGAGAAAACTTTTCAGTGACGATCTTGATGAAGAGAATGAAGAAGAGAAAATAGAGAGATTCTTTGCGCTCATCAAAGGCATTCGCGAGGCTCGTAATCGGCTAATGAATGTCTCGGATCCCGCATTGAAACCGGAGATGGATGGCAAGAACAAGAAGACAGAACTTGAGGAGGAGAAGAAGCAGGTTACTGTCTGGAAGCCCTTATTTCAACGTGAAGACTTCATGGCAGAGACTGACAAGCTAAAAGACCTGATCCCAGCTGCAGCTGTGTCGACCAGCTTGGTGGATTCCTCTCAAAGAAAGGAAGCTGTGAAGAATGATGAGAATAAAGCAAGCTTAGACCTCAACCTTTCACTCTAGTGCTGATTTTAGTAACAGTTTGGAAGGCCCTGAGAAATCCAACTCCTTGTTACTAAAGTGGTTGGCTATATATATATATATATATATATATGTATATATATATATATGTATGTCAGAGAATTGGTGAGAAGGAACACCATCAAGCTCGTTACTTTGCGCACCGCAGCACTTTCTTACTGTAATTTAACTTTTTAATTCTAGAATGTAATTTAACTTTCTTACTGCTCCATAATGGAATTAAGAAACTGAGGAGATCAAATGCGAGGGCTGTAATAAAGTGGTGTTAAGAGTAAAATTGTGGCTTGACATGTCTGATTGATTCCCTATTGTCTTTATCATGTCTTCTTTTCAGTTTACGGATTAATGGGAGCTTCACAAAAAGAATCAAGTTCCAAGAATAATCATGAGCACTGAAAACAAAAATATTAAGTTTGTTCTATATTTGCACGAAGTCTTTGTGTTCATGGAGTGTTCTACTGTATGTATAATTTGCTCACTTGAACACTATGGTTGTTCAACTGGTTTTCCCATGTGGTGCCTGAACATTTGCAGGTCAAAAATGGCTGCCTTGAAGGTAAAAGCAAACATGCTATGAACATATTTCCTCTATGGTTGATTACTTCTGACGCTGTGGTCAATTACAAAGAGGCCAATGAGGTTTCTTCTCTCCTAAGACACCAATTTTGTGGGTACCACCAAGTCAAGTTACCAGACAGCATCCTGCAAAAAAAAAAAAAAAAAAAATCGATTCCATATTTGAAAACTCTCACCAGCATTAGAAATCCTTAGTTGACCCCCCTTTAAGGAGCGTGAATTCAGTACGCACGGGATTCTATTTATTCTACCTTTTTTATTCTCTTATAAATTATGAAAATTTAGATATTTTTTTTTTAATAAAATACTTACCACCATATTTGGAATCTTTGAATTGAATTTAATTTAATTCAAACTTTTAATAAAATCTTATGTTTAAACTATTTTAAGTTTCAAGAATTGAATTCTAAAAAAAATACAATCTCTAAAAATTATATAAAAGTAAAATAGACATTAACCCCTTTAATTTACAATTTCAAAAAAAATTAAAATTATTTTTTTAAAATACTAATCTACCTATTTTTTTTTAAAAAGATATTCAAATAAATAAGATGAATGTGATGAGTGTAATATAGAAAATAAATTAAATTAAAATCCATATCTTTCAAACATATAAATTTAATTTATTTATGAATAAAATTCAAATTAAATATTATAATTAAATTTATTTATAATAGAGAACTAGTTCTAAACAAGCTGTAAGAGTTCATTTAATATAAATTATAAAAAATTATTTTAATCATAATTCAAATAAAATAAGTTAGAAGTATGTTTGAATAAAAATAACTCAATTTTTATACAGTAGGTAATGTAATTTAAAATTCAAAAAATTAAAATTTTAATATTAACTTTTGATAAATAAAAAAAGATTTTTGGACTCGGTTTTGTAACATCATTTTTATTTAATTTGAAAAGTAATTCTGACAAAAATTAAAAAATAATTTGAATCAATTTTAAAAAATTATTGCAATCAGAATCTAATTAGTTCAAAGTTACTAAACATTTTTATGATTTTTTTAAGAAAAAAAATTAAAAAATATCTTAAATCAATTTTAAAAATTTATTACAATAAGAATCTAATTAGTTCAAAGTTACTTCAGATTGATATTTTATTTTTATAATTCTCTATCTCTGGGTTTCTTTAAAAAAAACAATTCAACTCACATAATGAAAAAGAGATTTGTGCACTATAATATAATTTGTTTTTTCTATTTGTTTAAGAATATGGTAAAGGTTTTTTTTTTAGGTATTTTTTTTTTGGAAATATATTAAAATTATTTTTTATTTTTTAATATTTATTTTTAATATCATCACATCAATACAATCTAAAAATATATATAAAAAATAAAGCTAAAAATAATTCAAAATTTTGTAAATATATGGTTGAATCATATTGTCCAACACCACCTTCGTCTAGCTTAAGCAGAACATAGTGCTACATCATGTTTCGCTCCAATTATGAGGGGAAAAACCAAAAAACGAGAGGATAATCTCAATAGAGCTGTGCGTGTGAACAACAATATTTGGATAAATTGGGAAACTAGAACGCAAATTCTGTTTTTTAAAAAATAAATTGATACAGGTTAAAAGTTTTTTTTGTGATATAGCACAATTTAACTATATCATGTTCTTGAAATGCAACATGATTAAACAGTATTATTTCTAGCTCAATGAGTCGACCAATTCACAATAGTTAGTGAAACTAGTTGATTAGTTTCAAAAATAACAAGAAAAATCTCAAAACTAGAGGAAATTAGTGAGATTTTAATATCCAAAGATTCGACAATCTGTGTCAACACAGTTATGACCTCCGAAAACTCTTGTAAAATTTAAATGTGATCCAACGGTCAGATCTTAAGTTATGATTCTTTTAAACAGTTATTCTAGTCTGACGCGACCAGACCTCCTTTAGAGTATAGACATGTCCCACTAATCTAAAAATGCATCTGCTAGGCTATTCACATAATTTGTTTGGGGCATATCCTCATTTAGTTACGGCAAACTCATATCTGACTGCTCAGAATCACTAACTACTGTGTGAACAATAACTTTTTGAGATTTTAATTGAAGTCTAATTTTTATCCAATAAGTTTGACAAAGAAGTATATTTTGACACATAAAATATATTTGGAAGAAAAACTTTATAAAATTATGGTTTTTTATATGAACCGGTCGGTCGATTAAAATAATTGGATCCAACTAGTCAACCGGTTTAGGTAGAAAATTAGAGTTTTTCCATATCACGCTTCTGAAACGCAACATAGTCAAATTGTGCTATTTCATCAAATCTTTTTAAATCTATATTAATTTATCAACTTTTTAGGTTTACTTCACTAATTTTACAAAAAAAAAAATCACAATATTTATATTCTCATTGGGGTAAGTTATGAATTGAGTTCGGGATGAGTTAAATTTGGGCCTAAGGTGGTCTCTACTTGAGGAAGCACACTTGGTTCGTAAATTGGGTTGGTGGCTTGGATTCTAGCTTCAGGAGTTCGAATAGAAAAGTAACTCTAGATCATAATTTTCAATGGATAGATATGTAATAGTTAGGTGGCCCCCACTACACTGCGAACTCACCTTTTATTTTTATAAAAAAAAGTTGGGTCATGACATAGCAAGATCTAAGGCTATTTGGATCATGCATAGATAGGACCCATGTTTATTTTGGGTCCTGCACAACCAATGACCTAAGGTTATTTTAGGATTTACAGCATGCAGGACTAAAGGATAGTTTGGTTTTGGTGTAGCCCAAACACCACGTGTGCGTTGAGGTGTGCCCAGCACACAGGTAGGCAGCTCAAGTGCCACATATGTCTTGGAGTGTTCTCAGCCCACAAGCAGGCACCCCAAACACCAAGTGGGCATAGGAGTGTGCCTAGCACTGAGGCAGGAGCCCATCAGCCTTGGGTTCTACCGTCAAACCCAAAAGAATTGGGTACTGCCATCAAACACATTCTTTTAAGTCTTGATGCAGGACTTATTAGCTTTGGGTCTTGCCGTAGATCCAAGAGCATTGTGTCCGGATATAGGACCTAAAAGCATTGGATCCTAAAGTAAGACCTATTAGCCTTAGGTCATGCTGCCAGACCTAAGAAAATTATGATGATAATAATAATAATATTTATAATACAAATAATAATATTTTTAATTTCAATAACATTAATTCTAATAAAAATAACAATATTGATAATACTAATAAGAATATCTTGAATTTCAATAACAAATTTAATATTTTTTCAAAACAATTTTTTTTTTTAAAAAAAAAATAGTAGCACTACAATATGCAACTAACACTAATATTAGATTTTCACTTTAGAGTTTTGTTGAACAACTTACTTTTAATATAGAATAATTATTTGGGCAATTTAATCTTTTTATTATTATTACTCAAAATTTTTTTTCTATTTAATAAATATATTTTTATAAATACACCTGACTCTCAATAGTTGAATGAAGTTCTATCCAGTTTATCTTTTTTATTTGAATGAAGACTAATATACTTCTCCTAACATTGAAAATAAAAATAAAAATAATGATAAGCTCTAAAAAGGAAGAAAAAGAATTATGAAGATTTAACTAAATTTTGAGTACCCTTTGAAATTACAAACTCGGATTCAATTACCCGCGACAACTAATATAATCCTTATGCATGGAATTTATCTTATTAATGCCGAGTGCAAGACCCAAAATCCTAGTGCAGAACCCAACACCCAATTAGGTCCTGCATCGGCAGGACCCAATGCAATTTTGGGTCATGCACACGTTAGGACCCAACATGCAATTGGGTCTTGCACCGGCAGGACCCAACACGTACTTGGATCATGCACCGACAGGACCCAACACCTAATTGGGTTACCCTGTAGGACCCAAAGCTATTGTGGGTCTTGCAGCGCAGGACCTAACACCTAATTGGGTCCTTTATTTATGCATTTCATAACATATATAATTGAAAAGTACTACATAAAAAATCTAAAGACTAAAACATTGATAAAACTTTGAATCTCCTACACTAATGTTATAGAATTAAAATATCTTCTATTACCCAAAATAAAAATATATTATATAATACCAAAAATTTATAAAGTATATGATGTAAATCAAAAATTTATTGAGGGCTCCAACAACTTTAATATAATAATATTAGAGAATAAAATTAAAAATTATCAAAAAATTTTCAAAGTATTTTTAAAACTATGGGTTAGGTGCGCCTTTCGAGCCCTGGTTTATTAGGTCTTGAAGGGTATGCCAGACCCAAGTTAATAATAATAAAATATTTCATTTTTCTGACCTCGTGAGTTGATTTTGTCTACATCTTCATTTAGTTTCTTAGATTTAGGATTTTCCTTTTCTCTTCACTGCAAATATTTTTGTACTTGAATTTTGCTCATTTTTCTTTATCTATAGTTTTATTGAAAAGCGTAACACTAATTTTTTGCATTTAATTCAAGGTTGAAGTTTATAATTTGATGAGGCATTATGCAGAGGCACAAAGAGGCATGGAGGATTGAATTCTCATGTATGTGATAACATGGATTTCCAATCCGTCCACCAAACGAAATCAATTGTTTTGCTTTTTTTTTTTAAAAAAAAAATATTCCTATGTCGATGTCAGTGATCTTAGCACTTTCTTGCATTGATTAACTTTAATTCCTTATCAACAAAGGGAAAGAGTGCATGTGCATGTCCACAGTGCAAACAATTTATTTTGAGAAGGCAAAGACCAAGAAATTTAATTGGATATAGCTACTAGGTCTGGCCACACAGTCATACCCGTATGAAAAGGAAAACAAATTGCAGTCTTTGGTCCTGCTTGGGCAAGACCCGTCTCTCTGTTCGTGTCCATAGTGTAATCAATTTATTTTGAGAAGCCATTGACTAAGACATTTAATTGGGTTTAGCTACTGAGTCTATCTAGATAGTCAGTCTCGTATGAAAAAAAAAAAAAAACATTACAATCTTGGGTCCTACTGGGGTAGGACCCAACTCTAATGGTCCAGTAGGACCCAAAGCTATTGGGTCTGCTGCAATGACCCAATTACAGTCTTGGATCTTGCTGGGGCAAAACCCAACTTTAATGATGCCAACAGGACTTAACACCATTAGGTCCTGGCTACTGCAAGACCCAGCAACATTGTCTGACTTACAAATAGGAAAGACAATATCCCCCACAAGCATAGTTATTAAACTCGGCTCAGGGGTTGACCTGACCAAGGGGTCGGGTCTCGGGTTTCATGGGTCTACCCGGGTCAACTCGAGTCAATCCGGAAAAATTAAAAAAAATTAAAATTTTAATATTTTATATGAAAAAATTAAGAAAAAATCAATGTAAATATAGGCTATACATATTGTAAATAATGAAGTTTAAAATAATATTTAAAAAAGTTTTTTATCCCACGTTAAAAAGATATTATATTAAGCTTTTAAGTTGAAGTATTTAAATCAAAAAAATTTCTTATCCCACATTGAAAAAACATAGTTTTTTTTTCTTCTTATAAACATATGGTATATGTACTAATGAGTTTCAAATCTCACATTAAAAAAAGATAATTTTTTTTTTCTGGGAACATAGAGTATATATACTAATGGGTTTCAAATCCCATATTTGAAAAAAAACAAAAACTGGGTCTTGGCCGGGTCTCGCCCGGGTCACGGGTTGACTCGCCAGGTCGACCGGGTTTGATCAAGTTGCTGCACTGACTGGTCTTTTGACAAACTTGGACCGGTCCAGTCCTTGGGCCGGCTAGGTCTCAGGTCATCTCACCGGGCCGGTCCAGGTTTAATAACATTGCCCACAAGCGATACAATGTATGTTGGGTCTGGTTGGGAATTAACACATTTTGGAAGTGTTTTGGGTCTAGATTGTCAACCAGACCCCTGGATTTGACTACCAAAGCCAGTTCTAGCGACTTGTGACAGAGAAAGCCAACAACTGTAATTGTTAACTAAAAACACGAGAATGATTTCTACAGTATTTTCTCATTATATAGCGAAGCAACTGTGCAAGTCTACAATTAATTGTTTCTTGGTTCACAATACATGCATGTATAGTAAGTCCATACTGAATTATTTCTTAGTTCATAGTGCATTCATGTATATTATAAAACCCATGTTTTTAAGAGTTTTGTTAATAATTAAGATTTTTTTTTTTAAATCAGAGCATTAAAAAAATGATAAATTAGCACATATAATTGTTTTTGAAAAATAATATAGTTTGGTAAAAATATCACAATTGAAAAATGGGGGCATTTTAATCAAGTGGTCAAAATAAGGAGGTGTAAAATCCTAGGGAAAAAGGAGGAAAGAGAAAAGGAAAGGAAACAATGGATAAATAAGATCTCCTAGACATTCTTGTAGCTTTAATTATGATATTTTTGGTAATATTAAAAGGGTTTAGACAAAATAAATTAGTAATACTAAAAAATATTATTAATTATGATTGAAGGGAGCCACGTATGCTAAAAATAGTGAGTGGCTCTCAAAGTTTTGAAATAAAAAATATCTTATTATAGGTGTCCTTTTAACGTGATTTTAGTCATTAGATTAAAGTAACTGCTGTGAAGTGTTTAGAAGACAAAAGCTAAACTGAGATGCTGGTTTCAAAAGCTGTAAAAATTAGAATATACTAGCTAGGGCCCGCATTACGCCACAATTCAGATTAATTTTGTTTGAACAGTAAGAAAATATCCGTGAGTTGCCAACATTAGTAATTACAAATTCTCTTTTAGTATCAAGTTATATGATAATATAACATTCCTAAACATTCTTAAAAACTTAAAAGAAAATTTTAAAAATGGGCCACGTGGAAAAAAAAAGATCTAATGAACCATAAATGTTTCCTAAAAAAAATGAATGTAATTAAAAATTGTGCCACTTTTAGTACCATATTGTATGGTAATACTAAGAAAAACAGTTAACAAACGGAACATGTGAAAAAAAAAATTAAAAAAAAAAATTATGAACACATCCTCAAACTCTACAATAAAAAAAATAAAATTAGGTAATGTTTGGTATTTTAAATAATATTGATTGGATTGTACTTATGATTAAAATGGATTAGATAGGACTATACTAGAGAAATAATTGCATGGTGTTTGGTATTCTTTGGATTGGAGTGAATAATTTGTTTTATTTTATTTTTAGTACACACAAAAAATGAGATTCGTCAACCCGGAACTTGCACCTGGATTGGTATAAGTTTAAAAATAATAGAGAAATGATTGATTTGAAACTATCCGGTCAAAATCTCGAGTCGACTTGTGACCCGATCATCCCGAGATAAAAACATGTTAAGAAATCCATTGAATTTTTTTTTAAAAAAACAAGGTTGCTTTGATTTTTTTTTTAATTTGAGTCAACTCGAGTTGATCTTTTAGACCTGTAACCTAGGTCTTGTCCCGGGTCAACTCTTAAATAAGATTTTAAAACTATGACAATAACTACTTTTTATCTATATATTGACCTGGATCAATCTTAATTGACTCTTTTGACATATGACTCAAGAATTGCCTTGGATCAGACCCTAAGTTTGCTTTATTGAAATATATAATAATTAATTTTATCTTTACCTTAATCTAGATAAACTCAGATTGACCCTCTGAACTCTTAACCAAGGCTTGCCCCACGTCAACTCCAAAGTCAGGTTTTTAAAACTATAATAACAATCATTTTTATTTATATATTTATTTGGGTTAACCCGGGTTGATCATTTATACTTGTGACCTAGGCCTTATTCTAGGTCAACCTTTTAGTTAGGTTTTAAAACTATATTAATAATCATTTGTATTTTTATATTGACTAGGGTCAATGGTCAACTGGAACCTTGAGCTAGGCTTAGTCACGAGTCGACCTCCAAGTTTAGTTTTAAAACTATAATAGTAATCAATTTTATCATTACATTGATATGGGTCAAAGATCAACTCAACTTGTAACCTAGGCCTGGCCCTGGGTCGAATCTTGAGTCGAGTTTTAAAACTATGATAATAATAACTTTTATCCTTATATTGATTCTGGTCAATGGTCAACCAAACTGTGATCTTGGCCTCCTTAGGTCCACTCTCAAATCGTGTTTTTTTAAACTATGATAATAATTAATTTTATTTTTATATTGATCCGGATCAACATAAGTTAATCCTTGAGCAGAGAATTGGACAAGCTTTTCTTATTCTTTTTAGTGGGATAAACATTTTTTTACTAAAACAACATTGGATAAGACAAAATTATTTTTTTACTGTTCAAAAGTATACCCAACAACTTCATAAAAAAAATTATTATGTTTAGTTTATCGAATCTTGCATATTAAATACCAACTTAGAGTCCAACACTATAACCATTTGGATACACAAATAATTATTGATCATTTATGTCCATCTTCTTTTAAGCAAAACTTTTATTGTGTTCTTTTTTAAGAAATAGGAGACACAATGTCTGATGAGACTTGAATTTTAAATATCTTTGTGGGGATTGAAAAATTAAGAAATTAGGATTTTTCAGCTAGTTTTTTTTTAAATTTATTTTCATTTAAAAAAATAAAAAGAAACACCATAAAACCTTTTATAATTCCTCTAATAATCCAAAAACATTAAAAAAAATTAAAATTAATTAAATAAAAATAAATTAATTAAGCTCAATCTTTTTTTAAGGATGTTTAGAGAAAAAGTTACAATTATCAAACTATTGTCATAGAATGATACTAGTTAATGTAAGAACATAGAATATAGTTGTTAAAAAGTTGTTGAATAGATAAATTTTTTTATTATTTTCTCTTTTTTTTTTAGCTCATTTTTTTAAAATATTATTCTTCTAAATCAAAATAAAAATAATAAAAAAATATTTAAGGATTGGTAGGGGAAAAAATCTATTAATTTTTTTTTTAAATAACACTTCAAAATATCAATTCATAATGTGAGATCAATATATCAAATTAAATGTTCAAAAAGAAAAAATCAAATCAAACGGGCACCTTTCTTTCTCTTACGCGGTATCATCATTCCGTGGAAACTGTCTGATAGGGGACGCGTTTTGAGTGGTCAAAATCAATAATAGTACTCAGTGGGCAAGCCAGCGAGAAACGCAAGCCATACCATCATGAATGACGTCATGCATATCACCTCAGCAAACACATCAGCGGGGAAAGTGGGTGCCTTCTGATGGCGTCTGAAGACTGAAAAATCATTTAACGCCGACGTTTCTTTGCTGACGCGCCCCCTATTGCGTCACCTTTGCTCCCTTAATTACTTTTATCTTCACAAGAGTCTTCATATTCTAGATGCCACCTACCCTAGGTGGGGGCATTTTCGTCCTTTCGTCCTTAAAGATGACAAAAAAGACCGCTATAAATCGCCGCTATAAATCGCCTTACTTCGAAGAATTTTCAAGACAATAAACCATCATCAACTCTACCACCACTACCGCGAAGAAAATTTGCGTATTTCAACCATCTAGGTGGTGGCCTGGTGGCGAAAGCTTGGGACCAAGAGGTTTGCTCCCTCTGTGGTCTCAAGTTCAAACCCTAGGTTGCTCATATGATGGCCACTGGAGGCTTACATGGTCGTTAACTCCAGGGCCCGTGGGATTAGTCGAGGTGCGCGTAAGCTGGCCCGGACACCCACGTTAATCAAAAAAAAAAAAAAAAAAAAAAAAAAAAAAAAAAAAAAAAAAAAAAAAAAAAAAAAAAAAAAAAAAAAAAAAAAAAAAAAAAAAAAATTTGCGTATTTCTTTGTTTTTAGTATCTTGATTGAAAAGGTTCCTTCTAGCCCCGTTTTCTTCCTCGCTTTGTTTTTCAACCGCCGGTACACTGTGTAATCCAACATGGAAAATGAGAAAGGCGAGGTGAGTGCTTCCAGCACGGGCGAGCTGGATATTGAGCAAGAAGACCAGAAGATCGAGCAGTTTTTCGCGTTGATTAGAAGCTTTCAGGAAGCACGTAATAGAAGGAAAGATGAGTTGGAGGAGAAGCAAAAGAAGAAGAAGGTAAGAAGGTTAAATGATAAAGAACCGCAGCCAAGCTGGGTGCCGTCTTTTGAATGGGAAGATTTCACAGAGGATATTAAGTTTAGAAGGCCTCCTCTCATCTTCCCCAGTCCTTGTAATGACAAGAATGTCTTAGATGACAAGAAACCTAATGAGGAAGATGGTTTAGATCTCAGCCTCACTCTATAATGTTGTACGTACGTCGTTGTTCAATTAAATGCATGGTTTCTGACTCTTTTTAGTCATTTGTTCATGTATCATCTAGGTTCTGACTTTGTGTTCTTCTGGATTTTTGGTTTTAGAATTGTATCATGGATTGAAAGGGGGTATGATTCCCCTCCATGCTTGCGAATTTCCATGGCGAAGTCTTGTTGAAGGGGTAATTTGATCATAATATAAATGATAAAAAAAGGCTTAAACTTCGTGTCCAAGAAAGCTCACGTCTCCTCATAAAGCATTATTGAAGTTGGACAAGTTTGGTGAACTGATGGTTAGATGCTTCAGAAATCAGAAAGCGCGAGTCTTTTGTGGACAGGAATCGAGTATGGACCCCTTGCCGTGTATTTACGTTTGCCTTTTCTTTTTTTAAAAAATAAAAAATATATATTATTTTAATTTTTATGACTTAAGATTTAAAATATAATTAAAATTATTTAATTAATTAAATAGTTTTAACTTTATCGTTGAAAAAAATAGAATATATATAATACTAAACAATCTCTATGATGATTTTAGTGTTGAAATGATTTTAGTGTTGAATATATATAATACTAAACAATCTTTATGATGATTTTAGTGTTGAAATATAGTAAAATGTAAAAATTATATTTATCATTAGGTGATATTGTGATTTTCTGTTATAGTATGAAGAACAACTATTTACATAATGAATCAATAAAATTGTTTAAATATGATAAAATGATCAACATTTTCACATATATAATATATTAAATATTATAAGCTTGTCATTAACTTTTTTAAAAATTCCTAAAAAAGGGGAGAAATCACTGTCCAATCTCTATTTTTCCAACCTTTCATCAAAATTCTTTGATCTTCGATGGTAACTATTAGAAACCACAACACCAACACCAAGACTGCTACTATTGTTTGGTACAAGATTGGCAGGCTAGTAAAATTATATAATTTTAAAAGGTAATATATATATTTAACATGTAAAATTTAATTAAAAATTCAAGAATTAATAAAATTAGATTTAATTAGTTTAAAATCATAAACTCAATCAAAATCATACAAAATCACAAATTTAATATAAGTTTCACGAGTGTAATAAAATTATAAATACCTCTCTAATAAACTTTCTAATTCTAAATTAAACTAAAAAAAAAAACTTTATCCTACTGCTCTCTCTCTCTCTCTCTCTCTCTCTCTCTCTCTCTCTAAACACCTTTTTTTTATTATTACTTCATCTCCTTCTCCTTCCTCTCCGATTCTTGGTTATGTTCTTGTAAAAGTTGGGGTTGAGGTTATGCTATATGAGAAAAGAGGATTGATTACTTAGGCAGCCATGCCAAGACTGTCAGCTTCGATGGTGTGGATTTAGACGACTTCATGGTCCTCAATCGGGTCAGCCACACCTTCTTATCTCTCTCTCTCTCTCTCCCCCTCTCTCTCTCTCTCTCTCTCGTCCTCGTTGCTAATGTATGGGTTGATGTCATGAATGTTCTCGTGATTATCACGTTAATAAAGATTCACATATATAATATATTGATGAATGTTCTCGTGATTATCGTGTTTACTATTGCTGCATCGGTCTGGATTTATTAGAAGATTAATGTAATGATTTGGTTAAAACTAGTTAATTAAGTATTTTTTTTAAATTTAAAATTTAAATTTTTTTAATATATATATTTTATATTCTAAAAAAAAATTATATTTTTATAATGTGAGATAAAAAATCTTTTGGTTTAAATACTTAAACTCAAAAGAATAACATAATATCTTTTTAATGTGGGATTTGAAACTCATTAATATATATACTCTATATTTACAAAAAAAAAAATTTATTTTTTTAAATTAGGATTTGAAACCTATTAGTATATATATTTTATGTTCCCAAGAAAAAAAACTATTTTTTTTTAATGTATGATTTGAAACTCATTAGTATATATATTCTATGTTTTCAAGAAAAAAAATTACATGTTTTTCAATGTGTAATAATTTTTTTAAAAATATTTTTTAAAACTTTATTATTTACAACATGTATAGTTTATATTTACATGGAATTTTTTTAATTTTCTGTGTTAATCCAAATTAACACGAGTTGACTTATAAAACTTGAGACCTGATTTCTTGACCGGATCAACCCGAATCGGATTTAATAACTACAGTTAACATACATGAATAATTTACTTATGGTTTAATTTTGATGTGTACGTGAAAACCTAGTTTCGCGATGTAAAAAAAAAAAAAAAAAAAGAGAAACAAATAAATTAACGTATCCATGACATGTGTTTGGGAGATGATTAGCCATTGATTCATAAGAACATAGGGAAAAAATTTAAGAAATAAAAAAGAACTTGATTATTAAAGATAGACTTCTGAAGCTGTTAAAGTCATGCAAAATTTTAAATGGGTTTAAATAATTAATTTTGCTCACCAAATGAGCACACGTTTCTAGAAAATCTAGTATAATAATCCATTTATTTTAATATGATAAAATAAAGACTACTCTTCATATAATTGGTCCATTTGTTTGCTGAAAAATAGTTTTTTTTTAGAAAGTAAATTCTGGAAAAGTATTTTTCGATATTTCATAATATAATAAAAAATAAGTTGGAAAACACTTTCCAGTATTTGGTTACGTCATGAAAAATAAATTGAAAAATAACTTATTAATATTTTATTTTTCTCAAGTTTATTAAAATAATGAGGAACAAATCTTATAAATTAAAAAGTTGAATGAGAATGAAATTGAAAAAAAAATATAATTTCATAAATAGTCTCAAATAAAATAAATAATAATCAAAATAATAGAGATCAAATCTAAAAAAAAAAAAAAAGATGAAGAAATTAAAATAATAATAATCAACATTTCATAAATTATTTCAAATAAAATAAGTAACAATCAAAAGAATGAGGACCAAATTTGATAGATAAAAAATTTCAATAAAAAAATGATAAGGAAAAAACAAATAGCAATTATAAAAATAAGGACCAAAGTTAATATAAAAATAAAATTTTAAGAGATGAAATTGAAAAATAAATATTCAAAACAAAATATATAAAGCAATCAAAAGTTTGAAGATCAAATTTGATATAATCAACAAATAATGATATTTTTAAATTTTTCACAACTTCCAGAAAGTGTTTTCCGCCTAAATTTTTCAGGAAAACACTTTCTTGAAAGCCAAGTTAAATTTTTTTTTTTCTGGAAAATGTTTTTCGTTGACCAACTTTTCTAATGGCAAATAAACACAAGAAAGTTTGGAAAGTGATTTCCCGGAAACCACTTTCCGGAAAACAAACACAGCTAAAAGGAAAACACTTTCCTCAAAACCAAACTAAATTTTTCTTTGACTGAAAAGTGTTTTGTGTTGACTAGAAAATATTTTTCATTGACCACCTTTCTAATGACAAAAAAACACAGGAAACTTTAAAAAATAGTTTCCCGAAAACTACTTTCCGGGAAACAAAAATGGCCTAAGTGAAAAGTTGAATTTTATTTTTTTTTATTATATTATATTATGTTGTTATTTATTATTTAATTGAATTTTTTTATATTATTAGTTGAAATTTACTTATAGTTTTACCATCCAAAATTATATTATATTTTTTGTATTATATTAAAAAAATATTTTTAACAAACTTGACTTGATTTATTATCTAAAATAATATATTAAAAGGGGTGATGCTTTTAATGTGTACTACTTCACATAACTCTATTCCTTTTAATAGTTTTTTTTTCTTTTGTTTTTTAATATAAATTTATGTTTTTTTCTCAAATTTTATATTTTAATTTTTGATTTATTGGATATTTGAATTTATATTTTTTTATAATTTACTTTATACATGGTCGACTTGGATTCATACTTAGTTGACTCAAGTTTTTTTTTATTTTTTTAATTAACATTTATTTTTTAATATATTAAAAGGGGTCGTGCTTTTATTGTGCACTACCTCAAATACCACTATTTATTTCAATAGTGTTTTTTTGTTCTATTTTTTTATTCAAAATTTATGCTTATTTCTCCAATTTTATATTTTAATATTTGGTTTATTGGAGATTTGACTTCATAATTTATTGTGATTTGCTTTATGTATGATTGACTCGGTTGACTCAAGTATTTTTTTATTAATTTTTTTTTTAATTTTATCTTTCAATATTAGGTTGATTATGAATTAGTCTAAATAATTTATTTTGGTTTGATTTCTATGAGGTTATCTTAGCCTCACGACTCGAGTTGTAAGTTTTTGATCAAGTAATCCAGTTGACTTGAGTTTATCCTAATCTCATAAATTGAGTTATAAATTTAGTAGATTAACTCATGTTATTTTTTTTAATTTTTTAAATTAATTATTTTTTAATTTTATTTTTTTAACACTAGGTTGATAAGGAATTCATAATTTATTTTGATTTAATTTATATAAATTTATCATAATCTCATAACTTGAATAATGTATTTTATAGATTAACTTTGATTAGCACATATCGATACAATATATTTATGTTTTCAGAATTGGATTAGGCAAGTTTGGAACAATTATTTGGTTACTACAGCTTTCTAAGAAAAAACCATATGAAACTATTATCTTCGCTAACCTGTTCATCCTTCGTGTTCATATTGCTCTTTGGAAGGATCGGGTTTTGACATTGAAATCTGACAGAACTTCCAGCAGAAGTAGATTTCAGTTTTCAGATGTAAGAGACAAAGCTTGATGCAATAAACTTGGATGATATTCCTGCATCAATAACGGAAACTCTTGCTCATGATTCGGCGAGAGCCATCCTTCCCCCATTCATGCAAATGCAGAAGGTGGGGATTACAAATGTCATATAGGAAATTACCCATGTTTAATGGCTTTGTTGTGTCATCGTTCCAATGCCATTTTATATGTTGCTCCTGGTGAAAAACTTTCATTTTGGTTACTTCTCATTCCATCCCTTTTCAGGCCGCCTAGTTTTTCCCACACCAGTTAGGTTATAAGCATAAAGAAATATGGTTTGACTTCCATGGCATGCTTGAAAACTACCATGATGGAAGCTCGCTGCTTGTTAGCAATTTAACCATTTTTTTTTTGCCACAACTACTGCATCCATCACATCTTGTGTTTCCTTTCTTCTTTCTTTTTTTCATGATTTTACCACCCTATACAAGTTGTTGATTACATGCGCTTTTCTAACACCTTTTAGCCTCATTTTTTCCCAGCAGGGTCACTACCTTTCCAGCTTTGTTAGCGATCAAAGAGCTCTGTTCAAAGACATGGACCTCCTATTCTCTTTTGTTCATTGCAGGTTTTCTCTAGTTCCTTGCGGAAGCAGCAAGAACAATGCCTAAAGGTAGCTATCAATTGTACTTTTTGTTGGACCTTTTTGGTTTTCATGGGTCATTGAACTACTCTATGCATGTTTGAGTGCAAAGTTTACTCTTTCATCATTGATAGTTCTTTTACATTCTGTCATCGATCCTTGTCTTACAAAGTTTCGTCCTTTTGCTTGCAGATTTAATCATTTTGAATCATTTCATGAGTGAGATAACCCGCGTAGCATGGGCACCCTTTCTAGTCTAATCCATTAGGCATGTCATTTTTTGAAGGATTCATCCAAGTGTTGCTTGATTTCAATCTTGTTGCCACCCTCTTACATTTATCTTCGACTTCATTTCAAAAATAAAAAAAAAACCCTTTTCAAAAATAATCTCTCTGATATGATTTTCTTTATAGCTGCAACGAATTTCTGGAAAACTAAAAGGGTCGATGTCACTAGCTTTTCCTACAACATCTATTTTTTACCTATCAGAAACTTGTAGCAAGAAATTATGTAATGCATTTTGTGTTTTCCTTCAAATAGAGAAAGTGAAATAAATTTAAGATATCATAGGCGAATGCCATGGATTCTCATTTTTCATTCATATTCTGTATAAAGTCCAACCAATACCTTTAGAAATAGTCTAACATGGCTTTCTACATTAGCACAAATAACGAGATAGATCTTAATAACCTTTATTGATTTCTCAGGTATGTATTAGAATCAGAGCACATGAAGAAGTGTTTGGTGAGATTGCGGGTTAATTTACAGTTGAAAATGGTAGCTGGTGAGGGATCAAATGAAAGGGAAGATGTAGGCTAGGTTCAGTGTCAAGGGAAAGAGGATATGGAATGACTAATTTTTTTTTTAAAAAAAAATTAATCCAAACTTCTAATATTTAATATAAAGGCTTTTTAGTCATTACATGAAAAATAATACACCCTTACAAATAATCATATATTTTTTTGTTGATTTTTTTAACAATAATGTTAAATGTTAGAGTGGCTATTAGATTCAAGATATAAATGATAATTTTTTAAATTATAATTTGTATTTATAATATGATCAAACTATAACATGTCAAAGATAATTTTTCCTTTAAAGTAATTTATGGCTATCAAGAATCTTGCTGCTTGAAGCATTTTCAAAGTAAGATGTTATTTAGAAGAGTTAAATTAATAATATGATTTTTTTATAGTATAAATATAATTTTTTTTTTACTTAATGTACTTTAATAATAAAAAATTCATTTAAAAAAATTAATTGTATTTTAATATATTTGATGTACTAGAAGATGAAAAGATATCATTATTTTAATATATTTTGCTCTTGATTTTTTGTATCAATTGAGTTTTGGCTTTATTTCAACACATGTAAGAATGCTTTTTTTTTTTTTTTAAGAAGAAAACGAGCGTTTTATATGATTATTCTATTAGAATGCATAAAAAAGAGATGATGTGATAAAAATATTTTTTTTATTATTATTAATATAGATGTCCGGGTCAAGTTATGTTTATCTTAATTAATTTTACAAACCCTGAAATTAATACCCATGTAAGTTCTAGTGATCATCATATTAATAATTATAGAACTCAAACATGATACTATATGAAAAGCAAACTCTTTGATCGTTATTATCACTAAATCATCTTCTAAATAGTTTTTTAAAAATTAACATTTAGCATGCATGGTTAAAAATAACATATTTTTAATTTGGCATTTCTTGACCATCAGTGTTGGAGATGCCATTAGCTAACCAAAATTTTTAAGCTGTTTATTATTCTATAATTAGTTTTTTTATATATATATAAAAAAAAAACATGTATGATGGCATGTTAAATGTAAACTCTCTTTAGGAACATAATACTTGGTTATATCTTTTGAATTTCTTTTAAATTCATTTAGAAACAAAAGAAAATCCCAATTCATTTTTAATTTAGAAACTAATTTTTTCTACCATTTGAGAGTGGAATAAGGAACATGCATATGAAGGGTTATTTAAAAATTTGATTGTGATTATTTTTTAAAATATTATTTATTTAAAAATATATTAAATAATATATATATTTTTTAAAAAATTATTTTTGATATTAAAATATCTGAAAATGCTAAAAAATATTAATTTAAAATAAAAACTATGACCAGGAATAGTCAAGGTGGTCAAATGAGGAGAATCGAGCGTATCATGACATTTTGGATTTACTGGGCCTGGTCAGCTTTGCAATAGTTGGACTTGTGTTTCATTATCCTATTTGGGCTTTAATTTCTATCCAGCTCATTAATTGCAAGTGCAATCAAGCATTTGATATATATATATATATATATATATATATATATATATATATATATATATATATATATCGACTAGTACAATCAAGCTATTTAAAGAAAAACAACTATTATTTAAAAAAAATACAAAAAAAATCAGATAAAAAGGGCATTAATTTCAATTTATATTAAAAAAAAACATGATTTAAAAATAAAAAAATCTCAAGCGAACACTTGGCTCCATTTAGGAACACTTGGCTCCATTTAGGAAGGGCCATGCAAGGGCCCTATTTTTTGTTTTAAAAAAAACAATAATTGGTTGTCCACCTCAATATTTTTTTTTTAAAAAAATTAGATGATTCATTGCCTAGTATTTTCTAGACTTAGCGGCCAGAAAAAGGGATTTATACTTTTTTGACACAAAAACCTATTTTCAATAATAAAAAAAACTTAAATGCTTTTAAAAAACACATAAATAACCTAAAAAACTAAACAAAAACTCGAACAAATAAACTTTTTCTAAGCTTGGATATGGTTTTTAAGACAATTTCAAAGTTAAAAAAACATCTAAGTTAAACTCCCTTTCATCAAATAAAATATTTTGACACCATAATCAATCATTTTGATGGTTATAATTGGTGTCAATGTTAATTTTTTTTTCTCTACCATTAAAATCCAACATCTCTTTTTTCTCTCAAACTAGAGACTAAAAAAAAAAAAAATGATCTTTTTTGTATCAAAATTGAAGTTGTAAAGTTCATTTAATTTTTTTTTGGAACAAGTACAATTTGAAAAGTTTGAGGGCTAAAATAATTTTTTTGTGATCACTTTGAAAGCATCATCCATTTGTGGTATTCTTTTCATTTTGGTCCTATGTTTTTCAATTTTATCTGTAATTAATAAATTTAATTTAATTATTTTTTAATTATATTAAAAAAAGATGCAATCTTTAAAAATAAAAATTTAAGGACTAAAATGAAGAAAAAAACTTTGAGTAATAAACCCACATTAAAATGTGAGTTAGAGTCTTTGTAATTGTAATTAATAAACTCAGTCGTTGTTGTTCTTCGGGTAAGGAATTCATTGGATTTGTCCTTTGAAACTTCTTGTCCAGTTTACCTTCGGTGGGATTTCTAATTGCCAAAATTCGAAGGCTTTAAACCATCCACATAACTCAAATAGTTTATTTTTGTATTTTAAAAATAATTTTAAAAAAATTAAAAAATTTTATTTTTTTCTTTATTTTAGATTCATATTTTTTAGTATTTTTAAATTTTTTGATGTGCTGGTATAAAAAATATATATTTTTTAAAAATTATTTTAATATATTAAAAAAAACATTTTAAAACCACAGCTATAATTATAAACACCCGCTTGGACTTGTTTTGGAGTGTGGTTGCTTTACAAAGTGTTTTTTACTAGGAAAAATATCAAAATAATATATTTTTTTAAATATTATTTTTAATATCAGCACATCAAAATAATTTGAAAACATTAAAAAAAAATTAATTTAAAATAAAAAAAATTAAATTTTTTAAAAATATTTTTAAAATATAAAAACAAATATTCACCACGCTTCTAAGGGAGGGGAGGTTGCCTCGCCTTCGCATGCCTTGATATAAATAAATGGACGGCAGTCTTGATCCATAATGGCAACGATGGCCATGATAATAACAAAAGTAGGAATCATATGGCATCGTTAACCTGAAGAAAAGCCGTTAGGTATAATAATTTTAGGGTTTTTATATTTTTTAAACATATTTTTTTTTCTTTAAAAAAGTTAGATTTATATTCTTTTTAAGCATGTCCGGTGGACCTCTCTAGCAAAAATAAAAAACAAAGAGAGCTCGTCCAATCTCTTTAATGTTTTAGTCCCTAGGCCCATTATCTTGATGCTCAGGTCAGCTGGCCCAGGAAACACACAGTATGATAAAGAGTATAGTTGTGCTTTTTTTAAAAGATACTTTTTATTTAAAAATAAATTAAAATATTATTTTTTAAAAATTATTTTTATATTAGTATATTAAAATAATTTAAAAGTACCAAAAAATATTAATTTAAGATAAAAAAATTATTTTTTAAAATATTTTTAAAACATAAAAATAAACTAGTTTGGTTAAAAAATGAAAAAAAAAAGAGAAAAAGTTAAAAAAATAAATTAAAACGAAATAGTGAAAAGTAGGAAGACAAGTAGAATCGGAGGTAATGTCATCTTTGATGCTTTACGTACTTTAATATTTGCTTTTCGCCTTTAGTAGGGCATCTTCAAGAGAAAAACTTGAAAGGAAAGCAAAAAGAAAACGACAAGAAATCTAGACTTTCATCTCTTATTTTTATAATTTCAGGGAAAGAGTTCCATCTCTGTATATTGCTCCATATAGCTAAAAGTTTATTTAATATATTTTTATGTATAAATTTTTTGATTAAAATTGTATTAGTTAATTAACAAATAATTATATTAATATCAAATATTTTAAAATACAATTGATATTCTGAAATAATTATATATATATATAAATACCATATGAAAAATGATTTTTATTGACCTCAACAATATTCAAAAAGCTATATTAAATGTTCTAAGATGCTCATGACATATGAGTGTGTAGAAAGTAAAAGGTGTCATTAAGTTTGGTACATCCACAAGACTAAGAGGCAATATAAAAAGACCTTTCCATGGAGACCTGAAGATCTCATTGTCTCTGCCAACTTTTTTTTTTCTTCTTTTTAATAAATCAAAGGTTTATTTATATCTTATTAGTCATTATTATATATATAACACTGAATATTTACAAAAGGTCATATCTTATAATTTTCTGTGTGATAATGGTTATTTTTAAAGTATTTTTTATTTAAAAATATATTTAAATACTATAAATTTTTTTATTTATATATTAGAGAGTAATATAAATCATTTCTTTTGACCTCATTTTAATATCTTATGTTTTTTAAGTTGAATTATTTTTTTTGTATATGATATTAGAGTTTTGATGACCAAACGGTTATAAATTTAAATCTTACTATTTCTATTTATTTGATAAAAATCAAGCATAAGATAATTTGAACCTATATAAATTTCAAGTTTAAAGAACTTTTACTTGAAAGAGTATATTAGAAAATAATATAAATTATATTTTAGAACTTCATCTAATAGCTTAAAATTTTAAATAGAATTGATTTTTTTGACAAAAATAATATGAAAACACCAAAACAAAATTTAAATTAAAACAAAAATAATTTAATTTTTTAAAAAATTATTTTTAAAATACAAAAATAAATATGCTATTAGTCATTGTGACTTGTCGTAAACGGTGATAAGCCTTTCAACTGCATCACTTGTATTACGTGTCAACAGTATATTTACAGAAGCTCCCCTGCCGGTGCAATGCAACTGCTCCTTGAAGTCATCAAGGGATACTGTGATGTTGTCATAAGCCCTTTCGTTTACCGATGATCATGTGCTTCCAATATTGAGGTTGTTGTGATACATGTATTACTATTTATTTTGTATTTTAAAAATATTTTTGATAAAATCATGCTTCCAAAAAAGCTCATAATCTGAAAGGCTAAGTTGGTCATTTCCGGAGTTCCTTGTGTTTCTCAGAAACCTCTCCCACCAGCTTCGGTCCAGAAATACTTTTTAAATTACGTGCCCATCTTCCTGGAAGACTATATATTCACCCCCTTCTCCCTATTAATTAATAGCAAGGAACACAGAGCACGAGAACAAATATACCAGCACCTTGTTAATGAAGAGAAAGCACGGCATGGAAGGAGAAAGAGGAGAGGGAAACATGGTGGTTGATGAAGAAGAAGAGAAGATCAATACCTTTTACACTTTGGTTAGAAATATAAGAGATGCCCATAATCAAATGTTGAGTGGTTCGAAGGGGAAAGGGAAAGCGGAGGAAAAGGAAATGAAACCAACTTGGACCCCATCTTTCACCTGGGAAGATTTTGCCGAGGAGGATCATCATGAGCAATTCAGAGGCAATTTTGAAATGCTCCCACCTCCTCCTCCTCCTCCTTCCTCTAAGAATATTGATGAAGGACAACAACCCACAACAGTTCAGAAAAGGCAAGATCAAGATTTAGATCTCAATCTTTCACTTTGATGGGCTTTTTTTCCCTTAATATATTGAGGTCATCATCGATTATTCAACCATGCTAGACAACTCAAAGTCAAGCATGTTTTTTCATGTACTCGATCATCATTTTGTTCACTTACTATATTATTACCATCACTGTTCTTCTCTTTGTAACCTAATTGCAAGAACTGCAGTACTGGAAGTCTCTGTATACTTTTTTATCACATCTCCAAATGAATATATTTGCAGCCACCAAGACATTGCAAATTATCACCATCAACGTATAGATATGCTTCCTAGTATGCCAGTTTTCACTGCTGATCACTAGTGTTCTTGATTCTCATGTCGGTACAACTCCCAATACATCATCTCGTTTCCATTTTGTTTTAATTTATCTAAATTGGTTGTCTTAACTTGCCGTCACAAGTAATAATTGTTATACAGTAAACTGATTTGAGTGATTGTGATTCATCTGAAAGAGATGGATGTTGTGGAGAATGATAGTAAATTTACAACTAATATTCATGATTTCCTCTGGTTTTTTGTGGTGCATATGGCGAGATGGACTGGGACTGTTCATATGGGAACGCATGGCAGCTGCTTCTCATGATGTGGTTTCCATCCTACTCAATAAAGTAAAATCAAAACTTCCTGATGGTCAACTCCTTGTCCAATCGAAACTCGAACCTTCTGGTCTCAAGCAACTACTTTCTTTTTGCAAGGAATTAAGAGTTGAACATACATATATAAACCAAGCTATTCTTTTGGAAAGTTTCTCTGAATGGCGCACCGACAGAGATACAGAAATCATTAGAAAGGGACTTGAGCTCCCCTATATTTCGTAGTGGCAGACGTGAAGAACAGTAGCCCACCGAAATCCATGTTGTGGAAAGCACTCAGACCCTGTTCAGTAGTGTTCACTCTCTCGTATTTTTCCCAATTGAGAGTGGAGGACCTAGAAGGTTATAGCCAAGCAGCTCTCTGTTCTTCTATTCCTTTGGAATTCTTGGTGGGATAAATTCTGACCACATCTTCTCTGTCACAAAGTCCCATTTTTCATATCAAGTTTGTGCTCCAGACCAGCCCTCTACATGATTCCTTTTTCACTGAAGCGTTGACCCTTGGGCTGCAAGTTATCTACAGAAGAAAAGGCCTCACCCTCACCCTCACCAGCTGTCCAAAACAAGCTTACAAATAGCTACAGTCTCAGGGCACTAGCAATTTTACTTGTCCATCAAGAGGTCCTCCAAAGTCATGGTCTAGTTGTGAACAAATCCTCGCGTTTCATGATTTCTTCTTAGAGGATAAAATTCTTTCAACTATTAAATACACCAGTCTCTAGTTTCTGTTTTTCAGCTTTAATAATTTTAGGTTCAAACATTATGCTCTGCTTTACATACCCAAAAAAACCTCTGGAAAGTAGAGCATGTATTAATTGTAAGAGCTTGAAGCATCGGTAATATGGTTGGAAGTGATATCAAGATGGGATCCTTGCAGCAGGAGCAAAAATAAGTATGGCTACGCTGAATTATAAATTGACTATTTGGAATTCTAATTAAGAGCGAATAAATTTCATCATTAAGGCAGTGGCATTGAACTACTATAGCCGGAACAAATATATACTAGCACCCTTATTACAACAAAGCAACTATTCCATTGTAAGTTACAGTTTTTTTCTCTAAAGGAGAAGATCAGAGAGAAGGGATATTTTACACTAATTCCAACCAAAACAACACACTTGAAAGGGAAATGGTGCAAGCACAAGCCAATCTAAAGCTCCTTACTGGTAGATAAGCCAAAAAAATTTGCCACTAGTTTTGTTCTGAACTTGAAGGACTCTTCCCCAGTTTAGATAACTTTTGATCTCCAGTCCTTGGACTGTTAAGCCCTCTTCCACCGGATTTGGGACTTTTTTCCCCTCTTAATTCACTTATACGAGGACTATATGTGTACGAGAGACGAGGGCTTTGATGGCTTTTAGGATTATTTGCTGGTGTTGTAGTGGAGCTTGTGATTTTAGGACTACTTGTGTGCCTGAACTCTCCACGGCTTCGGGTGATAACCTCATCCAAAATCTCTCCATCTCCTCCATAAGCAGCTCCTTCCCCCAGCTCTGCCTCCTATAGACAAAGTGAAGAAATTGTAAATGTGAAGTGGAAGTGAATGGAGGATGGATTTTCCTTTTAATCATGTTGGGAAAGGAATCTTACTGTTGCGAGATCGAATGGCAAAGCTGGTGCTTCTTCATACTCGGCTGCATCCAAGTCTTGAAGGTGTGCTCCTTTGAAAAACTTGGGAAGGCAGTATTGTCTTACTGGAACCAAAAGCATGATCATCAAGGGAAACATAAGGCCCGCAATCGGTATCCAAGTGAGACCAAAACATATCAGCAAATAAACCGTCTGGAAAATTGTAAACATGGCAATGGACTTGAAAGGAACTGTTTCTACGAATGTGGCATGGAAATCTTCAAGTACTCTGCAAAAATAAGTTAATTCAGACATGAGAACAAGCGAGAATGCAAGACATGTGGAACTGTGAAAGATGAAGGATTTGAAGTCATTACTTGTATCTTCTGCTTGGTGCGGTGAAGAGCAACAATATTCTTTCCCAAAACTGGTTACCAGGCAAACTTTCAATCGCCATGAAGGCAAAATAGCCCCAAAGGACTGAGGTTGGGATCATTTTGAGGAAGGGCATGGCTGCAACACAACCTCCAACCATTGTGGCTTGAAGCAAATTACTTACACGTTGTTCTTTGACCTCAACAGGCAAAAGGTCATCAATTTCCTTCTCAATGTCAAATACTGTCTCATCGACTGGGGCATCTATATGGCCTGTACATGTAGCTGCTTGGATGGTTGATTCTTTGAATTCCTTTAGACCCTGCACAAGATATTTAGCAATTCTCAATTACTTTCTGCAAAACTAGATAATTTGATTTCATCTAGGAATTCCAAAATTACGATCATGTTTACTCTCAGGACAAAACAAAATGGTCAACAGCAACATAAGTTGCAGACATACTTGAGAGGGCTGTTGGCACATCAAAGGAGTCTGAATTTTGTGATAAGCTTCTTGCATATTTCCATACAATTGTCCCAAGCTGGCATTCTTTCTCAGACTTGTACGTGCTGTTGCGACAAGTCTATTTCGAAGCAACTGCATAATAAGCAAATACTAATCTTAGAAAGATTTAATGCACGGAGTTACCACGACGACAAAACAAGACAACTTATTTCTTCAACACTGACTATTGAAAGAACCTTGATTTTTTGAGAGATTTCGGGGTAGATTACCTGGTACTTGAGAGTGGCCAGACTCTTTGTATGCATTGGAGATTGGGGAATGACTCCATTTGATGGTGGGATTCCAATAAGACCACACATTAAGGTCTGTCACCATCAATGAAAATATTATGAATGTTTGAGAAAATAAAATCCAGTAGGATGAGACGGTTCTAGTAAGAAGGGAATTTGCATACCAGAAATCCCAAAAGAAGCAAGTCATAATGATAAGAAGATGGCTTTCTCAAATTGAACTCCTTCTGCTGAGCAAGTTGAGACGCTACACTATGGTCAAAATAGTAAAGCACCGCGATCATCGTAGCAGGAATGAAAGCTCCGATTATGTAGGAAATGGGAACATCTAACATCTCCTGTCATGTGAAGATTAAAATTTAGTTTAATATGTAGAGATAAAATTCTTTGTTTTTCGGATGACGGAAAGAAGAGACAGAACTTGCCTTGACTACAGTCCAGTTCTCATACGCACCAGGGGACCAGGGATTTGGGCTGAAAAGACGCCGGGGGATTCCTCTGGGAATATTTCCTGTCGGAATATAAGAAACAGCTGTCCATACTAGAACCATGAGGGGTACACCGTAGTCTGCTACTAAACTTCTAAGCCAACCTGTCAGGAAAATGATTTTAAGCTTTCAAAATAAAAGAATATGGTAATCTTTAAAGTGACCAAAATTCCCGACTGATCATAAGTAGTAAAAGCCCTCAGTATTCTATCAGAAACCTGAATTTTGATCTACATACCACTCCCATAGCGCCATGATCTTGCCTTGCGGCTTCTTAATGCAGTGAGCAGGAGACCAAATGATAGAACCAAAGCAAACATTCCATTTGCGAACCTCCATGAAGGTATAAACTCCATTGATTTTGGATCTTCTCGTCTTGGAATGCGGAATTCATCCACGAGACCCTTAACAGTCAAGTCAATTACTTAGTTTAACTGCTAATTAAACAATAATTAACAACATGCCATCATCATAATGCAGTTGAAGTCTTTAACTACTCTTACTTTGATAGCCTGTTGCATGAAGAGCATTGCAATAAGCAGACCAAACAGCTCTCCAGCTACACGAGTGAACCTATTGATAATTGAGCATGCTCCTAAGACAGCCAGTAAGAACAGCAAGAGTGAAGTCCAAACACATACCCTGCAAGATCATATAACCAGGTAAGTTTTGTCAAGCAGAGGAAGCAAGCATAAAAAGAGATCATCTAAGACCAATAAAAAGGGATTAATCAGCTTACCATCCAGTCCATGCTAGAAATAAGTTCCTTCCCAAATCAGCTCTCTCTTTGGCAAAGTTGAACATAAATGTGTACATAATGACTGTCGGCTCTGCAACTCCCAATATCAGCAATGGTTGACCTCCAATAATTGAGTGTATGATCCCACAAACTGCGGTGGACGCCAGGGTCTGAACTGCTGTTAGAACTCCATCTGCAAATGCAAGGTAGATTTCATGATGTGCTAAAATTTCACAGAACATCATGTCTTTTCTTTTTCTTCTTTTCACCTTGAGATTAAAATGGTTTGATAAAAAGTTGGCGCAAGTGAAAAAAGAATGTGCTTGATTTCAGCAAGCTAACATCAATCTTTTTTAGAAAAAAGAATATTCAACAGAAGACAAAAAAAAAGTTCCTTGCTGAGTTCATGTTAATACCAGTGTTTCTCTCCAATTGTTCCCCAAATGAGATGACCGGAATCGCGGAAGCAAAGAATATATATGTGGTGGGAGCCAAAATCCTGAAAATAACATTAATATATATGAAACCAATAATCATATTGAAATTTATTCATAAACGAGGCCTAAAATGCAAAGAATGTATATGTCAGAAAAATGGCAATTACTGCAAACCATGCACGACAAAATTTTGTGTGATCACTAAGAGATGAGACTTTACCTGAAGCCTGCTCTAAATCCACCTGTCCAGTCTTGCTTGTAACACATCAATCTTCCCCGAAGGTCATTCTTGATTCCACGGAAAGGCACAAATGTCTCCTCCATGAAGTTATCCGACAGGAAGCTCAGTGGTGAAAAGTACTGCGTACTTGTTTTCTTCCTTCTTTGAAAGCTTGTAACCGATGACTAGACTACTCAGACGATAAGCAAGAATACCCTCTAGGGACAATGTTGGGATTTTAGAGGGAGGAGTGGATTTGCCATTGAGAAACTGATTGGTGATAGAAGTTACATAACTTGAAAATAATCAGTAAGATCAACTCTTAGAAGGGATGGAGCAAAAAAGAAAAAGAAAGATAAATCCACAGGCGAGCTTGCTCTATGCTACGTACCAGGCTTAACAAACACAACAAAGTGAGTTAGTGATGCGATGGCTAGCAAAGTTTGGAAGACAAAAGAGTGCCAACGGGGAAAGCTTGCAGTTCAGTACAGAATTTGGTGGGTTGGTGACCACAAAAAAGAGCAGCAGACTTCTTGAAACTCCTCTTGAGTTTAATGTGTTGGCACTTGGAAGAGAAGAAAGCTCCAGATATATATAGTAATAGTAGTTTCTTGTGCAGACAGCAATACGGGTCAAGAGGGAATGGTGAGTCAAATTAATGAAGAGTCATTAGCTTGGGGGTGTCAATAATCCTCTCTACCCTTGATCTTTTCCACTTGCATGCACTCTCCGCTTTAACTGGACCACGTCAGCTACACTGTGGTAGATGGATCCACCAGGAAGGTTCAGTTACATTTCACGGACTTTATTTAGCCAAAAAGTGTCGCATACAGGTAGCAGTATGTTTTGAAGGCACTTCTTGGCCACATTGTGAGCAATAGTTGACTTCTCTTGAATTTATTTAGGTTATAAATCATAGTGTCTGGTGTTCATTATACAGTAGAGATCACGACCCTATGATACAGCCATATCAGCATCTTCCCCCACATTAATTTGGAGTGGTGGGGGGGTTTATAATTTGATGAGCCAAGATACCTTTGGTGCCTTCACTTTGATGGGGATAAAGTCCATTATTAATCTGTCTTTTTTTTATTTTTTTATTTTTTTTTATCATCTCAAAGTGATTATTTCGTGCTCAATATTCCTCTATCATTTTCCTTATGTTTTCGAGGGCAGACTCAACACTACTAGGAATGATCTAAGAATTTGTGTTTTATTCTATTGCTGCCCATGTGCTTTCAAACTGGAACAACTCATCTTAGCTATCTTCCTAATCACTCGTACTTTGTTTCAAGTGCTCCTTTACGTCAACAATCAACCTTCCATGCTTTTCTTTTACTTCTTTTTTAAAAAAATACTGCTGATACTACAAAGATAATTTTTGAGTGTTTAGATGGTTCCAATCACACGATTATATCAATATCCTCTTCTCTGTGGAACCTAACACCTATAAAACTTTTTTTTTTTTTTTTTGGAGTTTAGAGATCTTTTGATGAGAAAATCAATATTTTTTAGTAAAAAAGAATAGAGTGATCTTTAAATTCTAAAAACAAAATTAAGTGTTATTGTTTTTGTATAATAAATATTTTGAGAATTAAAATACAAATACTTAGAGAATATAAATTATAAACTCTTTTATTTAGGTGGTTCAAGGGATATATATAGCTACTAAACCTTGTGTCATTTTCTTTTAATAGTATTAATAAAAGATAAATATCTCTTACGCAATATTAATGAGGGATATATATTTCTTACACAATATTAATATTAATGAAAATATGGTAAGTTCTTATATGAGTTTTATACACCCAGAAGTGTAGAAAAATCATTATTCTTAATTTTTAACATTTTATGTTAAAAGTTATAAGAATTAATAAACAAGGTATTGTGACCCAATGCGAGCCTTGTAATTATTGTCAGTTCCATACTCACTTAGAGACCGTTTGTTTTTGTAGTTGCTTCTGTGTTTGAAGCAACCACATCAAAACAAATGTTTAGTTATGTAAAAAACACATCTTTTTAGTGGGCCCCATGGTAATTCACGTTTGCAACATGATTTTGTTGAAGCAACTCTTGGCTGCTTTTCTTGAAATCGTGTTTTAATGATGAATTGCACTGTTCACTTCAAACAATGAACAATTTAGTTTAGTTTTTTTTTTAGTGTGTTTATATATATATATATATTAAAAAAAAACTAGTTTAGAGTGAATTGCACTGTTCACTTCAAACAATGAACAATTTAGTTTAGTTTTTTTTTTTAGTGTGTTTATATATATATTAAAAAAAAACTAGTTTAGAGTGAATTGCACTGTTCACTTCAAACAATGAACAATTTAGTTTAGTTTTTTTTTAGTATGAAAAAACTAGTTTAGAGTGAATTGCACTGTTCACTTCAAAAAATAAACAATTTAGTTTAGTTTTTTTTTTAGTGTGTTTATATATATATATATATATATATATATATATATATATGTGTGTGTGTGTGTGTGTGTGTGTGTGTGTTAAAAAAAACTAGTTTAGAGTGAATTAAATTCACTCGCATTGTAATATCAAATTAATTTTTTATTTCTGATAATATTTTATCTAATTTTATTATACGCTTAAAAAATTATAGAAACTGTAGTTCTTGTCGGATGAATTTTGTATGTAATGGAATTGTAGATGGTTTAATGGAATAATAAAAAATATTTTATATAAAATATTATTTATTTCATGATGTAATAGCAATAGTTAAATCTACAATATTTAAATTAAAAACCATCAATATTAATATATATTTTTAAAAATTATTTTATAACCTCAATTTCAAAAGCATTCTTAGTGCCCGTTTGCCACTGCGGTCCAACCTGCTTTTTGAAAAATTTTAATTTTTTTTTTGCTAAAATTGAGTGCGGTTTGTACTTTCTGGATCGTTTTGATGTGCTGATATCAAAAATGATTTTTAAAAAATAAAAAAATATTATTGGCATGCTTTTCGACACGAAAAGCTATTTGAAAAGCAACCGTTACCACACTCCCAAACACCCTCTTAACCAAACACATTAAACTGCTTTTTGTTCAACCTCAATTTCAACCACAGTTTTAACCAAACACCCATTTTTTCAAACCAACCTCAACTAAAAGTACTTTTTATAAAAACAACTTTTTTTAAATCACAACTACAACCACTACCACTACCACAATACCAAACACACTCTTAGACCTGGAATGATGATAAGCTCGAGGGTGTTGAGTCTAATAACTTGTTAGACCTATATGTACTTGAGCTCAACATATAGCTTAACCCATAAATATTGGGTTTGGCACCTCGTTGGACCCATATGTAATTGGGCTCCGTGTGGCTAGACCCAAGAGTGTTAGATTTGGCAGCTCGCAAAAAGCTACATGTATTCGGGCTCGGCGCGTGATTGAATCCAATGATAGTGAGTCTTGGAATTTAGCAACTCATATGTACTTGGGCTCAATATATGGGTGAGCCCAATGATGTTGGGTCTAATAGTTTGTCAGACCCATATTTGTTTGAGTTTAGTGAGTAGCTAATCCCAGAAACATTGATTTTGACAGCTCGCTAGACTTATATGTACTTGAGCTCAACGTGTAGCTGAACATAAAAATATTGCCAGACACATATACTTGGACTCAATGCATAGCTAATCGCAAGGATGTTGGGTTTGACGCCTCATCAGACCCATATATATACTTGGGATTAACACGTATCTGAACCCAAGAATATTGAATTTCACAACCAACTAGACCCACATATATTTAGGCTCGAAGCATAGTTAAATTTAGTGATATTGAATGTGGTAACTCGTTAGGCATTGTATTCTTGGATTAAGCATGTAATTAAAACTATAGATATTGGATTTGGGAAAAACCATATCCATGTACACATGATTAAACTCCCATGTACTTGATTTAAAGTGTCACTTGGACAGAGCTGAAGTAGGGAAACTCAATTATCTCTTCGAGGATCGAACTGAAAGCAAAGGTGTGGTTGTTTTCAAGTTCGCGCCATTTGTGAATGATGATCATGGTTAAAAAGTGGCGAAAGTGACTGAACCTACATGTAATTGGGCTTTACATGACTGAACCTAAGGGTGTTAGATCTGGCAGCTTGTCAAGCCTACATGTACTTAGGTTCGGTGCGCATCTAAACCCAATGATAATGAGTCTATGAATTTACCAAACTCATATGTACTTGGGCTTAGCATATGGGTGAGCTCAATGATGCTGGGTCTGGCAGCTTGTTAAACCCATATCTGTTTAGGCTCCGTACATAGCTGAATTCAAAGATGTTGATTTTGGCACCTCGCCAAACCCATATTTATTTGGGCTTAGCACGTGTTTGAACTAAAAAAGATTGAGTTTGATAACTGCTAAACTCACATGTATTTAAACTCAATATATAATTAAACCCAATAATATTGAGTATAGTAACTTGCTAAGCCTTTGGGTTAAACATATATCTAAAACCAGAGTTATTGGATCTCGCAAATGACCATATCCATGTACTTGATTTAAAGTGTCACTTGGACAGAACTGGAGTAGGGAACTCAATTCTCTTTTCGACCGAACTCAAAGCAAAGGTGTGGTTGTTACAAGTTCGTGCCATTTATCATGAATGATGATCATGATTAAAGATATATAATACCAAAACCTTAATCATGCAGAATTACGACTTTCGAAAGCCATGGCAAGTGCGCTTAGATTTAATAATTGCAGCAACAAATTTCAAAATCAAATCAGAAAATGACTTATCCTCTGATCCTCATCTCTAAACCGTTCATGTTCTTGTATACCAGAAAAAGGCTTTCCACTCTCTTCTCTCGTGATGTGAGAGTACAAAGAAAAACCAACGATGGAAATTTCATTGCAAAGCCTAATCAGGCACTAAAATTTATTACCCTTCTTGTAGTGTTGCTTGCTTGCTTCTTCTTTTTTTGAAAGCGCAGTGGTCAAAGGCTTTTTAATTTTTTGTTTTTATCAAAAACGACACATGCAATATGCAATGTCACATCTCGGGCATTACTCGTGTTATCTGGTTGCATATTTTCTTTTCGACCTAGAATTTATATCATCGCAGATTACCAGGCCTGAGAGTAACATGTATAAATAAATAACTTATATTTATTATTATATATCTCATATCGTAAATTTTCAAAAATCTCTTTCCCTTGTCGCTCACAGCAACTCCACTCAAGTAGAATCTCTCTCTTTTAACACAGGTTGAGCTGGTGATTTCTCTTTGAAGAATTTGCAGTCACTCGCAAAGATCTTTAAGTTAGAGGGCAAAGCTTTGAATTGTTGCCTCTTGGCAGTGGTAGAATGATGTGCCCCGGTGTATCTTTTGCCCTAATTAAGCCATGAAATTAACAATGGCCACCATGTGAACCAAAAAAACACCTCCAAAAAAATGTAGCAGAGAGAATGACTTTGTTTGTTGTGGGGGAAGGCTAGCTTTACTCAAACCGACAATTGTTCATCTCTAGTGACTCATCACACCACCAAGACAGATCTCACTCTAAATTACCAGCTTTAAGAGGAATGGAGATGGTGGAGGTCCATCTGAGGGAGAGATGGTGGATTTGAGGGGGTTGTGATGGCTAGACAGTGGCGGTCGATGCGAAGAAACAAAAAGAAAAGGAGGTGGTGGATATTATTAATTTCCCCATTGAAATATAATTTAATGGTTTCAATTATGCGTGCTTGCTATTGCTAGGAATTGAAAAAGGAAAAAGAAAAAGGAAAAGAGCAAGTTGGTTAGGGTTTTTTTATTTTTTAATTCAATGACAAATTTAATATTTAACAGAGATTATTTCCCCATTGAAATATAATTCAATGGCTTCAATTATTTCTTGTGTGCTTACTAGAATTTGAAAAGAAAAGGAAGAAGGTGATCATGGTGACTAGGGTTTTTTTTTTATTATTTTTTTTAACTTAATGACAAACTTAATATTTAGTATAAGAACTTTTTAATTATTAAATAGAACATTATAATAATAATTTTATAAATAATTTGATATTTGTTGATGCGTCAACGAGAGTAGAGGATCTAGAGTGTTTTAAATTTATAAACTTCATGGAATAAAATGTAATTTTTAGAATAAAAAAGACAAACAAAAAAATAAGCAAACTATAGGAGTCTCCGCGTAATTGATCTATTTTTATTTATTTATACATTAAGTAAAAGCAAGATTTAATAAAGGTTTAATAATATGGTTGCAGATTTAATCATCAACTTTAATTAAAAGGGAGGGTTGGCAAATGAGCATCACTTACAGATTCATAAGTATCTACGTACCAACTCCTTTATATATATTGCCATCTCATAGTTCTTTAAATCCTAGGAAAACTTTCGCTCCCTAAAGCAGAATTATATTATTCTATGATCAAGTAAAGCATTAATTATGAGTTAAACTATAAAGTAGCAAGATTCTGCATTAATTATTAGTAAAGCTAAAGTGAGTTTAAAAAAATTATAAAAGGCTAGTTTAAGTAAAAAAAAGTTTTCTTTGGGTCGTGAAACACAAACTCATTTACTCTTTTTTTTTTTTTTTTAATTATGATCTCTCCTTTTCTCCTTACTATCTGACAAAATAAATAAAAGAGATTATTATAATTTAGTGTGAAAACTTTTTTATTCTTTCTAATTGGGTATTTCTACTTTTGTTTTTATTATCTTTTTTTTTTATTTGAGTGTATGAGTTTTTAAATTTTTATAATCAAGTGTCTTTGTCAAATTATGTAGAAAACAAATGATGACATTGACATGTCATGAATACTTATTTATTCTTAGCATTTGTGATGTTGTCGTTTCGCTATGTATATAAATCTCCTAATAGTTTTGTTGAGTTAAAAAGAAAAGTAGAAATGTTCTGATAGTTTCAAGGACTATATATATATATATATATATATATATATATATATATATATATATATATATATATATATATATATCTGTGTGTGTGGGGTTTTTTTTAAAAAAAAAATATTCTTGTCAACATTATTTTTATTTTATTATTTTTTTAATTGTAAAAATTTTTTAGGTTTCATGAATTTAAAAGAGTTAAGTGCACAGTTTATTAAACCATCATTGCTTTTATTCCATCATAATTGATATTTTATTAAAAGAGTCTAAAAGTCTTATTTCCTATAGCGTTAAGATTTTATATTCATCAAATATCGAGAAAGCTTTCAAATAAAGTATAAGAGTTAATATTCAGGATTTTATTTATTTTTCTGATTGTGTTTGTCTTTTTTTTTTTTAACTTATAAATTTTAATTGAATTAGAATTTTATTGATTTGTTTGTTGTATTTAAACAACCTTGTATAATATTTCTTTTTAATTGAAGATTATTCAATACAAACGTTTTTGAATACTTTCAAATTTTCTCTATAATTTAAGGCTGTAAATTTAGGGTTTAATAACCCTAATTTAGGGTTGAATATTTTAATCCATTTAGGGATGTTTAGCATTACTATTCTATTAATCCATTTATTAATGATGGCATCTTTTTAACAAAACTTGCCAATATCAAGATCTACAATACATGTCATATTCATATATATTTATTTAAAATTTTCATGAATTTAAGAGGAAGTATTGAAGAGTTTAAAATAGAGAATAATAGTTAGTTGACTCATGTTGTACTTCGAGTTGAATAGAAAGTTAATTTTAAATACAAAAAATAATATATAAATATTTTTAATATTTTCTTAGCTTAAAATAAAATTTAAGTTCTTAACTAAAAAGTTAATGGATGTTTTTTATTAAATAAATAAAGAATTATATATACAAATATATATTAAATTTTTTATTAGTGCTACTAAATACAAAATCGTGAAATTAATAGATAGAGTCATATTAAGATATCTGATCATCTTTAACGAAGAGTTATTTAATATTTTTTTATTTAATCATATATCAATAATTTGTTTTGTATTTAGTTTTTTCAGACCATTTAATTTTCTTCTTAATTATGTAGAAAATGAAATTAAATGAGAATGGTCAAAGATCCTCACCAGAGGAGATCAAGAAAATTGAATACTTGATTGTAATATGTTTCAAGTTATTTCCATATTTCATAATTGTATTCTCTATATAAACTCTGTAAAGGGTTATAGGGTAACTATATAGTTATCAATAAAATTTTGAATATTAAAGAAATAATCACAATTATAGAAAAACAAACATGGGTTCTTTCAAAATTAGAAATTATAAAAAATAAAGAAACGAAGTTAAATACAGTATAAAGTATTACATTTTTTTCTTTATAAATATTCTCCTTTAACAAATATTTCATATTAATTTTAAAAAATATCACTATAAAAACAAAACATTTATTATAATAAAAATTATGAACGAGAAATTCATCATTTTATGGTTAATTGTTTAGTCGAAATAATTAGATTCTACTAGAAAAAAAAAGAATAAATATGAGTTTTTTTGTTTTTAATAAATATTGGTTTGTTAGTTTTGTTATTTTTTCCTTCTTTGTTTTTTTATTAAGTTCTATTTTTTATTTTATTTTACTATATTTTTTTTTCATTTACAATATTTTTAATAATATTTGAAACTAAATTCTCATTTTCTTTTGATTTGGATTTCTTAATTTAAAATTTTGAATTTTTTTATATATACTTTTATTTTCAGATAACAATGTCGTTACATGCTTTAACATAATTTGATTGAAATATAAAAATTTAGAATCTACAAAAAGATTTGCACCGAGAGCAGAATACTTGACAATCGAAGAAGTTGTATTCAATGATATCAACATCAGCAAAATAAAATAAAATTTGATATGGGGTTGGTTTCACTGCTGATATTAAAAGTGAATTTGAAATAATTTTCATATAATTTAATTTAAAATTTAAACTAAGTAAAAAATTAATACCAGCCCTTGACATATGAGGAATATCGCGTGAGTGAAAAGCCATCTGAGTCGAGATCACAGCCTTCTAGCCCTGTGCTAAAGCAAAAGAGGCCTCCTTTTAAATGAAAAATGAAAAAAGACTTGTCGGAAAAGATCGCATTTTTTTGGGACCGCAATTACAATGGGAAGGCATCCCGAAACATGGTGAGAATCTTCCTTATTGAGAAAACTTCAAACTTAATTTATAAAAAGTGAATTAGAAATAATTTTTATATAATTTAGTAGCCAGTACAGAGCGTTTGAGACGTGGTTATATATTTGTTTTCATAAAATTTAATTTTTTTTATTAAAATTTAATTTTTTTTATATGTTTTGGATCATTTTGATGCGATAATTTCAAAAATAATTTTTTAAAAATAATAATAAAAATATTATTTTAATATATTTTAATACAAAAAAATATTTTAAAAAATAATCACAATCATACTTCTAATCAATCATATATATCAAATCTTATAGCTATATCTAAAAATAAATTATATAGTATAGATATTATTTATTTATTTTTAAATTAAATTCTTGTTTTATCCAAACCTCAACTATAGATAGCGTGAGAAATAAGAATTAGTAGAGAAATGAGATGTCGAAATCATCAACTCCATCCCCGATCCCGTATCGCATGAAATTAAACTATTATCATTAATGGTCAATGACATTATTAGTGTCGGGAAGAAACTTACGTAATCACATCTTCATCTCCACGATGAAAAGGGCGTGCTCTTGGCGTGTTATGTTTTCTCTTTCCTTCTTTTTTAAGTTAGCTATATTAGTTCTTGTGGATCCTTCTCGATTTCTTATTCCTCTCTACTATTTACACTTTATTTCAATTCTTTTCGTATGGTTCTCTCTGCCCCCCCCCCCCCTCCGGGCGTTTTGAATAGGGGTAAATTCAACACTTGTAAGCCGTCTTAACGAATCATGCAAGGTTGATCCATGTACTTGGTATTATTGTAGATTGTAATACTAATTTTATTTTTAATTTTTCATCTTTTCTTTGGCTTTTTTTCCTAGGGAATAGGTGGCGCTCGCGCCATTAAGAAAACGCATATGTCACTTCTCGGTTGCTAAATATGATCATCCATCATCTCACTGGATGCGCAACCGTATTTTTTTTCACATGATGTGGCACATGCACACAGATAATAGTTAAATTATTATCGGTGATTGATTGTTTATGTTTTTCTTTCTTTTGTCTCTCCTGACAACTAAAGTACATAATTATCATCTTTATTTATTATTTGTCAAATCAGACATGTTTGTTATATCTAAGCATCTTGAATCTAGAATGGCTGCTAGACCCATGCGCCTTGGATATGGTATGGTATGGTTGTCGGACCCATAGCGTTTAGGCCTAGCATGGTTGCTAGACCTTAGTCAATTGAGTCTAGACCTAAGCGCATAGGCCTAATAATCATTCCAAACCCATATGTTTGGGCTTGATAACCATGCAAGACTCGCACATTTAGGTATGCCGGACTTGCATTTGGGTTTGACAACCATGTCGGACTCGCGTTTAGATCTAGCAACTGTACCAGACCCAAGCGCATGAGTCAAAAAATTTAAAATTTTTCAAAAGCACAATTAGACTATAAAAACAAACACTACCTCATTCAAGCAAAATTTTTCATTCATAAGCAGTAAAATTTAATTGCAAACTCTTTTTTGTTTATGCAATTTATTTTATAAATTTGTTATATTTGAAAAGGAAAAAATAGAAAAAAATATTGAGTTCTAAGTGATTTATTTCAAGTTTTCAAAAATAAAATTTTATTTTTGTATGCATTGTAGATGAAAATATTAATTTTATGTTTCTATCTAAATGTTGGACAGTTTTTTAAAGGGTTCATGCTTTTTTAAATTTGAGATGTTGAATGATCTAATTGTCAAAGCTTGTTACAAGGAGAGTTTATTATATATTATAACTATTAGCATATACAAAAATTTTAAAATATATGATCATAAGAGAAAACTTTTGAACTTTTAAATTAATACATTATGTTGAAGAAAAGAAAATATTATATATGTAAAAGATTTATTATCCTTTTGACTATCTAAATTTTTTTAATTTTATAGATAATTTCTTCACTAAAATTAGAGATTAATAAAAAAAAAATGAGTGAAGTTTAGGGATACATGTTGTTAATGTCCTAAAATAGAAGAAATAAATATAGAAAAGATAAAAATATATTTGGTTAAAAAGACAAAGATAAAAATACAAAATAAATATGTTTTTAGAAGAATTATAAGTGAATTCCTATATTTTCAAAAAAAGATGCAAGGGTCTATCATGGTTGCCAAGCCCAGGCACTTGGATCATGTCAAACCTAGGCACGGGTTTACCATGACTGCTAGACTCAAGACACTTAGATCTGACATGGTGTGGAAAAATCATTGTAGATCACAAGACTTTTTACTATGGATTATAATAGTAGTTTCACTTTCAAATTTCTCATATTTTTGTGAGATGTTTCTTTAGCTTTTTTTTACCTAAATCACTTGGGTCTGACATGGTGTGAGGAAATCATTGTAAATCAAGAGACCTTTTACTATGGATTGTAATAGTAGTTTCACTTTCAATTTCTCTTCTTTTCACGAGACATTTCTTTGGCTTTCTTTTTCTTCCCCAGCAAATGGGTGGCGTCCACGCCATTAAAAAAATGTGTATGATGCTTTTTATAGGCCAAATCTGGTCATTTGTCGTCTCATTGGTGTACATTTATGCTCTTTTCCACATGGTGTGATGCATATAGACAATTAATGATTGGATTGCCGCTGGTGATTGATTGTTTGTGTTTTTTCTTTCTTTTCTCTCTCTTTCCTAACAACTAAAATGCACAATTATCCTTTTTATTTGTTGCTTGTCAAATTAGATATATTTGTCATACCTAAGGTGCATGGACCTAACATGCTTGCTAGGTCCAACTGCTTGGGTCATGTCAGACCAAGGCGCAAGTCTAACATGGTTGTTAGCTGTTAGGCCTAAGTGCTTGATTAAAAAATATTTAAAAAATAACAGTGTAAAAGCGAACCTCAATCTATATTTTAAAATTTTAAGGATCAATTAACTAGTTTTATTGAAAAAGAGAATAAAGGAATAAGTTATAATTAGCATTCTCAAAAACACCTTTTGTTATTTAAGTATAATTATCATACCCAACTTGACCTAGCTGTTCAACTCGAAACTTGGGTGACCCAGCAGAACCCTGTAGAGACTCTTTTTTTTTTTTTAAATGTGTTTTTTTGTAGCCAAAGACCCCTTTTTTTCATCTTTTTTAGTTGGTTACTAATTCATATCAAAGTTCACTATATAAATACTAAAAAAATATCTTATTTTTTTAATGTGAGATTTGAAGCCTATTAATATATATACTTTATGTTCACAAGAAAAAAATTATGTTCTTTTATTATGGGATAAACAACTTTTTTTAGTTTCAATATTTCAACTTAATAGAATAAGATAATATTTTTTCAATGTGGGATACAAAACCTTTTGAAACAATCTTTTATCTTATATACATATGAGTTTCTTAACTTTTTCATATGAATTATTAAAATCTCAATTTTTTTTTAAATTTTCTCAGGTTAAACCAAACGGTTTGGGTCTAGCAATCCTAAGAAAGTGTACCGTTGATCAAAACACATTTCACTATAGACTTGCACGGTGGATTTTTCAAGTTCTAAAGGCTTAAAATGGGGCTAATGTTATCTTTTTATATAAAGTTAAATTATCATTTACGCTTTAGTTGAAAAAATTGAAGTCTTTGTTGTGGGGGGTATTTCAATATTTTTCATAGGCTCATTAGTCATTAAATATTTCAGCGAGTGTATGGTAGTCTTTTCATGGTTATTTGCATAGTTAAAATAGACTGGAGTTGCATTCAAATGATTTTGTCTAGCAGAGGAGCTTTATTCTTGCTCATAATTGAAAATTGTGAGGCAAAGACAACCATTTGTCCATAAAGGCAGATATATATCATTTTCAATCTCAGCCATTGACTAAGTGGTAGGCCCATTGACATGATGCATATAGCTTCACATAGGTCTCTTCCACAGAATCCACTCCAACAATTTGAGCTGCAATTATTCGATGCATGCACGAGCATGTCTTAATTCTCTTCGGATCAATAATGTAGAAGACAGAACTCTAGCAGGGAAAAGAACCAGGCAACTCTCATTAGGTTGTTGGAATTAAAGGAACATGCTTTATCTGCATAATCTCTAGCCCATGATGAAGTAACATGGCAGGAGAGGGTCCTCTGCTTCTGATATAGCGCTGCGAGAGAGCTCCAATGGTGGGGTGTTCAAAGTTGACTTGTAACACAGCAAAATGCCTAGACTCTAGAGTGCCTGTTCTCTTGGAGCCCAGCTAGTAATTAAGAGACCCTCTTCTGTACTTGAAATTTGCTGGTGTTTAAAATGTGCTAGCTACCTCTGCCTCCATTAACATGGAGGCGTGGAGCATCTTCTGCTCGCATGGTGTTTTGAAGTAAGCAGCCGTTTAGAGCCCAAATTAGAAAAAAGAAAACCACACAGGTAAATGCATTAATCCCTCCCAGCAACACAGATCCTCTTGCTAACTTCAGAGGTAATTGCTCTAGTCTTTTTTTCTCAGTCACTCACTACACAGAATTAGTGTTGACCGCCAATGATCCAAATATTTTGCAAGATATCAAATCATGCTCAAGGTCTATCCAATTAACACCCAATCTCTCTTTAAGCTCCTTCTTTTCAGTTTAATTTCCTTTCAAGCAGTGAAATCACAAAAACCCTCAGTTGTTCCGTTTCTTTCTTTCCTGGATGTTTTCTTTTCACGACCTGCAGACGAGGAAGCAGGTTGGGCTGGGCAGAGAGCATAATGGGCTTTATTACCTGGGAGTGAGCTTGCATTGCACGCTCCACAACCTCAATCACATTGAAGTTGATTTGGGGCACTTGCACTATTTAAGATGGTTTTATTTAAATTATATGGGAAAAAAAAAAATAACAACAGCAAACAGGAAAACATATATATATATATATATATATATAAATTGATCATGATAACATGGGAAAAAAAAACTTTTATATAAGAGCAAAAGACAATATTGTTTAATTTTTAGTCAATTAAAGATGGAATGATGAAATATAATAAAAAATAAAATAAAAAAAAACTAGAGTGTGCCAACTCGAGCCAGCATAGTAGACAAGTAATCCGAACATTAAGGGGCGAGTAATAGCTTGTTTGACAGTGTGGTTGTGGTTGCTTTTCAAATAACTTTTTGTGTCAAAATGCATGCCAAAGATTTTTTTTATTTTTTAAAAATTATTTTTGACATCAGTACATCACAATGATTTGAAAACACTAAAAACATATTAATTTGAGATTAATAAAAAAATAAAAAATTTTAAATTTTGTCAAAAATGCTTTTCAAACGCATAAACAAACAGGCAGATATCAAAAAAGAAAACAAGACAAACAAATCAACTTGGATTGAAGGGTAAAATTATAAATAATAAAACTCTTACAAAAGGATTAAGGGAAACATTAAGAAATCATAAGAATAATGATCAATTTGAAAACACCAATACATGATAAAAAAAATTGAGTAACTAGAATTTTTCAACATGTTTTTTTACAAAAAAAATCCAAAACTTTATGCACGCATCAAATTAAATAAATCAGGAATCATTGCGTTAATAAATGTGATAAAAAAAAGTCATTAACGATGAATAAAAACATAATTAAAAAATTAAAAGACAAATGTAGACCAAGATTTTTAATATTGCAACATAAATCATTTACCTAGTTGTGTTTAATGAATTTGTTTATTAAAATTAATTTTTAATAGAAATTGAATACACATAAAATTCATTGAATAAAATAAAAGAAAAAAAATATTATACAAGGTTGAACATATTAAAAATATTATAAAAAAATAAATATTTAATCTATATAAAAAAATTACAAATGAATCATATTAATCTCTTAAAAAAATTAAACACTCCTGATATAATAAAAAATTAATCAATATTTAAAAAATGCTAAAAATCCAAAAAAAAGACAGAGAATGGATATTAATTAAAAAATAAATTAAAAAATTATTTAAAAAAATATAAAAAAGTATTGATTAATAAAATAATAATAAAAAAAATCAGACTATTCAATGTTGGGCCTGGTAAACCAAGTCAAGCACCTAGTATAGCAAGAAAAGACTAGCACATGGTTATTAACTTCAGGGTCCGTGGGATTAGTCGAGGTGCGCGCAAACTGGTCCGGACACCGACATTAAACTAAAAAAAGAAAGAAACCAGCACATGGGATTTTAATTATTTTTCTTAAGTTAATGAAACTAACAACATTTCGTTTCGCTTCAATTATTTAAATAAAAAAAGACGATGTGTCATTTGAACTTTCCTCAATGATTTCCTAGAAATATAGGGTTGTTGCTTTATACATCAAAAACCCCTTTTTAATCGATTTTTAACTTAAAACATCTAAGAAATACTAATAATTTTGTTAAACCAATTAATAACCTAAAAAAACCCTAAAACTTGAACTCCAACCAATTAATGGCCTAAGAAAACCCCTAAAAGTCGATCACAAGCCGGCCGTCACCTAGCTGTCCAATGACCCTGCGGCAAAAAGTAAGGCCATGGGGAAGGCCAGCACCTCTAGCACCCCTCCAATGTCTGAATTCGAATTACCAAAATTGATGAGATAGAAAACACGCATCTGAAGATGCATATCCATACAGCCAATAAATAGAAAATCACGCATTGCCCATTTCCTGTAGCGCAGCAATTTCTACGCCCGCTACAATGACGTGAATTCGTGATCACGTAGTTACGTATTCACATTCAAGAAAAATAAATCTTAAAAAGCTAAAAAAAAATATATATATCTAAATTAAAATACTAGAATGAACCCTCACTCCACTAATATGTTGCTAAATATCCTTGTATTTTTTTAAAAATAATCTTTTTCAAATAAAAAATTCTTAAGTTAAAAAGAAATAAATAACTAAATTTATATTATATCTGCTAATTTATATCACAAGATATTTTTGAATTATAATTGACATGAAATTTTAATTCAATATAGATATATATGTCTGGTAAATTTTTAATTGAATTTAGTAATTAGATTAAAAGTTATATTTCACAGCACAAAACTAAATAATAAATATAATAATAATAGAATTCAAATTTTCATACTCAGGGAATTCGTTCATAGTAATAATATTTTAGGAAAGAATTAATTCATAATGTAGAATGGAAAGACTTGTACCAAAATGTTCAATGAAATTAATTTGCAGGCGTTGACTTTCAGTCAAAACCACTCTTTTTTGGTCCATTTACGTAAACCACATTCTCTGCAAGATGACTCAAGGGATTTTCTTGTAAATGCTACTAACCATGGGCCACAGAAATGTGAAAAAGTGTAGATTTCATGTCAATTAGCAATAGATAATAGTGAAAATTTCATCTTGGTTTGCTTGCAAAGTTCCTGCAAGTATTAAATTTCCAAGGATATTTAAAATAAATCAGCAAATTCCAATCAAGCTGCAAACTAGCTAGTTACTACAGAAATAACTAAACTTAATCTGAGGAGTAGAGTAATTAGTAGATAGAATTTTGGAGGCAACGACTGCGTTGGCAGCTTCTGTGTAGTGAACTCCATCCCAACTTATGAACTTTGATCCTCTCTCGCACACACTGTAACCAGCTCGGCTGCAGGTAATAATAGGATTATAGTTGTATGGTGGACCGCCATAACCGCAGCATGCCATCAATGAATTCTCAAAACCTGTTGATTTTGAACTTTTGTCAGCTCGAGGTGACAAACACGTCTGCGCGATCCACACACAGCTAAATATGTGTTTTCTTCACCACTGAAACTAACACAGAGATCCTAAATTTGCTTGATGAACTTCATACAATTTGGGAACGAGACCATACCGTATGTAGTAGCATTCGCAATGAGGTCATACTTGATGGAGTACATATCCACGTAGACGATGGTGCTATTCTTCAACTCAGATCTAAGTTCTTCACAGAGGACGCGTAACTGGTCATTAAACTGCTTTGCTGCATCATTAAGAGTCTTGAGGCATCCATACTGATCAAAATCACTGCTCTTTTTGTCGAAGGTAGCAAGTTTTTGTGGCAGGCAACCCAGAGGTCCCGTATTGTGTACCCAGAAGTTCCTCCCACCATGTTGATATATATTCTACATTTGAAATCAATTCTCCATGAAAAACACTTCAAAGGGCTAAAAATATCAAATTATGTACTGCAAGTGAAAAGTGAAGAATCACCTGCATAGCATAGTTGATTTCTTTTATGAAAGATGATATGTTTTTGATGACTTGCTCGTATGAAAGGTATTCGAATGAACCAGCAAGATCGTTCTGTCCAATGTCAATTATATGAATTGCGTCCTTGAAGGCATCTTCATCGACAAAATCTTTGTAGCCTAAAATGAAAGCAAGAGAAGCAGAAAGAGAACTGAACACTATTTGGCATTTAAATTATTCTTGGAAGGACCATATAACTGTAGTTTATTGTTCTTTAACAATGTACCTTTTGAAAATAGCTCAGGGGAGCGAGCTCGGAATCGAAGAAACTGAAGAATTTGAACGTCTAAACTGAAAGGCTTATATCTAGGTTGAGTGGCAGCACCGCTAAAAGCAAAATTAACTCCATTTCTGAAATCTGGACCCAATGGTTCTAGATAAGGGGTCAAGTAACTTGTATTCAAACTTTCGCCTGCAGTACACACAGAATACAATTGCGAGAGAGGAGCTGCTTTGGTCAGTTGTTCTTCAAAAACACGGGGCAAGTCTAGTTTCTAGCCTCTGCAGATTCCAAAAATAAAAAAAGGTTCAAGAGTCTGTGTGTGTTCTGTATCGTGGTAACTTTTATCATTACAATTTAAAAAATATATAAATTATAGTTTTTTTGGTATTAAGATTTAAAGAAAGAGTTTTCAAGAATATACAAAATGATAGTTTATATTAATTAATCAAATGCTATCAGAGCAAAACACAATTTCAACCATATTTCGGCACGGTACTAAACAGAACCACAGTAGCCACAGAATGATGAACAAAAGAAATTTTATGTCTGGTGTCAAGAAGATTATAGTTCTCTGATTAGTACTGTTTAGAGGTTGTGGAGGCAAGTTCAGAATGCACAAAATCCATGGTCTTTATGAACTTGGTCCTGATTATAAAATCTTTGGAGCACTAAATGTCCGAAATCCGTGCATTGGATGGCAATTTTGATGCGGCAAGTTAGCATTATTCTACGTAACATTCTGAAAGAAGCAGAAACTCGTCAGTAACAAGGAAAGATGGTTGACAGATGCAAAGGATTCTGTTGGACTTACACAAGAGATCAATGACCAATCGTCCATCGCATAATCGACCTGTTGGCTGGTTGAAGTATGAGCGTCCATTGGGAGCTCCAAACATCAAGCCAAGACCAGAATAATAAGCACCAGTATCCGAATTGGAGTCGCCAAAGATGAATATTACTGGATTTCTGCTGCACTGGCAATTAATCAGAAGGGGGAAGAAGAAACACAGAATCATAGCGGGCGTGAAGGAAAAAGGATGTGGGATTTTTACTAGACTTGCACTCATTTTGATCAGTTTTGCTTAGAATGGCTAAAAATGCTCCGTATTTATGTGTTTTCTGAAGCGAAGTAGATCTAGGCATTGAAAACTACGCCTTGGGTGAGAATTTGGACGCAGTTTCTAAATCCTGCACAGAAACAGAAGCATGCCATGTCAAGACAAAGACACGAATAGTGAAGTATTACAAGGACATGATTCATATTTTTTGGTTTACTTGATGAGTGATTCTCATTACTTGACATCAGACCCGTGATGAAAACCCGTGATAACCGACCTCTAACAAGTTGAGGGAGGGGGGTGACCAAAAACACTAATAGTTTTTGTTTTGTACCTTTTTTACCTGATTATCAGTGTTTTTGGTTTGTTGCTATTTTTCTTTGTTTTCAAGTTTATTTAGGTTAGTTTTTTTGGTTTATTTAATGAGTTGTAAGTCCTCTATATAGAGACACACAATTTGAAAAAAAATATTTATTAATAAAATTATGAATTAGAAATTTTATATGATTTATTTTTTAAAAAATTCATTAGTTATTTATCAAAGTTTTGTTTATTTAATGACCACTAGGATATATAGCTCGGAGATATAAAATAAAAATTCAATTTGATCCTATTAAGTTACAATATAATCAATCAATTTAATAATAATAAGTTTTATCTTTTTCTTCTCTAAATAATGGTGATAATAAACTAAATCTTTTTGTCATATCTAAATATATCTAGGAATCGTTCCTCCCTTAAAACACTGAAAACTTTTATCTTAATACTATTTAATTTTTTTTAATCAAAGTCATCAATACCCAAAATCTTTTCTTACACTGTTATGACTGAAAAACTTATATTGTTGAAATCCCTCATCTCTTTGGTTTCTAGACTAGTGAAATCTATCACCTTGGTTGATTGATGTATAGTCAAGATCTTTACTTTTTTCATCTTTGTTCTCATTAATAAATTCATTTTAAGGTGGGATAGAATGTCTTTATGGCCTTTTAACAATAGAACCATTTCAAACTAACCCCTCTTGTAGACTAGCAATCGTCACCGGTTGTTTTTTTATTGTATCAAAAACCTCACCAAATCTCATATCCATCCTCTTAAATTGTTGTTGCATGGCTTATAACATAAAGAATAAGTTTTTCCTCTTCTTTATAGGTGATGATTTGTTTTTGAAAAACATCATTAAAATCTAAAATTTCATATTAGTAGTAACAAAATATATCATTACACATTTCGTCATATGTTTATAATTAATAAGACGTCACTTCACTCGTGTTTTATTTAATTATAGCTTATCATAATAATATATTCATTTTTTCCTATTTTACCTCTCATGCTCTTTGTTTTTTCCAGTTCTTTAAGGAATTAATCATAAATAATAAAAAAATCATAGCTTCATAACAATTAACCATAGCTTTTGAGAATCAAAACAATCAATAAATATTATAAAGATAATGATGCGAAATTACAACAAGAAAAAAAATAGCAAAAATAAAAATAGCAATGAATATGTCAATAAACACAAAAACAAATACAAAAGCAAAAATGAATGCAGGAAAGACTCTAATAACTTGAAACCATAATATATTGTACTGACCCAAAATAATAGTAGCAAATAAACATAATTAATCGACAATATGAACTAATTTCAATAAACATTGAATCGTAATTTTCTCAAATAACCTGGAATCAATATCAAACACACAATGACCACAATCTAATATGAATTTAAAAAATTAAAAAAAATATTCCTCAATTCAACTTTTTTTTCCTCTACAATACTTTTCGGCAATAACCTTTTTGAACATGAACTTTTTTTATATGTACTATTTCCAAAACAAAATCAAAACAGAGAAAAAACGAACAAATAATATGGAAAATTTAAAAATAAATAGATAGATAAAAAAAAATAAAACCTTGTTTTAGAGCTTTGCTCTGATACCAATTGATACAAGTCTAGAGGATAAGAATCCTTGAACCTACACGCAATAAAAAACAACACAAGAAAACTATAATTAGATTATGATAAATTAAAAAAAAACTGACATAATAATTACCTGAATCAAGATATTAAAGCTATTGGATGAAGAAAAAAAAAAGACGTTAACCCTATTATTATGATGAATTATGAATTGAAAGTATAGGAAGAATGCCATAAAAACAATGAATTTTTTACAAGTTCAAGAAAAAGTTAACGAAAAATCTAAAGCATGAACAACTTTATGCATAAATAATATTATTTTGAAATAAACTAAGTTTAACATATTTGACCCTTCAAATAGGGTATTTATAGTTTACAAAACAAATAAACTTCAATGGACTAATGAGCTAAACATAAAACCTAATTAAGATTAAGATCCTAAGTTTGTAAAATAAATAATTCAAGTCCAAATAAAATAATAAGTTGTCGAACTCCCAAAAAAAACGTCAAAAACTTCCACCCTTGCATATGTGTGTGTTGCTGACTTATGTGTAATAAAGGGCTGCCGACATGGAAAAGTTGCTGACTTTGAATCCTTAACCAACATGGAAACTTTGACAATTAATTTCCCCCTTTGCTGCCAATTTGTCGTTATTGAATATGGAAAAAATATGGGAATTCTTGTTTTTTCATAAATCCATAAATTAAAAGAAAAGATAATCCTATACTAACTAGAACTATCTAGAAAATTAATATAATTATTGTATAATAACTTCTAAATTATATTATATCACCTTCTTGAATTCCGATTACTACTAAATTTTAATTTTATAGCAAAAAAAAAAACCCTTTGAAATCTTCTCATAAAATTTTAACATGATCCATCAATTAGATTAAAAGTTATACTTGTTAATTAAAACTGTTTATTATAAAAAATTAAGCCCAAACGCTCTAGTTAATTTTATTTTCTTTTGACATTGTAATTGACTCAATTAACATCTCTAATAAATATTTTTATAGTATTTGTTGGTTCTTATTATAGCTCTTGTTCAGGATATGTATCATGAAGATCTTGATCCTGTTTATAATAAAATAAATATGAATTGATATTTTTTATTAATTTATAATATTTATTTAATAATGATTATGTTGATAATGATATCATATATAATGTTATAATAGTAATGATAATATTATTATTTTTTTTGTGTTATTTATGTTCTTCATAATCTCAAAACTAAATTTATCATAACCATCAAAAAGAAAAATAACTGGCTAGCTCATGAATGATTAGAAGATTGGCATTGAAATAAAAATAAGGATCAAAAACTATATTCCAATAATTATTAAAAATACCGAGAGGCATGGAAAATAGTGATTTTTCTGACCAAAAAATAGAAACAAGTGGCAGTTCCTTTTCCCCTCTTCCCTTCACATGCGTGCTTACTGTCCACGGTTTCTGACCAAGGCAGATGGCAGTACTGTATACATCCACGTGAACCCAATTTTCCAAAAACCTCGCCAAAGAACAACCTTGGCCACAAGAGAACTAAATGTGGGCAAACGGTCTATTTTTCCTGTACTGTACACCAGCAAAAGAAAGTTAATGGCAAAGAAATCACACTCATTGAGATCATATGATTGAATCATCAATAATAATGAAGATGTGGGGGCATTTGGAATTGTATTTTAGATGGTGTTTTTTTTTTTAAAAAAATATATATATATATAGTTTTTAAAATAATTTTAATATATTTTCTAATAAAAAAATATATTAAAAAATAATCACTATCATATTTTTAAATTTATATACTTTATTTCTTTTTAAAGATGCTTGGGAGTGTAGTAACTATTGTTTTTCAGAATATTTTTTACTCGTAAATATATTAAAATAATATTTTTTTAATTTTTTAATAAAATTAATTTAAAGTAAAAAATTTTAAAAAATAATAATTTTTAAAACATATAAAAACAATAGAGAGGTGTTACAAATTAAATCCAAAAACAGCTTCTAGTAGTTATAATAAAGTGTTAATCAATAATTAATAATAGTTATTGACCAATTACCGATTACAAAGAAGAACGCAAGGAGAGCGAGATGAAGCGTTTCATGATTTCTTGCTTGTATCGCTTCAGTCGTCTCGCTTGCTTATTCTTGCCTGGTCCCTTTCCATGAAACTTAGAAGAAAGAGCTTTAAACGCTTCTCTTGGAGTCATAATCCTTCCGAGCCCATCTCCCTTTTGCTCGAAGTATTTTGTCATGTCATCATCATAATCACCGAACCTTCGTTTTCTTTTTCTTGTCCAGAAGCTGAAGTGCACCTGCTAATCCCTTACCATTGGCAACTTCACGAATATTAAAACTATCGCCATCCTTAACCTGCATAAGGTTGTCCCGATTGTTAGCCATTGCTGCTGCGTCCCCGAGACGAGGATTTGTGGGTGAATCTAATTGAATCAGGGCTCTGGCTCTTCTTTGTTTTGAATGCTTGGAGGGGAATGAGAAAGTATACAGGCGTCTATAAATCCATACTGGAGGAGGGATATCTACCGCCGCCTTCGATCCCCGGTTGAACAAAATCCGGTGACGTCCCGAAAGTGTTTTTTTAATAGAGAGGGCAAAAAAATATGCGGTGAGCGTGGATCGAACACGCGACCTTTAGATCTTCAGTCTGACGCTCTCCCAACTGAGCTATCCCCGCTACTTGCATGTCTTACTTACTTTCTATAACTATCTTATGTATATACTGCTGTCTTGTTTTCGTCCCACACTCGATAATACAGCCAACTTTCCGAGGGAAAATACTGTTAGGGTGGTGCATAAACATGACAGATATCTTCAGCTCATATGCACTCAAGAATTGTGAGGCATTTTTCCTAGCATGAAAGGAGTTATGGACATTGAACTACCGTGTTCCAACTCCAGATTATACGCCCAGCTTTTGTGGGTGTAAAGAGGTGGACTTGGAACACTCCAATCCCATTCAACAACCATAAGGGCTTTTCCAAGGTGAATGTGGTCAGGCAGACGATTCCAAACTTCCTCTTACAGTACAAGAAATTATTTCTGATCGTATCTGTTGTATCATGGATTTCTAACTCAAGTTCATTGCCTACCGAGTATTTCACTTTCACGGCCATGCTTAAGACAACATAAGAATTATCAAATTGAGACTCCTTCAATAGGTCCATTTAGGTCACAAATATCTTTCTTTTTTTGTTTCAGCACAGAAAAATGTTAAATCTCGAAGTAGAGCAGCTTAGTTCAGCAAACTACAACTGAACTGCCCATCTGCTAGAACAAGCTTCTCTGCTTTGATAACTACGTCTAGAGGGAGGGGACTGAAACTCCGAGAAGGGCCGTAGAAATGAGGGAAGCTGTTGGTACCATCCATGACTTCATATATCAATCCATCCCCGAGCTGCAACAAACATGCACATTAATTAGATTACCTATATTTCAGCGTAGAACTGAAATCATGAGACTTTAGCACTGCCAAGGATTAACATTGCAACTATGTAATCTGAATTTCGGTGTTATTGCTCTGCGACTTCATAATCGATTCAACCAAAGGAAACCATACATATAACCAACTGATTCATGTACTCCAAAATAAGACCTGAAAACATAGTATTGCTGGCCATTCAATCCTTATTCCTTTTGAATCGTGGCCTGAGGTCTGAACTTCTAAGACCCCCCCACTCCTAATTCAACACATTCCTGTTTTGACTGCTTGTCCTTCCATTAGCACCCAAGTCTCAGTAACTTGAACCTTCTGAGACTTCATTGGTGAGTTTGGAAGTAACCCTCAGGAAGCAATACCTAACATACGCTATTCCATGAATTCTGATAATAAAAGTGCAGTCCAATATCTGATCAGTATTTTTTTTTTCTGCCCCGCTGATTTTTTCAATTATAACCAGCAAAACAAAAGGAAAGAAACTTGGGATAACCTCATCTAAACCTTTTACTACGGGGAAACTTAAATCCAAAATTGAAATATAAACCACTTACCATATTGTTGATTGAGTTCAACTGCCAAATAGAGTACAGTACAACTTAAAAACTTCAAAATGGGTTAAAAGTGTTAGACATGGAGCAGACTGGGCAGAAAAGCTATAACCTTTTTATCAGAATTTATCCTTAGATTCTAGCATTCATAAAGTACTTCCACACTTCCAAGTCACAATTGTTCATCATCCCCTAACATGAAATTCAGTTTGCTATACATTGCATCACATGGAAAATCTGTAATCTTTCCCTTCCTATTCATAGCTTGATTATACCTCTGACGAATCAATGAAAGACATAATAAACATAAAATGATAAAGTGCAAACCTTTTTAGCATCGATTTGAAGCAGATACAAATCCACCTTAGTATTGAGGAAAAAGTTTTGCAATGTTGACATCACCTGCATATATATATACACACACACATATATGTATAAAGACCGTCCCATAAATAGTTGAGTATCCGTAAATCATCCCTCACTAAAAAATGGATAGATATCAGAAAATAGAAATTGCCATCTTGGGAAGCAAGCCGCAGTTTGGATACTGAATACTAACAAAACCACCAAATATCCCATTTCATCGACTGGGTATTTTTGATCAACTAATCCCGCATTAAAATAAATCATAAGATTTTCCATAACCTCTACCAGTTCTTGGAAAAGCACATAAATGAGTAATTAAGAGCCTGATTTCTGTTTTTGTTTCCCGATTCTTGCCAAGATCAATGCTATGATGAAAATATGAATATGGAGAGGTTACAAAATTATTTTTAGACAAGTAATCGAAGCACAAGAGCAATATCTATAGAGAGAAGGGACGGGAGTGGAGGAGACCTGGTCGAGCTTGCTGAGATGGATGAAGCCAGAAGATTTGTCAAGTTGTCCACCAAAACAAGATCCATTTCTCTGCAACTCTTCCCACTCTTTGTCTGTGCTTATCCTATACACATGCTCTTCTTCTTCACCTTCCCTTCCACTCCTAATTCCCTCCTTTGCAGCCATTTTTCTAACTCACCTTTCAACAATCACCACCGCCAAACTGCTTATAAGTCAATGGAAATGGGAAGTGAGAGGATGTTAAAGAATGGATGAAAAAATATGTGAAGAAAACTAGAATTAAAATTAATAAATAATAAAATTAAACTAAGAAGAGGCAGGGAAGATACTATTATGCTACTATTGATGCATATGTATATGTTGTCAATTTCGTTTTGATAAATATTTTATTTTTTTAATTGAAATAAAATGTTTTAGTTTTGAAGTATTTTAACGTATTGTTTTGAGATTGTACTATATATATATATATATATATATATATATATATATATATATATATTCAACAAACATAATTCAAATTCAAGATAAATTAATTATAAATTATGCAATATAAACACAATGTCAAACAAATATAATTTTAAAATTTAAAATATTTCTAAATAGTTAAGATTAAATAGATTTTTAACTTAAAGTAATTCAACTTAAATAAAATATCAAAATATTATGAAAGTAAAATGTTTTAATAAAAATATTTAAATATAAAGTTAGGTCAATCTTATCAAGTGGTTAATAGAATCTAAAGCATTCCTTGTTTTGCTTAAATTCCTACAAAATATAAACATGAAAAAAAATAACATGAACATAAACCATATATATTAGTGATAAATCTAATTTTAAAAAATTAATATCATTGTTAATGAAAATAGTAATAATAATTTTCAATATTATTATTAATATCATTGCTATTGAAAATAGTAATGAAAAAGAGCTTTTTATAATCGGGTGGTAAAATTAATGAAAGTGAGCAAGGTTCAATTTGATTCAATGGCTTTTCAAGAGCGGAACAGAACATGTGGAATGAAACCGGAACGTTTCGGGCGGAATTTAGCCGAAAAATCCAGAACGGACCGAGATTTAAAATGAGCTTAAATTTGTTCCGTTTTGTTCCCTTTTTTGAATTGGTATGGAATGTTTTGGTCATTCCGAACTGAACGGAACGGAATTGACAACCTTATTACGAACATGTTCACCCAACTTTTTTCTCTTTATTCAGTTTTCTCTCTCTCGCCGCTTGGCCTCTCATTCTCTTATCTTCCAAGATAAAAGTAGTTTACAAGGATCTTTAACACTCCTAGGGGTTTTGACACGGGTTAAAGGCGTGGAAGGATTCATATGTCTCAACTTTGTTGTTGCATCCTTAACTAACTAAACTAACTAATTCCACATCTTTAACATCCTCAAAATAAATATTTTTCCGTATCCTAATTCAGACTTTACAATTTAGGAATGGTGTAATTATATATAATTTTCTTTGTATCTATATTATATACTTAATGTATTTTCTTGAATTTTTTGTTATTATTTTATCTTGTTATGAACAAAGGGATTTGTATAAATATTAAATTGAAATTGATTAAATTTTGTTGTTTTAGATGGAGAATACAAGACTTTATATTCAAAAACTCAATGTTATTCATCAAACGATCCTCTAATGAATATTGTTGTTCCTCTTTCAGCGAATGATTTGTAAGACTTTATTTAAAGTTTGGCATCACTTTGATATAATAGAGGGTTCTAATCCATCATCGAGAAGAGTTGTATATAAGTATTGTAAACAAGATTATCCATATGCCTTAAAGACTGTTAGCACTAGTAATTTGTGAACACAGTTAAATAAATTATGTAAACAGTTTCTTAATAGGTTTAAGTTTGATGATAAAAAACAAAAGATCTTGGCTCAAACTTTTAAGGGGGTTAAAGATGAAAATGTGGATTTTTTTGAGTTATTAATTTTAGTCAAGAAGCTTATAGAAAAACACATGGTAGGATGATTATTTGTGATGATTTTTCTTTTAGGATTGAAAAAGGTTCAAGATTTAAACAGTTTTGTCGAGCCATACAACATAGATTTTATGTCACGTGGTAAGATGATTATTTGTGATGAGTTTCCTTTTAGGATTGAAAAAGGTCCAGGATTTAAACAGTTTTGTCGAGCCATGCAACATATATTTTATGTCCCCTCTCAAATCACTATCACAAAGGGATTGTCTAAACCTTTATGCTAAAGAGAAGAAAAGGTTAAATAAAGCCATAAAAAAACAAGTATGTGTGTTTTATAAGTGACACTTAGACTTATATCCAAAATATCAATTACATGTGTGTTATAATGATTAGTACTTAAAAGTGCATTTTTATCAAGGTTTTATATTATCATTTTGCATTTGAAGCATCAATAACTCTTTAGCTAAAGCATGTTTTATAATAACATATCTAATAATATAAGATACCTTTAATTTATGGTAAATGTTCATCTTAAATATAGGTCTATCACATAAATCAAGAGATTGATTAATAAATTTAACTACTGAAATGAAGAAGACAAAGATAGGGTTGAGCTTAGAAAAGAGATGTTGGTTCAGTCCAAACTAAAACACCATTCGGTTATTGGATCATAACTGGAGCTGTGGAACTTGAATTTATATCTGCTCTATATGGGTGGAAAGCTAAGACATAGGACTAAAACTTGGATGGGAGTCTAAGATTCAAAAAGGTCGTTTTCAAGTTCAAATTATAGCAACAACATAAAAGTCCGAATTTGTCCTACAACCTAGACACTGTTTCAACCTATATCTCGAGTTCTAGAAGTTTAAATGCACCGATTTTTTTTTTTTAAAAGCTGAGACAATTTCCTAGAACTTTCATGGATAATTTGTTCAAATTTTGACGTTAGCAGTGATGTTTTGTTCAGACAAGAAAATAAGAATTATCACCAAGTCAAGATGTGGCCACCTACTCAACAATTAGTCAATAAATAAATATTTTCAAATGTTGGCCTATAAAAAGAGGTATTTGTCATGCATTTAAGCATCTTGATTGTTTAGATCAAGATCTTTCTCTTGCTCTTTTTTTTTGTATTTTGTAATGTTCAAGTTTTATTCCATGTTATGTTTTTCTTAATTTCTTGTTTATGCTTTTCATTTCCTTTACTATACCTATATAATTATGTTCTTATCTTATTTATCTATGTTTCTCTTCTTCATTATGTTTAGCTAAATTTATTATGTCAAGATGAAAATGTTTAATTAATAGTGTTAGAATAGGTATAATATAAACTCAACATGGACTTCAATGTTTATATCCAAGAAAGTTTGTTATCAACATGTCTTATCTTTTTTTCTTATTATATCTTAATATCTTGCTTGTTAAATGGTTAATCTAGATTTGTGTTGTATAACACTTGGTACAACAAATGCTTTGAACTTTCATAGCCAACCGTATGGTATAACCTACACCTGTGCTATGAAAGGAACTTGATTTGTTATTAACATAAGTTAGCATCATGAATTCCTGATAATATTTAAAAACTTGGTGTTACTTAAATAAGATAATTAATATCATCATGTTAATAATTTATAATGAGCTATTAATGACAAATCATCCGATTGGAACCTCCTTTGTGTGTGGTTTCCAGTTGAGTAATAAAAAGAGTTTATATTATACTTATTTGAAATACCATTAGTGGATCCTTTAACCTTGATAATTGTTTTTATCATTGTTTAATCTTCACATTAATTTTACATCTCAAAGTCCTCTTTAACTCACCATCATCATCATCGTTGTTGTTGTTGTTATTATTTATAATTTATATAGTTAACTTTCTTGTGGTTTGATCCTGATCTTGTCGAGTTATTTATTACTTCAACACTTCTGCACTTGGGATAAGATATCAATCTTTTGGTCGTGTCACATAGCTCATTAGGAAGATAGTGATTGAAACTTGCATAAAAATGTTTTAAACTCTTATCAAGTTCTCAAAGTCCTCTTTTATCATTGTTTAATCTTCATATTAATCTTATATCTCAAAGTCCTCTTTAACTCATTATCATTACCATTATCATTATCATCATTGTTGTTGTTATTATTATTTATAATTTATATAGTTAACCTCCATGTGATTTAACCCCGGTCTTGCTGGATTATTTATTACTTTGACACTCCTGTACTTGGAATAAGACATTAATCTTTTAGTCGTGTCACATAGCTCATTAAGAAGATAATGATTGAAACTTGTATAAAAATATTTTAAACTCTTATCAAGTTCCAAATCACAAGGTCGAGACCATTGAAAAAGCATTGAATAGTTATTTGACTAATTGAGACATTGGTAAAATTTTAACAATCACATTAGATAATGTAAGTTCTAATGAGAATGCATTACTTTTTCAAAAAAAATGTCTAACGATTAGAAGTTCACAATTATAGATAATGAGTGTATCCATTTTAGGTTTTGTGCTCACATTATCAATCTTGTTGTGAGTGATGAGTTAAATGAAATGGATGAATCAATTATTAAAATTAAAAATGATGTTAAGTTTGTAAGATCTTCTCCTGGATGGCTTATATCTTTTAAGAAATGTATTGAAAAATTAAAGGTTTAAAGTAAAATTAGGATTTTTGTTAGATGTCCTAACTTGTTGGGATTCCACTTTTTTGATGTTAGATACAATTGGAAATTGGAGAAAGTGCTTGATAGATTAGATGATAATGGTCTCAGGTATTTGATGCTATTTTTAAAGGTAGATTCAAAGGACAAGAAGAAACACAGAGGGCCTCTTAGTATTTTAGATTGGTAAAATACAAGAATCCTTATAAAGTTTCTGAAAATATTCTATGGGGTAATTTTAAAACTTTTAGGATATTTGCATGTCACGTGCAATTCTTTCTTTCATAAACTAGTATTTATACAAACACATATTTCTAAGTTGTCCAAAAGTGGGATTTCTCAACAGGTGAAATTACAGCTGATATGATATGTAAGTTTGATAAATATTAAGGAAAATCTAAGAATATAAATTCTCTTTTATTTATAGCAATTATTTGATATCCTTGTTATAAATTAAAATACATGAAGTTTTATGTTAAGTCAAGTGAATGAGTTTGTTTTCATGGTGAAAGAGTTAGTGGAAAAAGTAAAAGATAAACTTATAAGGGTTTTTTACTACTATACAAGCCAATATATTAAATATGTAGCAAATTTTTATGTTAAAAACAATCTTTCTCAAGATTTAAGGAAAAAGATGCATGTCAAGCATTAGTTTTCCAATTCCAAAAGCATTTAATGAAGGAGGATAATGAGGAGAGTAGATTTGAATTGGAAAAATACTTGGCAAATTGATACAAGTGATACTTCATTTGATATTTTAACTTGGTGAAAAATTAATAGCTATAAATATCCAATATTCTTTACGTTATAAGAGATGTCATAATTATTTCTAGGTCTATAGTTGACTCTGAATTAACATTTAGCAAGAGAAGTCATGTACTAGATCCTTTTAGAAGTTTATTGAATCTAACAATCATTGAAACTCTTATTTATTGCTAAAATTGGATTCTCTCTTCTCCAACACCAATATATTTTTCATTAATGATAAATGGTCTTGAAAAGTTTAAAAAACTAGAATAATATATGTTTTAGACTATTGTAAGGTTATATAACTTTTAATTATATTACAAATATTATAGATTAACTTGGTAAGTTATAATTCACAAAGCTATTTTATTATCTTTTTTTTTTTTTAATGTTGGTTTGGCCATGGATGTTGAAGAGTAATGAGTCATTAATTACAATTTAAAATAGTGAGGAATTGTTACACAATTATATTTTAAGTTTTCATTATTAAGTAATTATTATAAACTTAAGTTTATATATGTGTGATAACTTTTTGATTGTTTGGATGAGTTGTTAGAGATGTTGTATTAGTTTGTGTTATTGTGGCTTTCAAATAGCAAATATTGAATGATGTTCTTGTAAAAATAATGGAATTACAAAGGTTCAATTTTGTACTTTTTTTTTTCATTTAAGATTATTGATTCAATTAATGTATTAAGTTTATATTATTTGTTATAGCTTATAATAGGTTGTGAGCTAATTTATTAAACCCAAATTTTAGTTTTAATTAATCTCAACTCATGAAAATTAAAAATATATGCTCAACTCATAAATATTTATTGTATTTATAAAACATTTAGCCTAACTTAATATATATAACCCACTCGAGCCTTAAAAAAATTAAATGGATTAGGTTTATAACATGTAAAATATTAAAAGTTGGGTGGAGTATAATTATTGACCCAAACATGACCAATTATATCCAGAAACACCTATACTTTATAGGATTTTTTCCCATTTTATCTTCGAAAAATTTTGTTTTTGACATTTTAGTCATACCGAAGTTTTGTTAGTTCGGTTCCAAAACTAAAAGAGCTAGGGAATTCATTATGCTATCACTGTTCATGCAGACTTGTTAGAATTTTAACCCCGCTATTCATGATTTTGTTTTTTTACATTTTGATCCCTAAAACTTTTTGTTCATTGTGCTTTGGTTATTAAAATTTATTTCTTTGTATTTTCATTCTTACAATTTAATTTATGTTGGTTCGGTTTTATATTTTGGGGCTTGTTTTGCTTTGCACGCTCAAGCTTATGCATTATGGGGAAATTATTTCCATGCTATATTAAAGACTGTTATTAAATATTTTCTTAATAAATTAAATAAAATGAATTCTTTCTTTATAAAAAACTTAAATATCATGAAGAATAATAAAAATATTATGTAGTTTTTTTAGTAAATATAACTACCCAATAATTCAAAAATTAAATAATATTTAATTATAAACTGATTTTATAATAATTACTGTCTATTATAAAAGGATCAAACAAATGATTTTTAAAATCCTAACCAATAACTTTTGTTATGCACCAAATTTTGTCAACACTCTATATATAATTAATATTATGCACCAAAATAGAAAAAAAATAAAAAATTATAATTAAATAATAAAATAAGAAATGTATAGATTAAATAGATAAATTAAAATAAACTACTCAGTGAAAGAATAATAAAATATTAGAAATCTCAAAGGGCTTATTCTTCGTAACGTGTTACCAAATATCAAGGAAAAGAAAAATGAACAGTAATGGTTTTCTTCATTTTTATTTATTTATTCATGGACTGCTTGGACTATGGCATTGTTGGGTGAAATAAGATCCTTGAGCCTAATAAGGCTGAGGCCCATCGCAACTCTTATTTTCATTCAAAGCCTTCCTTATTCCTTCCTCGTGTCATTTCGATCCGAAAAGTCGCGTTAATCTCGAGGCTCACTCGTTCTGGTGTCGCAGCATCTCCGTTCTCCGTTCTCCGGTCTAGAATAGAGAGCATAAGGAGCTAACTTGTAGCTTCATCTCTTCAAAATTCGACGAAAACCAAATAACAATGGCCTCGACAGCAGTGAAACCAGGCTCCCTCACTTCTCTTCAATTTCACTCTTCTCTCAACAAACAACTCCCTCTTTTTGATTCCCTTTTGAAACCTCTCAAGTTGAAGAATTCTCGATTCTCTCAGTTTAACTTGACCCTAAACACCTCACGAAATGCGTCCATTATTCCTACAATTAGAGCCCAAAGCTCCTCTGTTCCTGGTATGCGTTAATTTAGTTCTTCCCCACATTTGAATTTAGAGATGGCATGAACATTAACGATTTGTATGTTTGGATTGTTTAGAGTATATTCCAGATGCCAAATTCTACAAGGTAGAAGCAATTTTGAGGTAATCTTCTTCTTCGGCAGCATATAAGATATTACTGTTTATTGATTCCTTTTGGTTTCTCTAATTCCGTTGAATCTGGGATGAATGAAATAGGCCCTGGCGAGTCTCGCAAGTTTCCTCGGTAAGACTAGACGGGCCCGACCCAATGCATTTTACTATGATTTCTGCTCATTGCTTCGTTTACTTGTATTTCCATATTGATATCCATCCACTACTTCTAAAAGTTCGCTGCCTTTACTTGACTTGATGCATCTAATATTGAATCCAGCTATGTCATAATAATATGTCGAATGAATAGTTAGCTCATTGCTGTTTGTTATTCATGCCGCTTAGCGTTCTTGTTTGGATACTGCAGGCCTAAATTTGATGATGAACCCACCTTATTAGTAGGATAAATTTGAATCTTACTCGGATGTTGTTTTAGTCTTTCTAGATAGAGAAGGATTCCAGGAATTTCAAGCTTGGCACTCTACTTTTAGAGCTTGTGTCATTCTAGGGATGATTAAGCCATCTTCGTATTGAGTTCTAGCTACCACAGTTGTGGAATTGGGTGATCGAGGGAGCACAATTAGAAGAAAATATAAGTTTGGAACTTTGTACAATGTTCATTGGATCTTGTTACTAACTGAAAGTTTCTAATTTGGACTTTATCTTTCTTGTATGCAGAGAAACTGAGATGCTTTTAAGTTACATGAATTGATGATTTTGTACAATCTCATAATTGCAAAAAACAGGGTGCAAGTTCTATTTGACCATATGGATTTCTGAGTTCATTATTGCTGCAGCATTTTGGGTCACATCAACCCTTTTCTCTTGTGTTCCACAATTGAACTTCTTAAGACTCTTTGCTAGGCAACTTAGTTGATTACAGTTGGTTCTAATTTCTATGATTTTTTTTGAAAAATGAAGGCTCTGTTGAAAATTGGTATTCGTGGTGTTACTGTTTCCGATGTTCGAGGCTTTGGGGCTCAAGGTGGTTCAAAGGAGAGGCATGGTGGTAAACTTTTTGCTTCAACCACTGAAAGTTTCTCTTCTTTTTGTACCTCTAGATGTTCCATAATGAGATGACTTGATTATAGTTGCCTATTATAGGATCATCTCACTTTCTGTTTCATCTCCTTTCGCCCTTGTTTTCTTGTTCTATCCAATATTGGCCCTTTTGATGAGTACTGTCTGTTAATCACTTCTATATGAGTGAGAGCAGTCAAAGTATTTATAAACCATACCTCTTGCTTTAACACCGTAGGCTCAGAGTTTTCCGAAGACAAGTTTGTTGCTAAAGTTAAGTTGGAGATTGTAGTGAAGAAAGACCAGGTATTCATGATACCACTAGCCTAAGTACTATTTCAAATATGATATGTGAACTTAGAATTGATTATTGTTCTTCTGTTATAATAGAATTGTTGTTCACATTGCTGCACGTAAATTAAAGAATTTCACAGATGTCCATTTGCCGAGTAATTGTCCATTTTGTCTTTTACATTATGCTGTTTTAGGTTGAAGCTGTTATAGAAAAGGTCAAAGATGAGGCATGGACTGGAGAGATTGGAGATGGCAAGATTTTCTGTAAGATTCTGAAATTAATCTTTATGATAGCAGATTCCATGATCCTTTGATTTCCATCGCACTTTATCTTAAAGCTTTTATCTGTGTATATTATTACATTTGAAGGAACTGAAATTTTATCTGAACTTGGTTTGATTTGCTTTCTATTTTACTCTGCTTTAGTAGTTTTTGTGCTGTGTTTCTTTTTAGCATTTTCTTGTTGCTCTTTTTCTTGGCCTCATTCATTTATATGGTTCTTGGGAATATGGAGAACAGATTTAGTTAGTGAAAGTTTCTAGCAAGTGTGCTAACTGCTAGCATATTGCAGCTTTAGATAGTTGTCAGGTATTTGAGAATCATAATTTTCTAATATAAATGGAAAGTGCTCCTTTTCTTTGGAGTCTTTCATGGCTTCATTCTGTGTGTTTCTTACAACTTAGAAATACATTGTCGAAGACTATTGTGGTTGCGATGCAGTTTATAATACCCTTTGAGTATGCTTGTCTTGTGTAGGCTGTATAAAACTACAGCTATTGGAAGGACAAATTTTTATAGGCAAATAGAGAAATAAGAAAGTGTGAACAAATGAATAAAGGTTATTTTCTTCTGACGGTATTACACTTGATAGCTCCCAGACTAAATCTGTATTTCATATGTGGTTAGAGCTGTGTTAACATGAAATCCCTAAGCTGCAATTTTTTCTTTCTGAGTAATTTTGATTTCACAAGCTACAACAGTCTGGACTCGGATGGTAGGTTTTAACATGTGCCTTGTGTTTATTTTCTACCCTCACATTTTCTTTCCATGTGACTTCTTACTTGGTTACTTTTATGGACCCTTTAAAGGATTAAAATGTAAAAAGTGTTAATTGGAGCATTAGCAATTGGATAGTATCAAATTAAATTGGGTTGATTTTGGCAAGCTCTCTTGTCAGAAACCATTGTTCATAGCTGCATCTAAACCTCACCTTGTGAACTATCATAGAGCCACGCTACATGCATATCTCTTTTGCAGTCACACTCACCTTGGAGTTTAATAAAACTGAAATTGCAATGTGCAAGTCCAGGATGCAACCTTGCAATGCGAAACCAAGCTTGCTAACCATTTCTTGGGATGAATCTAAATGATTGTGAATGTGCCTTTCTCCATTATAATTTAAATTAATTATACCTATGACTGTGACAAGTAGAGAAAGGTAACTTGATCTCTGAATTAGTAGATGGCTTAGATATATTACCAGCATTTCTAATGAGGTTTTGTTATTTTGCAGTGGTACCTGTTGCAGATGTAATAAGAATTCGCACTGGTAAGCCATTGTTTTCTTCCAACACTGATGCCTTTTTGTCTATACCATTCTGATGGATCGAGGCATGCATCTTCTTAATTATCCAAACCTTCCTGTTCAGCGATTATGATGATATATGACAGCACTCTTTCCTTCCATGCACCATTTTCAGGTGAACGTGGAGAGAAGGCTGAAAGGATGACAGGAGGGCTGTCCGACATGACATTTTCTGTATGACTGGTTTAAAATCAACATGCGCAGGTCAAGATTTGCATCTAACGCTTTCTTAGTAGCTAGTATAGTCAGGCATCCATCCATCCTCAGAACCCCTTGTCCTGGTCCTTACTAGAAAATTTGATTCCTCCTTTTTATAGCAGTCTATCTTGAATTAAACGACTAGAAATAAAAGGAATGTCTATGCGCGTTTGTTGCAAGGAAGTAATAACAAGAAGGACTGGGTCGCCCCACAGAGTACATGCTGTGGGGTTTGTACTGAGCTATGATATCAGTGTTAAACTGTATCTTATTCGCCGGTGGACACTTCCCTCATTGTTTCATCTTGTACAGCATGTTCTTATTCCTTTTACCTGGGCATTGATGGTGCTCCAGGTGGTCATCGGATCATGTGCTTTGTTAGGGATTCGATAATCTGAGTTGAAAAATGGTTCCAATTGAGAGCGGCGTGATCTGTAGAGACTCATTATTGCCTCATTCTATATACGGAAATCCTGAATTGTTGAACCTAAAGTGATCCTATGTAAGTTTAGATTTGATTATTTGGCTCCCTTCTGCTATTTTTATCCAGCCCCTGTTCGGCATTGCTTCAGGGTTAAGCAAATTTTGATTTTTTTTTGGTTTAAAATTAATTTTTTATGTTTTGTTGTACTATATTAAAAATGAGTTTTAAAAATTAAAAATATATATTATTTTGATATATTTATAAGTGAAAAATGCTTTGAAAACGTGGTGCAAATAATTTTTTTTTTAATTTATTTTTTATTTGATTTAAAATAAATATTTTTTTGATATTTATAGATTATTTTGATGTGTTATTATAAAAAATAATTTTTTAAAAATAAAAAATATATTATTTTGATGTATTTTTAAGTAAAAAGTATTTTAAAAAAACTTGTAATTACATTCTTGGACACCTTCTAAACCAGCTAATGGTAAGGGAATTAAGCTTCTCTTTAGTATTAAGACTTTGATAAAAATTAATTTTTTTTGAAATAAATTTTAAAAAATAAAAATATTATTTTAATATATTAATTTTTTTTAAAAAATAATAATCACTGTAATATTTTCAAACATCCTCCGGTTCTTAAACAAATGGAGATGCCGAGGGGATTAAGAGTAGCACGCTCCTAATATAAGGTCTGGCAACAATATTTTGATTGGTTCAGGATGTGTCTAGTGCAATTTCAAGTTTTTCTTTCATACATAAATATATTTATTGACTTTTAAAATTGTATAAAATTTACAAGTCAACTTGTGATTTCAATAGTGTTGCGTGGAATGCCATTCATAATATAAAAAAAAAAAATGAAAATTGTTAGCTTATTATTTTATTATTTTATTTTAACTTTTGAATGAAAAAAAGTGTATCAACGGATTGATCAGTGATTCGGCCGAAAAGATAATAGTAAAAAAAAATTTTGCATTCTTCATGCCTGAAGTCTGACAGGAGACTGAGCTTGAATTAAATAAGAGCCTGATAACAATGACGCGAGGCAAAGAGTTTCCAAGTTCCGGGATCAGAAAGGCCCGATCCCGAAATGGGAAACACATCTCCTATTTCCAAACAGGGTGCAATCTCCAACTAACGCAGGCCACAGCGTCGTGTAAACGGCGTAACAAGGGTAACCACCCATTAATAGGCAACCACATGGTCACAGTTATTGACGGCGTATTGGACAGTTAAAAAAATAAAAAAAGGGAAAAGGATCCCGTTAAGTGCTATAAATACACACCATCAATCTCTTGGAACGTGAAAATATTTTTCCCTGAAAGACAGCTTCTCCTCCCACTCTTCAATTTAATTCCTCTTTATTCTCTCTTCTGAGGTAGACCCCTCTCTCCCTTCCTCCCTCTCTCGGCTCCTTGACAGGCAAGTGTTTAACGATTCCGAAATTCCGTACTTTAGATCCTGCTCTTGTGTTCGATCACTCTCTTAATCGAATTGTTGAATGTTTGTCTGTTGGATTCTACGTCCTGATCTAAGATTTAGAGCACGATTTGGTTTCGGAATGGCTTGATCTTGATTATGATGTGGTGTTGCCTTATGGATCTTCATGTTATGCTTTTGTTTTTGCATGATTTGAATCATGTGATGATACCTTAGATTCGGAGATCACTAGATGCAACACATCGTGTTTGGTACCTGATCTGTTGGAAATATATGTCTAAGCTGTCGTTTTAATGTGTTTTGAATTGAATATCTGAGTCTTGTAGGTTCATCGTGATTTTTTTGTCTTTCGTATGTGTTGTTGATATGGCTCATTTATCAATTAGGTTTCTGATTTGTGATTGTTTTTTGAAATGTGAAATGTTTTAAATGAAGCTGATTGAGATCTAGTATTTGATAATGGTGTGGAATTGCATTTGATTTAGGCTGGGAGATTTATATTTAGTGATTTGATTTTTTGATATCGGCAGACGTGAGAAAATGGGGCTGTCTTTCACCAAGTTGTTTAGCCGACTGTTTGCTAAGAAGGAAATGCGAATTCTGATGGTGGGTCTTGATGCTGCTGGTAAGACCACCATTCTCTACAAGCTCAAGCTCGGTGAGATTGTCACCACCATTCCTACCATTGGTAAGGCTCACTTTATTATGGAGTCAAGATGTTAATTACCTTGATTTGAAATTATTTTTTATCCTCCGTATGTTCTCTGTTGGGCTTAGATCTGATCTGATGATGATGATGTTTGATCAGGATTTAATGTGGAGACTGTGGAGTACAAAAACATTAGCTTTACTGTCTGGGATGTCGGGGGTCAGGACAAGGTATGTGTCTTTTGAGTACTGATTTGGCTTTTAATCTTTTGCATGAAGGCTGTTATCATTTTGGGGTGTAGTGGTGATAGCATCCTTTTCTCCTTCATTAAATGGTTTAGAGTGGATTGGGTTGATCATAAGGAAAGCCATTAATCGTGTTTGCATCCAAGAACTCAAGCCTCTATGGTCAGAAAGCCATCATGTTATTGAACCTACGTAATTGAAAATGAGTGCTTATGGACGGTCTAGTGCTGATCTGATTTGCCTTCACCAGCACTTAAAATAATCATAAGCTAAACATGTTATGCCATGGTTATACTTTGCTACCTCCTTTGATTATCAAGGGAAAGGCTTTATTTGGTGCCTTACATTTTGAGACATTCACTAGTGCAAGTGTTTTCCAATTATACTGCTTTATCACTTGACAACATCATTTGCTGTATTGTGTATAGCACTGTTTGCATAAATGTTCCTTTTTTTTTGGCTATTGGAACAGCCAAATGCATTACTGTGGCCTCTGCCTAATAATCCTAGTGATGCTAGCTGTCGCATTCTTGTGTTATACATTTTCCTGCTGAAGTATTTATTGTTATGGTCAAATCTTAAATGGATAGATCTGTGCTTCTTTTATATCTCCGGTCTCCAAGTGCCACTGCAGCATTGCCACTGCAGTAATAACGTGCTCTTAATCTGGATCCTTTACAATCAGTCTAAAGATTTTAATATTCAAATCCCTTAATTTGTTTATCAACTGATGCCCTATTATCTTGCTTCCCCAGATCCGCCCCTTGTGGAGACATTACTTCCAGAACACGCAAGGACTTATCTTTGTGGTTGATAGCAATGACAGAGATCGTGTGGTTGAAGCTAGGGATGAGCTACACAGGATGTTGAATGAGGTACAAGACTGCTCCACATTTTATAATGATTAGCAAAATGTGGAAGCCATATACATGCTGTAATTTGACTTGTCACCTCTGCATGATTTGTGTGATAACAATAGCTTCTGTTGCATTTGCAGGATGAGTTGAGGGATGCTGTGCTGCTAGTGTTTGCAAACAAACAGGATCTTCCGAATGCAATGAATGCTGCTGAGATTACTGATAAGCTTGGCCTTCACTCCCTTCGTCAACGCCACTGGTAAGCTAACTTGTTACAGTCAGATGCCCTCCTTTTTCCAGCAATCCACCATCCTCTTGGTAACTGACTGTCTAAATCATTCATTGCAGGTACATCCAGAGCACATGCGCCACTTCTGGTGAGGGGCTGTATGAGGGATTGGACTGGCTCTCAAACAACATTGCAAACAAGGTATAATCATGTGGTATCCCTCCGCTTTTCTTATTCATATGTGATCATTCATGATTTGGTGAACTTAATGTGTTCATCTGACTGCAGGCTTAGATGATTTAACTCCAAGTTCGCAATCGCAGTGAGTGCAGGAATACTCGGTCTATATTTGTTTTGTATTCTGGATTTTCCTCCAACTCATTTTGTCGTCTTTACCTGTCTCTAAACATGTATGTGGTTGCTTTTGCAAACTGCCATTTGTTTCCTGTAGCTTCAGAATATTCCGTAAATTTTCGTTTTCTTCGTGATTTTTATTTAAATAGCAAAGCCCAGTGCTCCTAAAGACGAACCATCCTTGACGTGGAGTCAGGGGTACCATCGTGCCTGCCTACCGGGCTTTAGTGCGTAAACAATCTCCTCCAAATTGAACCAAAAAACTATACATGTACATTACATGTGGTCATGTCCCTCGGACATCTCACCGTAGGAGGTGGTCCAACGCTCGCTGTCACACAACCTAGAACGGGGGAGAAGCTTATGTAGGGGCGCACGTTGCCACTACTAGACTTTTATCTCCTAGGAGTCCCAAAATTGGGAGGTCGGTGACCACTTTACCCTTACAACGACACATGCACACAGGTTTAATGCTCTATAAATAGCCTCTAAGGTAAGACCGTAGTTTTATTCTTGTTCAATCCTAAATATTGTTAAACAACTAACTACACGCTATTACAACCTTAGAAGGCTTTCATCACCAACTTAAATGACTTGGACAGTGGAGGGCTTCCAAACCCACAGGAGAGGAGATTAGTTTCACAGGTCTTGCAATTATCCAAGCTCACCCTCCAGGAATCTATTTGTTTTTGTGGTTGTGATTGCTTTTGTCCCATTCAATACTTACAAAAAGGCTAATACAAAAACTGGTATGAGATTAATTAAAAACCATGATTAGATCACTACATCTGGAAAAGCAACAAATACTTGCTTTTGATGCTTCTAGGAGATGGAGAGTAAATTAATTATTAGTTTTATTAAAATTATAAAAATAACCCTTAAAAAGTGTATGAATATACTGGGATATAAAATGGCACAACCCTCCTAATTACTAAGATTATACATCCTAGTTATTGTTTTTAGTCTAGTAAACCAACCTCTTTAGTTACTTACTGTTATCTTATCAATTAAATTTACCAACCAAACATGCATTCATAAGCATATACAACCTACTCTCCATTAAACAAACTTACATGATATCTTGTTGCAGTCTTGTCTTGTTCATTAAAATATATTCAACATCTTTGTACGAAGTTGTCCTATTTAGCAAGTCAACATTAAAAATGTTTATATATGATATATTTACAAATGCATTTACTTGTGTAATGTTTCATATACAAAACTAACATATCAAAGATATAACAACATTACTTAAGTCACACTTCAAACTAGGATTTTAAAAACACTTTTGTTAGTAGCCTATCACCCGAGTCAATTTTATTCTTACCTTGATCATTTGAAAATAATGTTTTATCTACTAATGATTATAACTCAGTAAATGATTAGATTAACAAAAATAAAAAACTTTACAAGTACACAATATTTAGTCCCAATATCATATTGAAATAACATTTTCACAAGTGTAACATGCATGGCAACTCAATGCTCATATCTCATATCCATATACTACATCAATGGTAGCATTGTAGCATTGTAGCATGTACTACATCAATGGTTTCTTTTCTTTTCTAACATTACAATCTATCTTTGGTTTCTTTCTAATAATTCTATTGAATTTAAGCTCTAATACTCCATAATTTATTCTTGGAATATGGTTAGCTAGTGTTAGTTTGTAGGATGGTATTTAGCTCTTTCTTAGGCTCAAGAAAATGGAAAAAAATGTATAGTTACTATTGAAAATTGTGTAAAAAAGCACATTCTTTCCTTTGTCTCGACACCTCACAAACATGAAAATGCCAAAACTTGTCATATTTCACAGTGATTGTCATGCTTAACCTACTTGATCTTTGTCTTACTTCACCTACTTAAGTTGGTAATAGCATCTTGAACCTTCTTTTCTTGAGTTCTTTAGCTTTTGTCCCCTGATTTTTCCTAATCTTTAAAGTAATAGTCAATCAATTATAGAAAATGCAAGTTTTAGAGTGTTATTACATAAAAAAATCTTTTGAATTACTTTTCCATTATTTTTTAAATTATTTTTATTCAACCACACATGTAACCATAAAAATTGTAAATTCAACCTTTTCCTTACAAACACCTTGCTTTACATCACAACCATAAAACCCAACACGATTATCAAACACACGCTTTAGGTAATACAAAGATAAAAATAGTGGACAGCTTGAAGAAATGCTGAGAATGGACCTTATCCCAAGGTTTTGAACTTGAAATAACAAACCCAAGCCCATTTTTAATCTCTCTCTCTCTCTCTCTCTCTCTCAAGTACACCCCATAAATTAACTTCTTCAACAAACCTGTACCTCACCAACCAGTCAGAGTAGCATAACTTGAGTGGAGCTTCTTGGGATGGAAATAGGAAACAGAATCAGAATAACCCAGTTGACAAAAATGGAAACTTTGGTGGTCATTATGATCATAATAGCGGAGAATTTCAACAGGAATATCGTGGGTTTGGGGAGCAGGATGATCAACAGAACCAATATTTTGGACAATACCATCAGAGTTTCAATGGTGGAACAATATCAGCCAAATTGTAATACTTTTCAGAGTGGTATCAGGGCTTCTCAAGTAAATTATGCCATACTCGAAGCGTATTCAGATTCCATGGACTCTCTCTCAGACTCGGAGGATTCCATAGGCTTCCACAAATTTGGTGCTATCATTGTAGAGATTGTTGTCAAGATATCGGGAGATAAGTATCCAACATACTCTAAGGGAAGGTAACTTATGTGCAGATTACTTACCTAAACTGACTACTAAGAGAGGATCATTTTCAGATTTGGGAGAGCCCGTCTTATGGGATGGGGCATTTGCTCCAGCCTGATATGATGGGCATATCCCATTTTAGATTTAGTTTCTTTTTTTATTTCTTAGAAAGTCCTGTATCTTTTTTTTTAAAAAATCAAGACAAAGAACGATTCATTTTATTTTACTACATATGACATTTGCTTTTAATTAAAAAAAAAACTATCTATGAAATAAAAAGAGTACACTCCCATAATAATCAATATATCATATATTAATTGCTAATGTGACCAACAATATGATGATTTAAACCTCGAAAGAACTGTCTTGGCATCTGATCACATCCTGATAAACCCACAACTTAATGCGGAAGAATCTTGTCAACAATTATCAAAGTAAGCTCTGATAGTTTAATAACGTTGTGGTTATCAACTGTGATGGGTGACACACTAATGGGATCTCTTTTATAAATATTTTCACAATCTATAACCTTGTTGGTTCCATCTCTAACCCGATCGATCACATCCCAATAAGCCCTGGCGTCTGATGAAGAGGAAGCTCGACGAAACTGCCCTAGCGCATCCGTGTAATCAGTCTGGCAAACTCCAAGTCGTTGCTTGCCAACTGGGTCACTGGTCTGACCATGAATGCTAGCAATGTTATCCGATGTCGTTTGTAATTGATCGATGGTCAATAAAATAGATAACATGGCTAAACCATCCATGCTGGCTGCAGCAACCCGTGGGTCGGCGGCTAGAGTCCTATTGCAGAAGTCGGGGTCCTGGGACTCCTTGCATATGCTCTGAACTAACGCTGCATCGGCTTTCGTTTCAAACCTGATTGCTGCAGCGCGGGAAGGGCAGCATGCACAAATGATCGCCAAGGGGAGGATGAAACAAATAAAGCAAAACGGAGAAGCCATCTTCTTTGCTTGCTTTGAAAAGTGAACGTCAATCCAAGAATTAACTGTTCTGTGATGCGTGTGAGAGAGAGTCTGTGCTTGTACAAATATATAAAGACGACTGAATTTAATGTAAGCAAATATAAGGAATTATTTGGGGGGATATTTCTCCCTAATATAAATCAAGGAAATCGCATCGCATTTAATCAGGCATTTATACTGATTTTTCCATATTTAGAATCGTTGGAATCTGCTGTATTCTCTTTCTCAGGCTACCTCCAATGTATATTCTGAGATTTTGAGTGTCTGAAAGCAAGGAAAGGAACCAACCCATAATCGCTACTTCGTTAGCATTAATGCAAAATCTTTTTTCTTTCCTTTTAATTGTAAATCTTATTTGAATTTCTTTCTTTCCTTTGGAAGATCTCATATATATTCTACAATTAATCAGAATTTATGATTTTGTCACGTTAATATTTTGTATTTTTATGAATTTCTTTCTTTTCTTTGGAAGAAACTACTTTCATAGCTTCTTTCTCATATATATTCTGTACAATTAATCAGAATTTATGATTTTGTCACATTTATATTTTGTATTTTTATTGATTTATTCTACTCTGGCCTCCAAGGAGTCGGTCTCGGTCTTTTAAGAAAGTTCCTTGGAGAGTCCAATAAAAATCCATCCATATGTAGTTTTTTTTTTCTCTCTTCAAAAAAGAGGTTCGAATTCATCGGTTTTTTTTTTATTATTATTTTAAAGGATCAGAGTGACGAACTTTTGAGTTTTGAAGTACTAGTATTATTATACAATGCTAAATATTCATTCTAAAAAGAGACAAATTTTACAACAAAATCTTCAAAACCCTAAACAATACTCCACCAAGTGATTTTATTTTAGTTATTGTAGTTAAGGTTATGGTAAGGTAGAATCTAATTATATACAAAACTCAATCATAAAAACTATATTTTTTTAATATTTTTAATATTTTCTACATCCAAAACTCAACTTTCACTTTTAAAATGAACACACACTAGAACAATAGCTAAGATTAACATAACAATAGCTACATTCATCATGGTTTTTTTCTACACTAATCTTTAGTTCGAATGAGTTGCAAAGATCATCAAATCAAACATCAAAACATATAAAGACTTCCTTCTTTGAAAGAGAATATTAGTTACCAGTAATGGATGAAAGGTGTTGATGTGAAAGGGGGGAAAAAAACTAATGTCACTTTTCAATGCTTTTAATTGGTTGTTGATTTGTTAAACTAGAAATATTAAATAATCTTTCCTTATACACATGTTTTTGAGCTACGACCATTGAAAATTAACTCAATTTATATCTCAATCATAGTTTTTAATTTATTTTTTTAAATCTATATACTTTTTATTTATCTTTAAATATAAGATAATTTCTTATGCAGTTCGGAAAATAAATATTTTTCAAAAAAAACAAAACAAGCAAGAAGCTTGATTTTGATATAACTCAACCAATTCTTGATCATATCACGATCTTGTCATCTTATGAATTTTCACCAAAACTTGATTTGGACCTTTATTTCCATCATGTTTCTTATAATTTTGTTTTTCTTAAAAAAATTAAAAAATGTAAAGATTTATGAGAAAATGTGTTTTCAACACAATTCAACCAATTCTCAGCTATTTCATGATTTTTGACCTTTTAGTGAGTTTTCAACAAAAATATGTTTTGACCCTCATTTCAATCATGTTTCTTATCATTTTGTTTTTTTTAAAAAAAATTGCAAAAATATGAAGATTTCTAGGAAAATGCATTTTCAACGCAATTTGGCCAATTCTAGGCTATTTCATGATTTTGGACGAGTTTTTACCGAAACTCAATTTTGAACCTCGTTATGATCACCTCTATTAGAATTTTTGAAAAATAAAAAATTTCAAAAATACAAATAATTACAAGAAATGCCTTTTCAACACAATTCAACTATTTCACTATTTTAAACATTTTATGGAACACTAAAAATTCAAGACAAATAAACACACAATGTCTTTTTGTCTTATACCCATAAAAAACTCAACATCTACAGAGTAGGTATAATTATCTCTACAAACATAAGATTAAAAAAAAAAAAAACAACTCAATTTAGATAGTATAAACAGATGGATAACTGAGTTTACTTAGATGAAATGGAGGGCCATGATTTAGTAGAAAAGAGCTTCTTTGGGAATATAAAAGGATATAAAATAGACAATACAAGGGAGACCACAAAAAAAGGCTTTGCAACAAAAAAGAAAAACATATACAGCATAAGCTGTAGTTTGGAACACTGTTTGGTTTTTGAGTTATAACTAGAAATGAATAGCTTAGTTTTAGGTGCCCTTTAGCTTTGTAGAACTATAAGATTTAGGCCTACAATGTTTATTAATATTTCAAATTCTATTTGTGCCATTTTAAAGTTCAAAACATAGCCAAAACAAAGAAGTCAAAATATATTCAAAAGTTTAGTACATCTCTGACCCTGTTTTGTTTTCAACCTTATCTACAGTTATAGAACTCAAAACAAAGCAATATTAGATGATTTATAAACATTATGACACTTAAGATTTTTATAAAGGCCAACTCCAAACTAAATCCATTAAAAGTTGCATTAGAAACAATAGCATTTAACAACAACAGCTGCAACAACTCTCATCCATCTAAGTTTTGTTCTTTATTTATTGAAATAAATAGCCTTTTTTCATGCCTTTTCCAATTGTATGTGAAGTGAACTTTGTGGTTCAAATAATATAAGCTAAGTTTGCAAATCATGAAGAAAAATGAGTTTTATTTTTCGTATCTTAAAGTATGATTCATGAGTGTTGGATTTGTGGTTTTAAGAAGGTTTAATTGTGCTTTAAATATTTATTTTGTTAGATAAGAAAGAACTAGTTTGATCATGCATGATAGGATGTTTATTTTTATCTTTTCTTTATGTTTATAAAGCCTACAACAAGCAAGTAAGAAAAAAAATCTTGTCTTATTTTTGTCTTTTTTTGTCTCTATGTTAATCTTATACTTTTATATAACTTTAATGTATTGTTTTTTCATGCATATTAGGACTTTAAAATAAGTAAATGAATTTTTTCTTCAAGTTGGCGACCCTTTTAGAATTTTTTCTTGTATGGCCTAATCGACAATTCTTCTTTTTCAAGGGACCATTGTTGATTTTTTCTTTGTAAATGACCTAATCAAAGAGTCTCCTATTTTAAAGGATGAGCATCAAATTTTTTAAATGACTTAATTGACGAGTTTTTTTATTTTTAGGGATGGACTCCATTTTTTCAAGAGTGGCTTAATCAACGAGTCCTCTTTTATTAGAAACAGATGTTAAATTTTTTGAATGGCCTAATAGAAAACTCTTCTATTTTTAGATATGAACATCACATTTTTCATAAATGGTCTAATCAACGAGTCTTTTATTTTTTTGGATCACCATTGAATTCTTCAGAAATCATTAGAAATAAATGAAATAAACTGCGAATAAGCTTAGAAAATAATCTAGATAATTAATGGATTTCATAGAATAAATTTATAAGATAATATATAGCTAAAGTAACCCTTTGTTTGAAACAATGCAATAAATGTGATGTCTAGCTTACCTTAAGCATAACCGAACCCTTATTGGAATAACTTGAACAAGTGCATAATTTAGAATTTTTAGTTTTATTTAATTAATAGGTCACAATTCCATTGTTTTCCATTTTCCCTTTATTTTTAGAGGACTCAATGTTGTGTTAAGTGCGACTACATGATGACTTCATTAAGGACTATATTAAGCCTATACACATATGCTTTCTTTTTTATACATTTATTGCCATTTTTTGTTCAGCATTTATTTTATTTATGGTATTTATTATTGTATTAATTTTAATTTATGCATTGAATGTTCATGCATGCCATTTTTCAAGTTTTCACACACATCAACACAAACCAATAAAAAGCTCTAGATTCAAGATCATCCCTTTTAGAATTAGATATGGAGATTTACGTAGGGAGTGTGACTTATATACACTAATGATCATATGTACTTTTTCTAAGATAAAAACGTACCCTATACACAAAATTATGAAGCTATTCTTAGACCCATGTTGCAAAAAGTTTAGAGGCCGGTGTACCTCACTAAAAAATCAACACATATAGGAACCTTAAAAAAATCTTAGGGGTAGTAAAGCCGAGAGCTAAAGCCCTTTATGAGCTAAATCATATTTATTAGGGTTAATCTTATAACATGACATTTTATACATAACCATTTATATGGTGATTTTATTATATCTCCACTGATCCTTATAAAAAGTATAAGATGGTGACACTGTACGATTGAGGATATAAAGACTAGGTTAGAGCAAGGCCAATATGATGAGGGAAATTGTCTGCTGATATGGTTTGAATTTAGGTTACTAGAGTAGATAAGGTTTTAAAATATACCATTTTTTCCCGTCAATTGTCGGAGTGTTGGGAAATGATATCCTCATAACTAGACAACTATTTATAAGAATTAGTTAGCCAGGAAGATGAATTTGACATAATCAAGCAAACTTTGATAGATGAGAGATGCTAGAAAAAAATAATAATATTAAGCTTTCAAAACCATACACTATCATATAGAAGCTGAAGATGCCAAAAATCATGCCATAAAATTGAAAGGTATAGCCTAACTTATAGCAAAGGGTTAGTCAGCTTAAAAAAAAAAGAGTAGGGTAGAATTGTTTAACAAATAATTTTTAGAAAAGCTTGTACTATATTAGACAAACTTTGTAATATGTTATTTTGTATTAATAAAAAGACATTTTGTTACACATTTTAGACATCTAATTGCTTTTTTAATGTCTAATGCTAGTTTATTTTGGAGTTAACTTCTATCACAAACAAAATATTTTCCCTTACATTGATCAAAGTTTCTATAGGTTTTGAGCTCTCAATGAAAACTTTCGATGAAATTTTGATTTATTTCATACTTGTAGTCCCAAATAACAAGCATACATAATCAATTCATCCATTTTCTTATTTATTTATTTGCATGCTACTTTATAGTTTTAGTATATGGAGAAATTTGGTTGTCCTACTAAGATCCAATTTCCCTTGAATGAACACCACACAAAATATATAAAACAAAATGTAACATAAAGAAAGAGCTTTATTTATGATGAACCACCATAAAGAAATTGGCAACCTAAAAGGAGAAGTCATAAAATTAAAAGCCTAATTGAGGGAGCACTATAAACAATCTCACTAAGGAAAAAAAACATCTGGAAGAAATCAAATACATACAAAGACACAACCCCTTCGAAGCATGCAATCTTCACCTCAAGTACAAACATGACCTTTTAGTTTCACCCTACATAACCAGGAGGAAAATGGTGCCCCTCTGGAGTAATAATATTCTACGTGTTTTCCATATATACAACAAACCTCTCGGCTTAGGTACCTCAAACAATTAACTTGACAAATGAAAAACCATAAAAGCCAATGATTTAGACCATGAAAGATGTGAGGGAGGAGATTTAGGAACAATAGGAGTCTTATAATAAGAATTTCAATTCAAAGTAAGAAGTGTTGAGGAAAAAAAAAGGTTACAGTCTAACTTAGCTACTCTAAAATAGACCCCCCCAACTATAATATAATAGGAGACAAATAACCTTTTAGCCTAGTTACAACAATAGCAACAATGTACTTTTTAAGAGTTACAAGAAAGTTTCAAAGTATTGTCAGATACCAAGGAAGAGCAAAATAAAATAAAAAAATGATAGAGATAGCTAGAACAATATGAGAGGCTTAGAAAAAAATTTATAAAGAGCAAGTAGTTAAAGGTTACTTTTGAGTTAATAATGGTGGAGTGGTTGCAAGATCTTTATTAAGTAGAGGAGATTCTCCAATACAAATTTAGCGACAAAAGATTTCTAGAGGTGGCTTTTATACATACTTTTCCTATTAGCGTTTAGAGTACATTAATGATTTGGTGATAAACCTCCTTTTTATAACAGAAAAATATTGTATGTACTCAAATTTATCTCCTAGGGGTTTTGACCCAACTTAAGATAACCAATGTGGACATAAAAAGTTAGCATTTATGACCATAAAAAATAAATTGCATCAATATTCATGCCACATGATATCTGTCATTGAAGAAGAAATCTAAGAATTCTTATAAGCAATCCTAGACTATCCCTTTTTACATGTTTTAGGATTGTGTTACATCTTTTAAAGAAGTATCTTTTTATATATCTTATTGTTATATGAAAAACAAGAGATGTTTTTATGAAACTTACTTTTAACATTTTATTTGCATTTATGATTAGACAAGTATAATGGTAGATTTCTATAAAAATTTAATCGAATTCCAAATTATATCATCATATACTAGGGAAAAATCCCTCCTTATGAAATTTAAAATGCCCTTTTACACTCCTAATAAATATAAAAAGGCAAAACCTCACTCTTACCTTTATATAAGTTATAAAATATTCATTCTATTTTCTATAAACCTTAGAAAAGGAAAATCTCTCTTGGAATAATAAAGTTGTATCCAAAATAGAATCAAATGATTTGAAGATATAAATGGTGATAAATACAAGTTATTACCCTACTTGTCTTACTTCTTCTTTAAGGTTAACCTTTGGATTTTCTAATTAACAAAACTTGTCAACATAAGTAAGTTTGGATTTGAGATGAACAAAGACCATTTTTGGTAATCCTTTTATAAATATAAAATTATCCCTTGTTGTCCCTATTTAAGCCCAAAACTGTTTTTCTTGAATAAGAACCTAGACTAGGATCACCCGTCATACGAGGGATAGATTTTGAAATTCTTTAAGTAAATAAAATGTCAAGAGAGAAAAAAGTGTTGTAAAATAGAGGAAAATAGATAAATAAATAAAAAGCTTTCTAAAATGCCCTATTTGAAAACCAAATGTCAAATGATAAGGCAAAAAAGCTTGGAGAAGTGACATCATAATGAGGTTAATCTTTAGAATGATAAAATCCACACGACAAGCCTAAAAATATTTGTATGAAATAAGTGATCCTATGTCTTTCTTCCTTTAAAGACCATTTGAGCCATGCATATCCGTTATTTTGTATACATGAGCCTCAAACTATATTACTTTTTTTAAAAAAAGCCATTTCTAATATATATATATATATAAAAAAAAAAAAACATGTTTGTGTTGAAAGATACTAGCCTTTGTAAAATGAAGACAAATATTTTTCAAGCTAAAGTACATTAATCACGACTTGTTTATGCACTACATTCTTTATCATATTAAATCATATGATAAATAGAAAAGTTTAATATAATATGAAGCAAGGTGCTCTCTTTTCAAAAGCTAAAAATCTACTTTTATAATCCAATCTTTTCTTTCTAAAATAGCCTCTATTTATTAAGAAATTCATTTGAGTTATTCATAGCTAAGTTTTGAGATAAACAATTCTTCCTCACAAAGCCCAACCAACACTCGTTCCATCAAAAACATCCAAAACTACATCATGACATTGAGTGACATGTTTAGCACTATCGATCAAAGATGTATAATTTTTATAAAAATACTTTCAAATAAACATCTCAATACTTCATTTCAATAATTAGAATTTAATGAATATAATCCTTATAATTTACAAAATAAAAAAAATGAATTTGAAACAAAAGAAATGGCCATTGACTGAATTTGAAAAGTTATTAGCAAGAATGATGTTGATGTGTGTGCGCGTCATTCTGGCCACGTGAAATATAAGAAATCAAATCAATTTAGAAGAAATTTTGTGATAATGATGATGCATATTTATGGCATTTATATCTAAAAGATTTTGATTGATGATGATGAATATGCTCCTCATTAGCTAAGGGCAAGGTTATTTGAAAACAAATATGTGATGATGATGTGAGTGTGCCTCATATTGGACACAATAAAGATAAATATTCAAATAAGTTTGAGGGAATTATTGTTTAAAAGAACCTGTGATAACAAAGATGCATGTTTATTTATATTGATTAATAATTAAAATTGTTGAGTGCAATTTTGTTTAAAGATGATATTCATGATGACTAATGCAAAGATGAACACAATTAGATTAGTTGGGAGACAATTTAGCTTAAAAGAATATATGGTAATCATGTAGCCAAAATGATGACATAGAGAACCCCATCATAAGTTGAAATTGATGGAGCTAACAACTCCTTTTAATAATGAAAACTGAGTAGCATCAGATGAACATCTTCAAACTACACTTTGAGACAATGATAAGCAAAATCAACATTTAAAGAAAGGAATTTATCATGAAAATATGGCAACCACTATTGAAAAGGCCTCACTATAGCAAAAAAGGAATAAATTGTAGGCAAGTTCACAATCCATATATAGTTGAGAACCATGTGTTTGAAGTTGGGCTTCAATTCGATTCGGCTAACAAATTACGAAAACAACTTTAGTCTTATTTAAATTAGTCAAAATATTGTTTTATTATCTTTTAGTTATTATTTGGCCTTTTAGAGACATTAAGGTTTTTATTTAAATTTTGGTTCATTTAATTATTATTTATTAGGTTTATACATATTTAATAGGTATATCCTATTAGACTTTAGATTCTTTCTAGTGTTAATATTCTTTTGTAAAGACCTTTTGAGGTTAGACTATCTTTAATAAGGAAATTAGATTTCTTGTTATCTTTTATGTGGTTAAGTGATTCTCATACCAAGTTCATGAATGAACATACAAACTCTTTGAATAAGTGATCAATTTCATTTTGATTTCATATTACTTGTTCCCGTCTCTTTATAGGCATATAGTGGGGTTGATTATTGCTTGTAACTTTGGTTCTCCAAGGAAAGTTCTTGTTAGGTCAATTGTCAACCATTCAAATATGATTTTAGCATATCTTGGGAGGTATCCGCATCACTATTTGTTAAAATTAAGATCATTCTTTTGTTTTTCTAGCTAATATTTTAGAGGGGAGAGAACCTAAACAAAGTGAGCTTTGGGATAAAACCCACACATATACATGTATGTGCATTTTGATATTACTTGTGTTTAGGCCTTAGGTTTGGAGTTTACTGTAAAATAATTTTTTAAGCTATGAAAGATTAATTTTTTCTCCATCTTAATTTTGGAATTAGGTCTAGTCCATAAATGATTATTTTCTCTAACCCATTGTCTTATATAGGTCATGGAATAAGTCTGATCAATTTATTTAGTTTCTTTTTCTAGAATTGGTTCTATATAAACCTGGACAATTTTTGCACCTCTTTAAAACAAAATACTGTCATGATTAATTTTGATATTATAATAGGTAATTAAAGCTAATTATGTAGGGAATTTATTTCAAGATTAATTAGAATTTATTCATATAAGTTTTTGTTCAAAAATTCACTTATGGGAAGAGTTTTCTATATTGTTTTTCTAGACTTTTTCCTCTCCTTTTCACCTTAATTTCTAGTATTTTCTCCTCTATTTTGAACTTCATATTTCTCTTAAATATAAGGTTTAGGGTTGGTCTTATTGAGAGATACTCGAGTCATATTTTCTTGGTTCATTGATCTTGTTTAAAAGTGCATATAAACAAGGTGGGGGTGAAGAAATCTTAGAAGACTTGTTGCAAATAATCCTTTGTACCAAGTGATGAGCAATAAAATCTTATAGACAGAATTTGTTATTGACAACAACAATGATTGATTTGTTTTAAAGTACCCCTCTTATTTCAATAAAAACATATTATTATGCAATTTAGGATTATGTTTAAGTATCTTATGCTTCTTTAGATATATATGCTTAGTATGCTTGATATAATCTTTATATGATTTTAGTTTTGATTACATGTTTGCATAACACATATATTTTACATGCTTTTATTTAAACCTTTATGCTCTCTAGTTTAATCTTGGATATTCAATTTAATTAGAATGTTTTTGTTATGATAAACTAAACTTGCTCACTGGCTAATCTAGTTTAATACTTTTTTTTTTCTTTACAATGGAAACAAAGAATATTTATTCAAAAAAAGATCTTGGTCTTAGATTCCTTACCTCATTTGTAATCCTTTAATATAACCTAAAAACATGAGGAAACACTAAGTTAATGTTGATAAAATATTTGAATTTTAAATATAGTTATTAGGTACATATAAGTCATAAAAATGGGATTCATCCATTTTTAAGTTAGGATTTTGTTGAAAAATATTCTTTAATATGAGTTATATAACATAGAGTAGAAAAGATCCAAAACTAATTATAGATAAATGAGAAATTAATTTCAAAAAATCCTAGTTAGCATTTGATAAGAAATTGTTTATTTCTTCTTTTCAAGACCTCTAGGTAACGTGTAGTTATTGTTCTAGGACAGAAGAGACAAAGACAATAAAGATAAATAAGACAAGAAAGAAAGTGAGATAGAGACAAAATTATGTTTCGTAGTGATGTATAAGATAAGGTAACCGTCTTTGTATCCTATTTAGTTATGGTGAATAAAATAAAATAAAATATAAAAAAGTATATTTTACTCTTAATATATATTATTGCTAGACTTACATATTTTAAAAAGTAATTAAATGTTTGTTTTTTTGTTTTAGTTTATATTGAGAGTTGAAATTAATAATATTATAATAACCCTAGTTATAAAACTAGAACTGGCTTGACGAGTTGACGAGGGGCTTGGATCGGTTCGAGTTTAAAAAAAATAGAAGAATGATTAACTTGACCTAACCTCGTAAAAAACCTAAGACAACGTAAGATAAACATAGCTTAAAAACCCATTGATTTTTTTGAAGAAAAAAAAATTAGTCAAAGCAAGGTTGTTATGATTATTTTTCAAAAAAAAATTCGGGTAAACCAGAATGACCATCCCGAACCGTCACCTGAACCTTGTCTCTGATCAACTCCCAATAAGAGTTTTAAAACTATGATAATAACCATTTTTATCCATACGTTGACTTGATCAATCTGTGTTAGCCTTTCCAACCTGTGACTTGGGTCTTGTCCTAGTTGATTCTCGAGTCAAAATTTAAAATTATAATAATAACAAATTTTATCGTTATATTGACCCGAGTCAACCTAGGTTGACCTTCCTAATCCGTTCCCCGTGCCTTGCTCCAACACCTTCTGAATCAAGTTTTAAAACTATGATAATAAATCACTTCTATTTTATGTTGACCTGAATCAACCTAAATTGATCCTCTTAACACGTGACCAAACCTTATATCGGGTTGATCTTGAGTCAATTTTAAAACTATAATAATAACTATTTTTATTCTTATTTTGATTCAGGTACCCGTGAGCCAAACCTTGACCTAACTGGCCAGTAACCTAATATTTGCTTTGGATTAATTTTCAGATTAAATTTTAAAATTATAATAATTATTATTTTTTTTCTTTATTTTACTTGAACAATTGAAAGTACAAAGAAATTTTTTTAAAAAAAATATACTATCTTTTAAAGACATGTTCTGTTTAAAAATTCACTTAAAATTTATTTTAAGACTTAATTTATTTTTTAGGTTATTTTTTCTTCATTTTTATAGCTTTAACCATATATTATCTCAAACACTACCCCCTCTCTCTCTCTCGCACACAACACACACACCTACTTTTTTGTGTATGAAAAAAATTTGGTTAGATTTAATATTTTTACATCACTACTGAAAAACAATTTATATCAGTTGTAATTTATCTTGTGATAATTTAATTTGTTTGATATTCTTTTTAATTGTTTTGTATGCATAGCTTTTAGTTTCTTTTTTCTTTGTAGTTTTGAATTTAATTATTAATTTATCCTTGAAAAAAATAAATTAAACTTTTTTAAAATTTAAATTGAATGAAATGAAAGCCCACGAAGAACTAGGAATTAAGGGTAAAAAAAACAAGGGAGTGAATTAAACCAGGTAACACAACATGTTTATTTGCATTAATTTAACAATCGCTCCACCCATAACCAGCAGAGGGATTGAGTGGAAAACAGAGAAACTACCATGAAAGAAGAAAGTGTATCTCTTTTCTATACCCAAGAAATTACTATCAAGAGATGGATTTCAACATTGATCACTTCTAATAGTGCTTTGATCTTTCTTTCTTCCCATCTCTAAGCAGCAGGTGGGGCAGTGACATAATGAACAGCGCCGGCTTCAGAGAGAGCTGCAATGAACGGCTGTAAGTTCACTGGCTCAGCATCAGCCGCCACAAGTTTCTTGGAGTCCAGTGATTCATCACTGTAAATGTCCCACCATTTCTTCACCAGCATCTTTATATCCTCTCTCTGCATGTTCTCTTCTTTGCCAGTGTATCTCCATGGCTTCGAGCCCTACACATAAATGTATGCCAGCAAATTAATTAGTCACAAGATTACTAATTTTTACTCCTCAAAACTGGAAACAAATAACACAAAAGGAAAAGTGGAATACTCACCGCAGCACAGTAGTGAACAACTTTGACCTTGTCAAGCTCCACATTTTCTGGGTGACGCCATAGCATGGCAAGAACAAGATTGTAAACAAGAGGAATTGGCTTGTAAATATCCTTGAAGTACAGGTTCAAAAAGTCCTGCCAAAAGAAAGACAAAAAGGAAACGTTAGAAAAACTCTACAATCCTTCATCAAAACACAACATTACGATCAAATTCAAAATCATGGATCAGAACACCATACCTGCTCCGCAAATGGGGTAGGAGGAGTGACTTTGAGAGTCTTCAAGAGATCATGATAAGTGGCAATACTAGGCTCAAACACAAACATGCCAGCATTGAAGTAAGGAGATGGTGGTTGACCCATCTCAGCTGGCCAGTTAACCTTGTCAGGGCATTGCTGGCAATAGCCAATCTTGGACTGCGGAGTGTGACTCCATGTTTTCTCACAGAAACAATCCATCACCGCATAAAAACGCCCATCAGGCAGATCAAATAAGTGGTCTATGTTGTCATAAACCTGGATATCTCCATCCAAGTATATCATCTTGCTGTATTCCACAAACTGCAATTTAATCAAACACCATACTCTTAACATTAATATATCAACAAATTAAAAGTTACAAATAACTAGAACGAGTCATTAGCGTTAATTCGAAGTAGTTCATTAGAAGAAGATGATACGGCCCTTGTTTAATTCGTCCACAGGAAATTTGACAGCACCATTTGTCAGAGCTAAGATGGAATGGAGGTCAGGAAGTACTATCATCCCACATTAGATTGACACGTGTGAGAATGGGAGCACCCAGATAGTCCACGTGCAAGTAGCACAAAAGAAATAAGATTCTATTACAATCCTACGTCGTAAGTACGTACATACCTCCCAAATACGGAGCTTGGAGTAGTTGATGACATAGTAAGCCATGGCAAACTGGGTCTGGTTCTCTGGCGGGTAAACGGGTTCAATTTCCCGGACTATACACCCTTGAGATTCCAAGATCTGCCTGTGTTCCTCTGGCACGTCAGGTAACACTGCCACGATTAATGGATATGCCATTTTGACCTTTCTTAAGCCTTTGGCTAGCCCTACAACGCCTTTCACGTAATCTCCATCACCAGCCAAGAACGTTACATATGCCCTGCTAGGTAAGCTAGCGAGCATGGTGAACCCGGCTGGTTTCAAAGCAGACTGGACAAGCTCAGGAGCCATGTTGCGGTCGTCGAAGAGGGAGATGAAAGAAAGTGAGAGAGAAGGCTTCGAATGAGAACTTGAGAAAAGAAATGGAGAGGAAAGCTTGTTGTTGTTTTGGGTTGTGTATGAGATGATGATTTGGGGGGGTTTAAATAAGAGCTGTGAAGGGATTTTGCAGGGTTTTTTTAATGAAATTAAATGTGATGTTGAATTATGATCCTTACACGTGCAAGGTGAGTTGATCCAGCGGTTGTGTTGGAGCCGACGGAATGTTCTGGATAGGACCCAAAAAAAAAGAGGAAGGGTATGGATTGGAAGGCACTCGAGGGAGCTGCATTTGGGAGTGCGGTAGAAATCATATGTGTCTCGGACTAGAATAAGCTTTTGGGCTGTTTCAGTAGTCGAATCAAAATAAGCCCTTGGATAGAGAAAGAGAGCATGCGATTTGTGTGCCAGAACACTTGGCAAACGACGTTAATTTTCCTTAAAACGTTAAATATACAGGAAGCTTGTCTCACTGGATAACAGATATTTTTTAAAATTAAAAATATTATATATATAGATTTCTTAACATGTTTTTATAGTTAAAAAAATTCTAAATAAAAATACAAAATTTTATACATATAAATAATTAATTAAATAAATCAAAAGCTACATATTTTAATAAATAAATAATCATAAATAATAACTAAAAATAAAACTACAAAATTAAATAAATAAATATAAATTAAAATATTTAATCTTATAAGAGTTTTGCCGAATCATTTTTTTATTAATTCAAAAAATAATAAAAATAAATATTTATTAAATTATAGAATAAAATAAAAATATTATATAAAACTGTAAAATGAGACTTTTGCCTGGATTCTATCAACTTTTTCTCACCCTTTTCATGTAAAAAATTAAAAATAAAATTAATTTTTCCCATACTGATTTATTTTGTCGAGCATCCTTCTGCTGAAGGTGTGTGTGTTCGCATACACTATAATTTTGTTCAAAATTATGGAAAGCGACAACCTGATTCCATGGAAAATAAAGGAGAAAGATACCATGAGAGCAATGGACTCAGCCTTCCCTTCACGTCGAGATTTCTGTATTGATGCCTCAGGTGGGAGCCACATTCCCTCGTATGATACAGTTTTTTTGTGGGGTCCATATTCTCATGTACCTTTTGCCATGTCAAATGGCTTCGTGACCGTCTGTATCTGTTTTTTATTTCCCTCTGTAACATCATCATCTTTAATTTTCCTTACCTTGTGCTACAACTTGTCGCCACCAGATTTTAGGCTTCTTTGTTTTTTTGAAAACTAATTTTAAAATATTTTTTATATTTATTTTTTATTAAAAAAATTGATCAACAAAAAATACTTTTTAATTAATAAAAAATATTTTCCAGTAAAAAAATTTAGCTTGATTTTCACAAAAGTGTTTTCCTTTTATTTTAGATGGAAAACACTTTTTGAAAGTTGTGAAAAAATTAGAAATGTCATATTATTTACTGATTATATCAAATTTGATCCTCAAACTTTTGATTGCTGTATATATTTTGATTTGAATATTTATTTTTCAATTTTATCCCTTAGAATTTAATTTTTATGCTAATTTTGATCCTTATTTTTATAATTATTATTTGCTTTTCCCTTATTATTTTTCAATTGAAATCTTTTATCTATCAAATTTGGTCCTCATTCTTTTGATTGTTACTTATTTTATTTGAAATAATTTATAAAATGTTAATTATTATTATTTTAATTTCTTCATCTTTCATTTTTTTTTTATTTTATAGATTTGATCTCTATTATTTTGATTATTATTTATTTTATTTGAGATAATTTATGAAATTATATATATATATTTTTAATTTCATTCTCATTCAACTTCTTAATTTGTAAGATTTTTTTCTTATTATTTTAATAAACTTGGAAAAAATAAAACTTTAATAAGTTATTTTCCAACTCATTTTCCATGACATAACCGAACACTGAAAAGTGTTTTCTAATTTATTTTCCATTACACTACCAAATATTAAAAAATAATTCACTTTCTCGGAATTCACTTTTCAAAAAGAAACTACTTCCAGCAAACAAACAGAGCCTTAACTTTTGTTTTTTTTTTCTTTTTTACTTTTTTGAAAAATCTAAAAAATAGTACAAGTAACCAAAAAAATAAAAAATATATTTTTAATGTATTTTGTGTTATTTTTGGCATTTCAGCATCTTTTAAAATATGTTAAAAATTAAATAATGTTAGACTTTATGCAGTTCATAACATATATTAGGCTTCTATTTATTAAAGAATATTCTAATTGATTTACTCTCTTACCTCTATTCTTGAATAGATTTACATTTATATCAATTGATGTTTTAACATTAATATTAATAGTTATAATGGCTATTAACGTTCATATAAAAGTTATTCTTGACATAAATAAATATGTGTCAAAATAGTTTACACCTTCTTATTGTCTAAAACCTTTAACAACAAGTCTAGCTTTATATTTATTAATAGTGTCATTAGTTTTCATCTTTCTTTTAAAGATCCACTTATGACCTGATGGTTTACTTTTGGGAGAAAGATTCGTTATTTTGCATGTATGATTATTTATAATAAATTCAATTTTATTATTGATTGCCTCATTCCAATAAGAAGTTTTCAGATAGGACATTACCTCGGAGTAGGTTTGAGGTTTGTTTATTAATAAGTATGTTAAAAAATTATGACCAAATGTTTTGGTTATTTTTTCCCTTTTACTTTTTCCAAGCTCAACTTCATAATCTTCTAATTGATGATGATTACTTGAGTTAAAATCAATTATTATTTTAAGTGAATGATTTTCTTGTGTTTCCTTTCATGGAAACACATCTTCAAAGAATATAGCATTCCTTAATTCTATAATAGTATTGGATGAATATCTTCAATACTTTATTTGACTTGTGTGGATGAAATTGATATACACTATCATTGTATGTATATCCGATAAATACACAATTTATTATTTTATATCTTATCTTGACCTTTTTAGGATCAGGTAATGCTACCTTTGTAAGATACCCTTATATTTTGAGGTATTATTATTTTTTTTTAAAAAAAATTGATTTTCAATTTTATTCTTGTAATATTTAAACATTTGAAGAGCTTTATCTTTGCTTATAAGCAACTAGGTATAACAATACCTTGTGTAATTATTTATGAAAGCAATATAATACTTTTTTCTACCTCTAGTTTGAACAAACTTTAAATCACCAATATATAAGTGGATTAAGTCTAGAGATTCACTACTTCTTTTAATTGTTTGAAAATAAGGTTTTATAAATTTTTATTATAAACATATTTAATAGTTATGATTTTTCTAAAAAATTATTCATGGTAATAATTAATGATTTATTAAAATTTTCATAGAATTATAATTAACATGACCTAACTTGTCATGTCACATATTATAAGACTCAAGCAAATAATAAGAAGTGACATTCTTCTTTTTGCTCTCATTCTTAGTTATAATGATCATTATATTCATTTTAAAGAGGTCATAACACCGATATCCATTTTCTATAAACGTATTACTTTTAGAGGGTATAAATTTATCACTCTAAAAAATCATTTTAAAACTACTTTTGCTCAACAATGAGCCCAACACTAAGTTCTTACTAATATTAGCAACATGCAATATATTGTTAAGGTTAGAAGCATTCTAGAGGCAATTTTTAGTATAAACTTTCCAACACCTAGTAACTTGAAGGTTGATGAGTTCTCTATATATAGGTTTTCTTCATCCACTTCTTTGTAAGTGGAAACATCCTTTTCTCAGTGTATACATGTCTTGTAGCACTAATGTCAATCCATCACTATTAATATAATGATCATTTTGTCCTTCCTATAAAAAAATATATGGACCACGGTTATTTTAGATGCAATGCATTGAATTCATTGTAATAAAGGCTATTTGGTTCTTTTAGCCTTGTTTTTTTTTTTTTGGTTAATTATAAGTTTGGTTAACAGTAGTAACATAATTTACCATTACCATAATAACTTTATATTTAAAAATTTGTTGGCACGTGCAACACATGTCAACGTGTTGGAATCACTATACATTTTGGACAACACATGCAACAGTAAAAAAATAGGCTTTCACCATCTCAGTTTATTCTTCTTCATTTCATTTTCTATTATAGGTGATGCATGTTCTTCAAATATGGTTGGTTTATCGCCGATGACCTTTTTTTTCCTTCTTTTATTTCTCTCTCCTACCTTGGTAAATACATTACGATCCTCATTATTATAGTTATTTCAGATTCAAACTGTTTAGTTTTTATTATTTTTTTAGTCATTTCCCCTTTTGTTGATTTTTTTTTTGTTTTCAATTTAACTCTTAGTGTTTAATTTATATATATAAGGTATTTCGATTTGGTCCTTCTACATTTTTTTCCTTTGTCATGTTATTAAAGTTTTTATGGCTTTCAATTTTATCTTTCAAATCAAGTTTATAATTTTTTTATTCAATGATAATAATGATTTTAAGTTGGTCCATTTTCTTTTGATTTCTTATTGTTTTCCTTGGCTCTTTTGTCAAGATTTTATAGTTGACACGATCAAAAGATTGATATTTTATCCCAAGTGCAGGAGTGTCAAAGTAATAAATAATCCGGCTAGATCAGGGTCGAATCATAGGGAGGTAAACTATATAAAATTATAAACAATAAATGAAAAGGAGTTGAAGATAACTTTTGAGATGTGATATTAATATGAGTATTAATCAAAGATAAAAATAATTTTCAAGGTTAGAGGATCCACTAATAGTATTAGAAATAAGTATAATATAAACTCTTTTTATTAATCAACTGGAAACCACACACAAAGAAGGTTTCAATCGGATGATTTATCCTTAATAGTTTATTATAAATTTTTAACATGATTAAATTTAATTATCCTATTTTATTAACACTATACTTTTAAGTATTATCAAGAATTTATGATGTTAACTTATGTTAACAACAAATCAAGTTCTTTTTATAGCACAGGTGTCAGTTATATCATACAGTAGGCTATGAAAGTGCCAAGTATTTGTTGTACCAATGGTTGTACAACACAAATCTAGATTAATCATTTAACAAACAAGGTATTAAGAATTAGTAAGATAAAAAGATAAGACATGTTAATAACAAACTTTCTTGAATATAAACATTGAAATCTATGTTGAGTTTATATTATATCTATTCTAACACCATTAGTGAAACCTTTACACATTGATTTAATAAACTTAGCTAAACATTGTGAAGAAGAGAAACATAAATAAATTAGATAAGAACATAGTTATGATGAAAAGTATAAATAAGAGATTAATGAAAACAAAGCTTAAACATTACAAAAATACAAATAAAGAAGGCAAGAATATGATCTTGATTTGAAAACCAAGATATCTAAATGTATGGCAAATACCTCCTTTTATAGTTAAAATTCAGAACTATTGATTTCATGACTAATTATTGAGTGGATGACTGACCACCTCTTGACTTGGTGACAACTATTATCTTTTTATTTAAATAAAACGGCATTGCTAACATCAAAATTTAAACAAATAACCTTCATGAAAGTTTTGGGCATTTGTCTTAGCTTTCTAACAAAATAAGAATAAGCTCATTTGGATTTCTAGAACTTGAGATATAAGTTGAACACTAAATAGTATCTGGGCTGCAGAACAGATTTCAACTTCTCTTTTGTTGCTAAAATTTGAACTTGAAAACAGCCGTTTTAAATCTTGGACTCTCATGAAAGTTTTAGGCCTATGTCTTAGCTTTCTATCCATATAAACCATACCTAAATTCATGTTCTATAACTCCAATTATGATTCAATAACTAAATGATGTTCCAGTTTGAATTGAACCAGCATCTCTTCTTTAAGCTTAACCCTTTCTTTGTCTTTTCATTTTTAATAGTTAAACATATCAATCAATCCTTTAAATTGCAAGATATGCTTGCATTCGAAATGAGCATTTACCATAAATTAAATATATCTTATGTTATCAAACTGTTATTATAAAGCATGCTTAAGTTAGGGAATTTAATGATACTTTAAATGCAATATGATAATATAAAACCTTGATAAAAATACACTTTTAAGTACTAATCAATAGTCTTCAATTATATCCTTCAAATTAAGGTCATGGTTTTTATTTTTTCAATAGTAGTAATAATAGTTATAATTATAATAATAGTTATGTTAATATTAATGATGATGATGATGATGATAGTAATAATATGAGAGAAGAAGAACAAAAATAGTGATAATAATAAAAATACTAATAATATTTGTTGTGATAATGTCAACAACAACAACAACAACAACAACAAAAATAGTTATCAAAATTGTGATAATGATTGTTAAAATAGTAATAATATTAATAGAAATGTGACTATTATTACTAATAATGATAATGTTAGTAATAGTTTTAGGAGGATAATAATGATGATAGCTGTCATAATAATAATAATAATAATAGTGATAATATTACTTATTAACTATAGTAGTGATAATGATTTTGATTCTTATTTTTTAAATTGTTGTTTTAAAAATTTCTTTTGTATGATTTGATTTTTTATTTAATTACATCATTTAATATTTTTTTTTTACAAATTAAATTTCATGATTTTTTAAAATTAAATGCTTCAAGTTTACTTGAGTCACGTGTTTAAAAAGTTAATATATTTTTTTTAAAAAATTTATAATTATTTTTTATTTTTAATAGGATTATTCTAGCCATATAATATGAATTACAAGTTTGATGTAATGTATGTAATGTCTCGTGACGGCTTAGATCTAATTAGCTTTTTCACATATTAGTCTTTTATATATATATATATTACCAGTTTTTAGTACCTAAGTATTATTTTTTTTTTCTTTTAAAAAATAATCTAGCCTCACAATGGAGTGCAGACACGAAGGCTAGTATAATACTAAAGGACAATTTAGCAATTCACGTTGATATGTAATATTTATTCATATAGAACTAGTTTGCATGTCGTGCTACGCTTGTGAGGACCAAAATTTTTCTTAATATAAAAGAATATTCAAATCTTAGAGAATTTTTTAATATTTTTATTAAACTAAAAAACATGGCCATTTTGAATTTTTTTATCCATCATGATAAATTTAATTTAAAAAATAAAACAATAATATATGCATTCAATAAAATAAATCGAAAATTATATATGTTAATAAATAATGACAAATCTATTAATCTAAATCATATATTTAGTTATTTATCTCTTGAAAAAAACGTATTATAATAACAATATAATACATGCATATTAATATATCTTATCTCATGTCATATGTAACTTTTTAATTTTTTTTAGCTAATTATATACCAATAATTAAAAAAAAAAAAGAATGTAAGTTATTAAGCACAAAACATATATTTTTGAAGTCTAAAATCATTTTTTCAATTAACGTATCTTTTATTTATCTTAATGAACATAAGTTTTTAACTGGAATAATTGTTGCTATTTAATTTTTTTTATGATTGTTAAAATAAGTTAAAAAAATATATCAAAACAATTCATTCATATTTCATGTGTGATTAAAACAAAACAAAATCATAAATATCATAAGATTATATTCAAAATCTATTTAAAATTCTAAAAAAAAAAAATAATTTGAATAGAATTTTTATGAAAAAATTATTATTACTATTATTATTTTCATATTAAATATATAATAATTGAAATTATTTAATTAAATTTCAAATAAAAATTTATAATATTATTTAAAAACAATGTTAAAATTAAAAAGTAAGTGAATTAGCAATGTAAATAATTTTTTTTAGCATGAAAAAAAAAACAAAGAACAAAGGAAAAAAAAAAAAAAGATTAGGTATAGTGTCCAAGCGTAGAAAAAGAAAACATGTCATGCAGTTTTTTTTTTTAAAGGTCAGAGACGAGTAGGCTTGGAGACCATGCCACGTATCCGACCTTGATTTAATTTTATTAAAGGGTTGGATAACATGTCTTGCACCTTTATTTAAATTTTTTTTTTATTTAAAAAAAGATGATGCTTCGCCAATAGCAGCAGATGACAAATTCAATTGCTCACTTAGTTTTCGTCAACCAAGGTAGCTAGAAACTAGACAAAAAGTGATTTTGTTTTTAACTAAGCAACTCATTTTTTAACCAATTTTTCACTTGAGAAACATCTAAGAAACAGATAACAAACCTTAAAAAACTCATATATGCCCTTAAAGAAGCAAAAGAATGGTTAAAAATTAAAAAATCAAATCAAGATCACAAATTTTTCCAAGCTTTCATTTTTTTTTTCAAGATGACGATCAAAAACCATTACTATCATACCTTTTTCATTGAATTGAATACTTTAATACCAAACCTAATTATTTTTGTTGTTAGAATCACAACAACTAAATATTTTTTTTTTCTACAATTATTTTTACGTGAATCTCTTTTATCAAAGGATTGAAAATAAAAAAGTTTAGGACAAAAATAAAAATCATAAAAAATTAGGATTAGACATATATTATCTTTTATCTTACATTTCAATTGTTTGTCTTTTAATTTTATAGCTCTACCTTAATTTCAATTTCAAGGCTAATTTCATCCAATTAGACTAGGAGGGATTAAATTGAAAAAAAAGAGAGAAGAATATAACATCAATTTTTTTATATGACTTTTAGATTTAATGCTTACTGTATTTTTTAAAGTTAGGTTCAAAGATATTTTTATCCATATTACTGTTTGAAACTTTTTACTGAAATAAATAAATGATTTATAATTTTAATTCATATTTCTACTTTGGAAAATTATTATGTTATTCTATAAATAAGAGGTTTTTTTTTTTTTTTTTTTTTTTCAGTATTGCAGTGTGATTAATGGGTTTTCACCGCAATTGTTAAGTAAAGATTAATGTATAAAAACTCCTAAAAATTCATGAAAAAATGAAACAAATGCATGAATGAGCCCAATGGACCAAGAAAAGTTTTTACCGTAACTAACTAACCCAATCTACAGCCGAAGCCTAAAAAGCCTTTTCCTTGTTCTCTCTTTTTCGTTAAACAAAATCAACTGAAAAGGGTAGCATCAGGTCAGCCATTGCTTTGTGTAAATGAGAGATCCTGAAATCTGAGATGAAATGAACCAGTGCTGAGAGGTAAAGATCATAGCTCTTCTCAAATGGATTTTTCCCAGGTTAACAATAAGCATCTTTCCCGTGTTCATTTCTCAGATCATGTTGTTGCTTTGCAATTTTTCTTTTCACAGATAATTGATCTGATTATGAATATCTTTCTTTCATTGCGGCCCCTTGGAGAAAATTATGCGAATCCAAAGACATGTTTCTTTCACGTACTCTTCAAGGTTAGTGCTTGTCTGTAATTTTTGTTTGGGGAATCTACACCACACACAATTCCATGTAATTAACTATTTTAATCTTTAACAGGCTGCAGGCCTGGCAATGTACATTCTTTCAGCCCTGTTTTTTGATAGCCTTGTCATTATTTTTGTGGTCATGGTTCTTCTTTGCTGCCCTTGATTTTTGGGTTGTTAAGAATGTCAGCGGCCGGATTTTAGTTGGGCTTAGATGGTGGAATGAAATAAATGAGGCATGGTGAGAGTGTTTGGAAGTTTGAACGGCTAGACCAACAGGTTTCAACTTCAAACGTCATACTAGTTTTAAGTTATCGTGATACTAATATTTCATGATTTCGTGCATTTCATGGTTTTCTTTTTCTACTCCTTTTCTTTTATGCAGTCATCGGCTCCCATGAACAAGAAGGATTCTTGGCTATTTTGGTGGACATTATACCTTAATGTGAGTTCAAATTGGATGGCTGTTGCGTATAATCCTTACCGTATTCATGGTTCTAGTGCATTGATTTTCTTATAATGTGAGTTCAAGCATTATGCTCTGATTTTATTCATCTAAGTGAAGTATAAAACTTTTTTGATATTTTGCCAAATACCAGGTGTGCAAGAAATAAATAAATAGTGGGATCTTTTACTATATTGAGATATTGATGTGCTTTGCATGACAGCTTAACAGCTGCAACAGTGGTTGAAGAACAAAAATTTAAATTTGTTAATAGTATGGAGCAGTATGGTTTCCACATTATATATATATATATATATATATATATATATATATATATATCAGGGCAATTAACAGCAGAAAAATTGTTGATTGATATGGTTACAAATGAAGTGATGCTGTAGTATTTCTTGAAGGGCACTATATATAGAGGCATCCTTGTGCTTGGACAAAAACCTAGTTGATTGTTTATCCAATGACTGCCCTGGGAGAGGAAATAAAATGAAATAATATTTGGTAAATTTCGTGGAAGTCTGATGCATGGTGCCCTGCTGCTTGTACTGGATCCTGTATGCATTAAGTTTAAAGACAAAAGACATTTCACTTGAATTCTCATCGTTTCTTATGCTGGTACTTCCCATATTTCTTATTATTATAGGCTGCTGCTTGGGTCATCCTTGGAATATTTTCAGTCATAAGGTTTGAGGCTGGTTATGTCCTAGTAGTCGCTGTTTGTGCAAGCCTTAGCATAGCAAACATTGTTGGATTCGCCAAGTGCCGCAAAGGTTTGGATATTTTGAACTTTCTGTGTCAGCAGTATCCATCTTTTATGCCAAGGTCAAAAAATGTAGCAAATCGTCTCAAAGTTGTTATTTGTTTTTAAAAGCCTTATCATATCAATATTGCCATGTTTTTTTTGGTGGCATGTGCTGGAGATGAGATTTTAAATAAAAGTACCTACCATGCTGTTCTTACAAGTCCAGTTGTCAATTTCTGCTTATTGGGAATATGGATACCTCCTATTACTGTAATCAGCAGAACTGCATATCACTTTTTTCTTAAGCATTTAATTAAACAATCTTTATTTGCCTTTGGCCAAGATTAAGAGCAGTTTCTTCTACTGTTTCGTGCATAAATACTTTGTGAAATAAATTCTTAGTTGCTCAATACAATAATATCTTGCCTGCATTATTACAGTTTAAAAGTTGCAGTTTTGGAAGTGTACTTTGCTAATGTTCATGATTTATAATTTGAAATTACACAGCATCAGTCCTCTTAACATTATTAGCACAAATTATGTTCCCTTCATGTAACTGCATTTTATCTTTCTTGGTTGCTATATGAACAATTAAATTTCTTTAAAGCAATCTTATCCATGGCCTCTTTTAAGCTTCAGTCAAAATTTGAAATTTTTTTTATGTAATGACGGGTACTCTAATCCATATTCAGATGCCAAGAAGCAAATTCAAGGATTTGCATGCGAGGCTATTGCGTCTCATTTCACATCTACCATAAGGTCTGCACTTAGTGCGTTGTAAGTTGTCTGAACAGAAATATTCCAGCTATGTTACATTCTTCTGTTTTTGTTATGGCCAATAGCGGATAACAACTAGTACAGTCACTTTGGAATTTCTAAATCCCTTTAATTTTTTCAAATACACATCCAATGTGAGAGATATATGCTAAGATAAAGAGAACAAAGAAGCTGTAAAAGGTTATCCAAATAGATTTGTTCTTTTATCAAAATGTGTGATTTACTCTTACTGTTGTTTTTGTCACTTGTCATAATGCATTCGAGACATGAAAACCAAATTGAGATATCTTTGAATTTGGCTGTTGGAGAGATCCATCTTGGTTGCGTAGGAAATAATTTCACCAGGCCATCAAGTGGATGTAACTAGTGAAGAATACAGATGACCATTTGTTCTGTAACTCTTAAAAAGTTTTTGTCTAGCACTGGACATATTAGTTCTTGCCCATGATCTTGTCCTATTGTCTTGGAATGTACCTATTAGAAAGTGGGATTTGACATTTTGAAAATGGATTGTTTCACCAACATAATTCACTTGGTTGTATGGCAAGGGATATATTCATGGAACACAAGGATTCTTCTTCGCTTAGTTGGGTTCCCTGGTGTTCCTTTTGTTTCCGAATGGGTAGTAAGGGATGTGAACCCGTAACCTCATGTTCTTTTCAAAAAGATCATCTCTGAAGTGTTTTAACGTTCGTATTTCATGCCATGCGTGTGATATTGTCGGCAGTAGTATTTCCATGGTCATTCCGACCAGTGACAAGCTCATATGCAGTGGTCAAACTAAGAGATCTTACCTTACCCCACGACTTAAGAATTAAAAAGAAGAATCAAAATCACAGCCCCTTAATTTTCTATGGGTTTTGAAAAGAATTAAAGGGTGTTGGTGGGGTCTAATGACATATAGCGAGCGAATAATGGAGTTAGTGGTGGGTTGAATAAACGAAAACTTGTGTGAAATGCAATGTTTCCAGGCACTAATCGCGGTGTTAAAAACTTTAACTTAAACGAATATGCTCGTGGTAATTGAAATTTTCTTCGCAAAAAATTCCAGAGCACCTTTTTATTTCATGGTGGGGGCGGGGATTGTTCATCTCTTTCATTAGCCTAAAGAGCATGGTTGCCGGACAAGACAGTGATTTCCTTTTCTTTTTTTTCAAGGAATAATTTGATAATCTGTTGAGACTTTACTAGCTGAGATTAACGAAGAGATTTACAAGAGTGTCTAGACGAATCTGTGTATTCATCCAAGTTATTTGGAAACAAAAGTGAGCTTCGATAAATGTTGAAACCGTGGCTTGTAAATAAATGAGATACAGTAAAGAAAGCTAGAAAGATTTCCTCTTAGCTGTGGCCAGTGCGACACTGAGAAGCCACTGAACCTAGTCTACTGTTGCACGCTAAAATAATGAAGATGCACATTTCCTATTCGGAAGCTTCCACTGCCAATCCTAGAATTTATTCTTTATCAACTGAACTGCCCTTATCCTCAGCCGTCATCCTTATCAACGTCATCATCTTTTCCAGAAGCTGAAACTTTAAAAAAGAAAAACCGAGAGGAATCATTCTCCAAGGAGCAAAGAAAGTGGAAAGGAGGAAAAAAAAGAGAGGAAAAAAACACATATTCTGATTTACAACTTACAGTACTAAAACCTCCAATTAGCGGTGCTACTGCCACTGTGATTTATCACCGGAAAATGAAGTTCATAGCTGCTGTGTTACGATGTGTCCTCGTGGCACTTCATCCAAAACATGTTAACGGGAATGGACAAGCTCATAATTGAATAGAATATTTGCCCGTATCATTTGATAATTCATTTTATGAACTGTGGAAATAATTGAGGAATTCTATATCATAAAATGCAGCTCCTTGTTTTATTTTTTCTAAACAATATTAGGTTCAACGCTTTGATGAATTTGATGATAATTTCCCCGTTACAAGGTTCATTTTGATAATCGGAATCGGTTGTTTCGGTCGGAGGGAAAGTCACCTGCTCATAACATACCATTTTTGCTCTAACTTGTGAGGGAATGTTAACAATTTCCTTTTCAGTTATTATATATCTAATATGTAATAAATAAATGAATTGCTTATGGATATTTAGTAAAAATAAAATTTCTGATTTTTTTTTAAATTTTTTGATAGATTTTTGACATAATTTTGTCACATTAATTTTTTTTTTTTTTTGTCTACAATTACATACAAAGTATTTATATATTATTTTAGTTAAAACTTTCTTTCGAAATCTTGATGGGTTTTTTTCTTTTTATATAAAATACAATGCTTACAATTAAAAAATGTGCATTTGTTAAAATAATAAAGAGATGTATTAATAAGGAAATGGAGTGTAGAATGAAGATATACATTTTTCTACTTATTTCAAATGATTAAATTTTTTAACAAAGTTTTATTTTAATTGTTGTTGCCTTTTATTCAAAAAATATGCTGTTAATAAAAAAATTATGTCATTGTATTTAAGAATATTAAGGTTTTTTTATATTGTTGTTTGTTTTGTGGATAGTCATGTTTTAGCTTGATATGAACAATTTTTTAAATAATTTACTTATTAATATTGATTGAGAATGAAATATCTATTTTCTTAATTTTTCATTATAGATGTTTTATACAGTTTTCTCAAATTTATTGTTCTCATTTTTTTTTATAGTTGTTGAGAGATGATGGATTCATGATTTTCTTAATTTTTTAATTGATACTTGCTTTTATAATTATAATAAGTTTTTTAGTTACAAAACAATGCTTCTCATAAAAAAACAAGTTTATGTGAAAATAAAAAAGAAAATCATGAACAAAAAAATTAGGTTTTTTAAATTAAAATACACACCTTTTTCTTTTTAGTTCAAATTGTTATACTTTTCTTGACTTTTTTTTCTTCTTGTTGTTTTTTATTCAATGAACTATACGTTAATAAAAGATTGTTTTGTTGTGAAAAAAATGAATCAAAAAAGATAATTTCAATGAAAAAAAATATTTTTTTCTTCCATTATTGTATTCATTGTCTTTCTCTCAAATATCTATTTTTATTACCATATAAAAAAATAAAAAAATAGATTTAAATGAAAACTAAGTTTTTAAACTTAGTTAAACTCATGATTTTGGTTATAAGTTGAGCGGGCTAACCTGATTTGACACAAGTCAATCCAAAACATTATCGCTTCAATATTTTTTCTTACAAGAAAGATGTTAAATTGATGTTATTTTTTTACAAAAAAAATTCTTAGAAAGTCAAACATTGTTTTAGCAAGGTCGATTGAGTTGCAAATACAATCATCAAGTCGATTAAGTCATATCAGGTCAATTTTTATTCAATTTACTTTGAAATCTATACTGACTAGAGTCAGGTTAGTAGATCACCATATTGATCCACTAAATCAAGTTGAGTATGATAATACTGTCAAAAAATTCTCCGCGACAGGGAATACCAAACTAGCTAGTTTACACGAGTATGTTTGGGAATGCGGTCCAACCAGCGTTCCCATAAAACTTGATTTTTTTAAAAAATTAATATTTGTTTGATGTTTTTGGATCATTTTGATATGCTGATATCAAAAATAATTTTTTAAAAATAAAAAACATTATCTTGATATATTTTTAAATAAAAAATATTTTAAACTCCAATCGTTATCACAATCTCAAACAGGATTACTTGCTTTATGTTGCTGTTCCTGAACAGAACGCCAAGTGTCCAACATTTGCAACAAGTGAGGCAATTTCGGGCGTTTTAGCAAAGATTTCCCTATTGTTAAAGATCATCTCTCGTTTTGCAATCTTAAATCTCCCTATACGCATATGTGATTTTATCAGGAGTCGACATGTCCTTCCTAACTCCAACAAGGAAAGAGGCCTAACACAGTCAAACCATACCTGGGTCCGCTGCTCCCCCCACCCTTGTCCCATTGCAGCCACCATGCCATGCCATGAATTTGACAATGACACTCTCTTGCTAGATTTGATCACAACATTAATTTTAAAGAATTAATGTAAAATCATTTTTTAAACTTAATTCAATAGCTTAATTCTCAAATTTCTTATATTCAATGCCCCAATAATTACTTTCTTCAGTCTATTCTGGTATTTAAATCCATTCACTATGACTTCATCACAAACTCAACATTAATTAATTCATTAACGCGGAGTGACGAGTGTGACCACAGTGCTATAGGCTTCTGAAATTTTGAGCTTCCTGAAATAAGGTATAGATTCTTGTAACATATTTGTATAGAGATTAAATTTGAGTTAATTGATCTCTTAAAAACAAAAAGAAAAAAAAATAGAAAATCACCCTCAACACATAAAGTATAAAGGATTTGGACTTTGACTCAATCGCTTAGATTCTTACCCAAAAATTGTTAAAAAAATAATAATAAAATATTTTATATGTTAAAAGACTGGAGTAGATTAAAATGTTTTTAGCAGTCATAATTTCGACTGTATATGGAGTACTCGCTTAAAAATACTATAAATTTTGAGGTTTGATGTTATCAACATGAAGCAAGTGTTTTCTTTTCTTTTTAATTTTTTTTTAATTTAATTGCTTTATATTAAAATAATTTTTAAAATATAATTTTAAACTCAAACTAAATTAAAATTCAAATCTAAAATCTAAAAGTTGATTGTTATACTATCTTTAATAACAATAATAAATAGTTATCTACTACCTGAGTATTTTTTTATTAGGTTTAAGAAAAGTTTTATCCGACCATAGCATATTAAATAGTAGTTAATTGTTGTACTGTCTTTATTATTAATAATAATTAGTTATCTACTACCTGAGTATTTCCTTATTAGGTTTAAGAAAAGATTTATCCGACCATAGCATATATAGTGTGGTCAGATACTGTATTATTTTATACTAGTCGGTGGCTAAATGGGCGTGCTACAAGCATGGTTTGCGAGTACTGTGCATAACTTGGATTTTACAGCTCGATCGTGAATGGTCAACAAATTCATAAAGGAAACACAGAATGAGAATATTAATTTTGAATATTTGGGCATGCATTGATCTCTCTTTAATTTTTGTGAGAAATGATCTCTTTGATAAGCATGCATCTTTCTCTTTCCCGCATGCTTGTAAGACTAATGGTGTAGAAAAGCAGCTCTTTTGCACAAGAGATATATTCTTTGTATAAGTTCTTGGAAGTTCAAAGATATGGTCAAAATTACCGGATTCCGGTATCTCCCAAGTATCCAAAACAATATAACCTTCATTGTTTTTATGGTGGTTCTTCAGGTTAATAAAAATTCCTCAATTTTAAAACCGTCCTTTCGTTTGTTTTTTTAATATTTTTTTAACCAATGATAAACCTAATGCATATTTGTTTCGCACAATCTTGAAAGAAACAAAGTAGAAGGGCTAGAACAGGAGAAGATTAGTGAGAAAGAGAGAGACTCCTCAACCTAAGATGAAAGGAAAACTTAGAATTGATGTTTTGCCTCGATTGAACGTGCGAGGTCACGATGCATGGATGCATGACTATCATGATGTTTCAATCGTATATACAAACACAAAAACAGGAAATGTAATTAAAGAAAACAAAAAAATGGAGCGAAGAAGAAAGTTTTAAGGTATCTTCCTTCATTTACTTGCACGTATACGTAATCTTTGGACAACCAATCAAAGCATGAGATGAGTGTGAAACGTCTTGGGCAAGCTGATATTCTTAATTTTGACGGATCAAAAGGGAGTAGCAAAGTCACGAAAACTGCCACTACAACTCTAGGAAGTCCTTTGGATCTATTCCTACCGTAATCCTACGCACCCAATTATCTATCTTGGGGAACTTTCTTCCAAATCTGTTGTTGGGTTACTAATATTCTATTCGATCGACAATGCTTTCTAACCCTTTTTTTTTTGCTCCTCTTTCTCAATATAATTTAGTTTATTAAATCATAATTAATTAATTCACCAATGGTCTTATGCTGGTTTATATATGTAAACCCCGGGGTTTTCATCTGATTGGAAATTAAAAAGAAGGATTTAAATTGATATTTCATGAATTAAAAAAAACCAATTAATTAAAATTATTGATTTTGGAGAATAAGTAAGAACCATAAACTTCTTACATTTTCCACTTAGATTAGCATTTAATTAAGGTGAGAAACTCATTTAAAATGTTTGGCTTGAATGATTATGAAATATGTGAAGGGATGAATATGTTAGTGTTGCGTAGAAGCTGAATTTTGAAAATTTGTTAGTTAAAATGTTAAATTGTGACGGAATAATGTTTAATAATATGAAAATGGTTGAGTATATATTAATTCAACTGAAAAAATGAAATAATTAAAGAGGAAAAACTTATCCTTGATATAAAGTCAATTTTGGCATAGGAGATGGTAAAGGGAAAAGTGTAGGAAAAAAACGACTAGTTATGATTCGGAGATCATTTGATAACTTGGTTAGGAGTGTTGTAACCCAATTTTGGATTCACCAAGATTTTTCTGAATGTTATTTTATTTCTATTATTATTTATAAAAATCCAAAAAAAATTAAGAAAAAAGTTTAAAATTCAAAAAATATTTTTCTCGAGTCAACCGCATATTTCCATCAAAACCAAGTCCACCGAGTTAAACCATGTCGACGAGTTTTAAAAATGAGTTCCGGGCTGTTTCCGGTCAAAAACGTCATTTTCGACCAAAACCGAGTTCATCGGGTCAATACGGGTCAAACCATGTCGACCAGGTTTAAAAATGAGTTCCGGACTGTTTCGGGTTAAAAACGTCATTTCTGACCAAAACCGAGTTCACCGGGTCAACACGGGTCAAACCATGTCGACCGGGATGAAAAATGAGTTTCGAGCTATTTTTGGGTCAAAACCATTATTTTTCGGTTAAAACCCGGTTTACCGGGTTGATACCTATCAAATGTTTTTGTGTTAGCGGTTGAAACTGGCTTTTTATAATACTGATTTGAATTTTTAATTTTATCTATATAAATATTTATTATTATATATAATAAAACAAGAAAAAAAAAACAAATAATAATAATACAAGTCAGCAGAGTAGTTGCATGATTGGCGGGGCAGTTGGCTGAGCAGGTGAATTATGAACGGAGTAGGTGCTCAGCTGTCCCCTTAGTGGCTATAAATAGCCACCGAAGATTAGGGAGAAAAGGGGGGGGGCAGAAAAAAAGAGAAATAAAAGAAGCAGAAAAGAGGAGAAAGAATTGTAACACTGTGCATGTTTTTTTTTAGTTTTCTTCGCCAGAGTAGGATATTATTTAAAAAAAAAAACAATTTGAAAAATACCAAATATATCCCGACTCATCTCAGCCATTGAATTAATTCAAGATTTAATCCCATTGCGCCACGTCATCCGGTGCACCGAGCTTGCGGTGCACCGCGCCACACAGGATCAAAAACCAGACAATCTGGGCCGTCCGATTAACCTGCAGATCTAGCCAATCACAGCCATCCGATATTTTCATCCAAGATCCAACGGTTACATCCTTCAGCGGCACCGGTACATCATACACGCGTCCGCACCGTAGTAAATCTCAGAGCATCTCTCTCCTCTCGCCGGCGACTCTCTCTCTCTCCTCCGATCTCCCATCTCCGGCCGTATCAAGCCTCCGAAACACCACAGAAAGGTTCCTCACATGCTGTAAAGTAAAACCCCGGTGGTTTTAATCGTTGTCACCGCCTCATCTGGCCGGCAAAAGGCCGCGATCGTCGCCGGCCACCGAAGCTTCAAGTCGTCGATTCTCCCTCGTCAGCCATCAACGTCCGTCGAGACCACCACCAACAGAATCATCGACCTCAGATCTACCAGAACCGACCATCGGTTGGCCAGAAATCTCGCCTGAAAATCTCGCCGCCACCAACAGTAGCCACGCGTGAGCCACACGCGCCGCCAGTGGCTTTTTCGTAAATTTCTGATAAATCCGAGGGTATTTCAGTCTTTTACCTATACTGTGGCGCTCAAGTAATTTTTTTTAGATTTCTATCATTTTTGTTATTTTGTATATAAATTTTCTTGCATGTTGTAAAATAAAAAAAAAATAATAAAAAAAATATATAACAACGCGGGTCCAACACCCATCCTATCGGGTTATCGTTCGTGGGTCCAAAACCCCAAATCTCAAATATGGGATACCCATTTCTCAACGATATAAAAATAATTTTATAAACAAATACTGTTCGTCGACACGTCTCTTTTTCATAAAAGGACCGATGTCAAAAGTTTAAATACCAATATGGATTATATCCATAGTTTTTTTGGTAACTTAGACGTAAATCTCCTTTTTAGGGTTAAACGTCAATATTTTAGACAAGTCTCCTATTTTTAGGGACTGATGTCATTTTTTAACGTGTCTCCTATTTTTAGGGACCGACGTTAACTATTTTAAAAAAACAAAATTGCAAATAAGCTCAAAATATAATAGCATTTAAATCAAATAAAAAAACACACAAGTAAGGGTAACCTTTCTTTTGAAAGGATGTTTTAAGGGTGGTGTCTACCTTCCCTTAATCATAACTAACCCAATACCCGAATCTTTGGAACCAGTGTCTAATTTGGGATTTCTAGTTCCCTCAAATTACTAGATGGCGACTCCAATAAAATTTTCATTTCCCCCAATTAAACAAATCTTTTTTGTTAAATAAACAAAAAACGAGGAGCCGTCGCCCGACGTCGTGTATCGACAGAATGGCGACTCCACTGGGGATTTAGGGTTGAACCAACTGCTTGTGTGTGCTTTTCATTTTTTTTTATTGCTATTTTTTTTTGAGTATTTATTTTATTTGCACTATTTATTTTATGCAATATCAATTGTAAATCATTTCATTTTTAGTGTATTACACATGCATGCATGTTATTTATTTGTGTATTCACACACTTCACAGTGAACCCATAAAAGCTCTGGACCCGAGCTCGTCTTTTTTTAAGATTAGAAAAGAAAGATTCAGGTGGCAAGTGTGACTTATATCCACTGATGCTCATCTGGACTTTCGCTTGGATTGTAACTCACCCTATGCAACGGGTATTGTGGAATTTTCTTCCCATACTCATGTTGTATAAGGTTAAGAGGCCGACTACCCCATGGGTAATTCGGGCAATCTAGGAACCAAAAAATATCTTTAGGGATAGAATAAACTAAGCAAAACCTTATGAGCTAGATCCTATCAATTAGGATATACCTTTTAGGACACAAACAAATATCAATACATTAACATACATGTTCATATACATTTCATATTCTTATTAAATCTCCACCGATCTTTATAAGAAGTGTGAGATAATAAAAAATTAGAAAATAAAAAAACCATTACTATTGAGGAATTTTTTTTGACCAGATCAGAATTGAACCAACATGATTAAGGGGATTGTTTGCCATCAGAATATGACATCAAATTTCTCCCCTAAATCGGTTCAAGTCCCTGTAGGTTTGGAGTCCTCAGTGAGAACTTTTTAAGAGAATCTGATCTGGTTTATTCTTCGTCATAAGTGAAAAAAAATTTGTGAAACCAATAACAAGCATGCATAAACCATATGGCATTTTGCATCCATTTATACATTTCATTTAGTTTACTCGCATTCATCTGGGTTGAAATATAGGTCCCCCAAATTACAATAAAATTCATTACACTCGACTACGAAGGAAGATCATGGAGAACGAAGAAAGGGCCCATCTAGAGGCTCATTATCAAAGAGAGTTGGAGAACATGAAAAATGATATAGCACGACTTACAAGTCTACTCGAGCAGGCCCTAGTATCGAAGTCTGGGGAAGGTACCTCTACTCAGCCGGCAGTTGCAACTCCATCTATAACTATGTCATCAACTCCCTTTGTATTCCCGCCTCAAAATTTAGGGGCAAATCCCTCTTCATTTGAACAACAGTTCACTGCTAATGTTCTACCAGCACAAGTGCCAATTACTGTAAACCTGACAACCGATGGCCCACAAAGGATGGAATTTTCTGAAAATGTCGATTATGATAAATTGACCGCTCTGGAAGAAAGATTGAAGGCAGTTGAAGGGGCAGACTTATATGATCTTATTCATGCTGCAGAAATGTGTTTAGTTCCAAATGTAGTTGTACCCAAAGAATTTAGGGTACCGGAATTCATCAAGTATACTGGAACTGAATGCCCAGTCACTCATCTTAAATCTTACTGCAATAAGATGGCAGAAGTAGTGAATGATGAGAAACTTCTCATCCATTTCTTTCAAGACAGTCTTTTTGGATCGGCACTAAGTTGGTATACAAGGCTAGACAATACTAAGATCAGAAAGTGGAAAGATTTGGTAAAAGCCTTTGTTGAACATTATAAATTCAACATGGAGGTAGCCCCGGACAGGTCAAGCTTGTTAGTCATGGAGAAGGGCAACAAAGAGACTGTAAGAGAATATGCTTTGAGATGGCGTGAAAAAGCATCTCATGTGCAACCCTCTTTGTTAGAAAAAGAAATGGTCACTCTATTTTCTAACACTTTTAAATCTCCATACTTTGAACACCTAGTGGGTAGTTCAGCTCAGCATTTCTATGATGCTGTAACTATCGCTGAGAGAATAGAACAAGCGATAAGAACAAGGAGAATTTCCATTGGAGGCATCTAAAGCAGATATGAAGACCTTGAGAAGGCTAGCCATGTAATTTTACCTAGATGGAGAAATTCTATGTAAAAGATCATTCAATGGCACTGTACTAAGATGTCTAGATGAAATCACAGCTAAGGTAGCATTGCAAGAAATTCATGAAGGCATTTGTGCAACTCATGCAAGGGGGCATATGATGGCTAGACAAATGCAACGATCTGGGTACTTCTGGATGACCATGGAGAAAGATTGCATCGATTATGTCAGAAAATGCCATAAATGTCAAGTGTACAGTGATAAGATAAATGCACCTCCATCTCCTCTGTTTAATATGACATCACCATGGCCATTTGCAATGTGGGGAATAGATGTGATTGGTCCAATCAACCCAAAGGCCAGCAATAGGCATCAATTTATCTTAGTAGCCATTGATTACTTCACAAAGTGGGTGGAGGCCAACTCTTATGCTCATGTAACTCAAAAAGTGGTCAAGTGCTTCATTGAGAAAGATTTGATATGTCGGTACGGTACACCTGAGAAGATAGTGACCGACAACGCCCAAAATTTTAATGGAAAAATAATCACAGAATTGTGTGCGAAGTGGAAAATTAAGCATTCAAACTCGTCTCCTTATAGACCAAAGATGAATGGTGCTGTCGAAGCTGCAAACAAGAATATCAAGAAGATTATCCAGAAGATGGTAGTCACTTATAAGGATTGGCATGACATGCTTCCTTTTGCTCTGCATGCATATCGTACAGCAGTAAGGACATCCACTGGAGCTACGCCTTACTCATTAGTATTTGGGATGGAGGCGGTGATGCCTTTGGAAGTAGAAATTCCATCTCTGAGAGTACTAATAGAATCTGAGCTAGAAGAAGCTGAATGGGCTAAAGTGAGGTATGAGCAGCTAAACATGATAAGTGAGAAGAGGTTGACTGCAATTTGCCATCACCAGCTGTACCAAAGAAGGATGGGCAAAGCATATGACCGGAAAATTCGACCAAGGGAATTCAAAGAAGGGGATCTTGTACTACGAAAAATCTTGCCATTACCAAGTGAAGACCGAAGCAAGTGGGCACCAAACTATGAAGGCCCATATGTAGTGAAGAAAGCATTCTCCGGAGGAGCTCTGTTGTTAACTAGGATGGATGGAGATGATTTACCTAGGCCTGTGAACTCTGATTCTGTGAAAAAATATTATGTATGATGGTTTCATCCAATCAAATCAATAAAGTTTTGGCCAGGAAATTCTCTTTGCATTATACCTCACCAAAAAAAAAACCCATGCATGATCTCAATGACTCAACAATTTGATCTTTCAAACTTTTTTACAGGAGAATCCATTCTTCTTAAATGAGGTTTTAAAAGAACTGATTTTGTTTGTGATTTCAATGAAATTAATCAATGATTTGTTTGGAATAATGTTCAGAACAATTCCTTTGAAAGAGATGACCAAACAAATCAAAACATGCAATTGGAACATCACCCAAATTATGTCTTAGATCCACATTTTATCAGCATGAATAATGGTTGGTAGTACATTAGTTTGTCATGGACTCGCAAAACATGGTATCTTACAAATCCAAAGCATTACTTTGGATATGGACAAAGTTTATTGGTTTTAACTGATCTTACTTGAAATGAGGAAAGGCCATCTTTGATATTCTTTTCACTTTCTTTAAAATTATCCTTTGCAGTCCCAATTTGAGCTGAGTCTATTTAAAGCCTTTTCTTTCATGAGAACCTTAACTAAGATCACACCCTACACTAGGGGGCAAAAAGAGAAATATGATTAAGGAAATTGTCTTGAAGGCATGTGAGCTTATAAAGAAAGTCTGACAACAAAGAATTCAATTAAATTCCAAACAATTGAGAGAATTCCTAACAAATATGGGAATAACAAAAAGAAAACAGAAGTTCCTCATTTGGAATATTTAGCATCATTTTTGTTGTCAAGGTAGCAAAAGAAAATGCCAAGACAAGATAATAGTGATCTATAGTTTATAAGCCCTTAAACATTTTTTTGAGCTTATGGAATACTCTTTCTTTTATAGCCTTGAGCCATAAAATACATTACGTGCCTTTGAAGTCCTTTCTAATCAAGTAAGCAACCTGGATCCATAAACGGCGTTCTCAAAATATAAGAGACTTTTCCATAAAGAGTCATGGCGTAACAAATAATTACTCATTATTATTCATGCTGTTAAAAAGTGTTTCTAAAACTAAAAGGCAAATTGCTTCTTTTGTCTCAAAATACCTTCAAGCAATCGCTTGAACACTTTGAAAACCAAAGCAGAAGGTCATCTCATCACTTACCTTCATCTGAGATTACTTTTACCAAGAGATTTGACATAAAGCCCCAGAATTGCCTGAACATTGTTATAAACAGACATTGAGAGTTTCAGTTTTCGAGAACAAAACAGATCTTTTGAAAAATCATTTTTGGAAAAAGGTTTTCTTTGTAAGAAAAATGAGCATATAACACATTATGAGGCACCATTAGAAAATCAGAGATTCTAATGACAACAAGAGCAAAGGAGGAAATGAAATGAGGCAGTTAATTCTCCCAGGGGGCAGAGAAGCGGTTACCAGATCTGTAATGGCACAAAGAAATTTGCTTCCCTAGTGGAAAATACACGTGATAAACTGTGGGCTTCTTCTAGCATGAGGACTGAAATATTATGATGTCCAGTATCTATGAAAAGAGATTGTTGACTCTTACAATATGATCAGTTAGACAACAAGATAACTGATACATCTTCAGTACGAGAAATGCAGATGAAATCCCAGGACAATGTTGGGCCACAGAGAAGCTGATTCTCTCAGTGAAGTTACCAATAGAGAAACGTGCAGTGACTGTTGGGAAACTCAAACAATGCTTATCTTAGAAAATGGACAACATGGGTCAGCTTGAGTAGACTTGAAGTACGCGTAAATCAAAAGAGCTCACTCAACGTCAAAACCCTCAAACAAGATGAACGGGGATCTATATTTCAAAAACAGGTAAGATGCATTGCATATCATCTCACTTCACAAGCATCGCATATTCGTTTTGCAGATATCTCTCGAAACAAAACTCCTCACGGGATCCAACGAGACAAAGATGAATTGAAGTTCTTTAAATCATATCAAATGTGGCAATTCCATAAAAGCAAAATTCATGAATAAAGACGAGAAAGATGGATTTTTATTCATGGGCATAATGGTTTACAAGTACAAACGTTAAACACTGCGAGGACGATTAGGGATATTTTCAGCTCGTTGATGATCCATCATTACTCGAAATTCCTCAAACTGGTTAATTATGCGTTCCATCTGTTCCTCGAACTCGAGGTGTCGTGTGTTAACATAGTCCCTCCAAAAGTCAACACGTGCATTGAGCTCTTCGTTTCTCCTCTCTAAGTCGTTTCTGTAACGTCTCTCATCATGGAGCCTTTTCCTTAAATTCTCAATCTGATTATGGAGCTCAGGAATTTGAGTATTCAACTCAAGTCTTCTGGTATGAAGACGCTCCGCCATGTTCACCAAAGATGAAGTAGCTCTGATACTGAGAGCAAGTGACTGATTCACTGCTTCAATATCGGTCCTGGCTGCCAGTATTAATTCATCACGAGGAAGGAGCATGTCCCTAGCCACGGCTACAGCAATATCTTCATTGTCCATTACAGTATCCTCTATTGTAACTGGACGACCATTCACTTCAAAAGTAGTACGCCAAACTACAGGCTCTGCCGCAGGAGCAAGGTTTGGATTAGCATTGGAAGAAGAGGAAGACATGGTTAAAACTTCAAAAGTTGAGAACTCTGAGAGTATTGAAAATGTGAGAAGTTGATGATTTCTTTTGCCCAATACTGCGTGATTTATAGGGAATTTGCTCCTGCCATCATTTTCAATAGAAGATCAAATCCCAACCGTACATACAGGACTTCCTTGAGAAGCTTTCCTGATCCATTCACAACTCAGATCTCAGCTGTACATATAAGACTTTCTTGAGCGTCGTCTTTGAGATTGATTTGCAAATCAGATCTCAACTGTACATGTAAGACTTTCTTGAGTGTTATCTTTGAGATTGATTTGCAAATCAGATCTCAGCTGTACATATACGACTTTCGTGAGAAGCTTACATCATCTTTGAGATCGATTTACAGATCAAATCTCAACCGTACAGGTATGACTTCCTTTAGAAGTTTTCATTAACCCTAAAGCTCATTCACTTTCAAGCATTTTATCATCGGGCAGGTCGCCTGGAACAATTAGACCACTTGCGAGTTCTTCGTATTTTATCATCGGGCAGGTCGCCTGGAACAATTAGACCACTTGCGAGTTTCCTCGTATTTTATCAATCGGGCAGGTCGCCTGGAACAATTAGACCACTTGCGAGTTCGTCGCATTTTATCAATCAGGTAGGTCGCCTGGAACAATTAGACCACTTGCGAGTTCGTCGCATTTTATCAATCAGGCAGGTCGCCTGGAACAATTAGAGCACTTGCGATTTTCATCGCATTTTATCATCGGGCAGGTCGCCTGGAACAATTAGACCACTTGCGACTTTCATCGCATTTTATCATCGGGCTGGTCGCCTGGAACAATTAGACCATTTGCGAGTTTTCTCGCATTTTTTTCATTTATCGGGCAGGTCGCCTGGAACAATTAGACCATTTGCGAGTTTTCTCGCATTTTTTTCATTTATTGGGCAGGTCGCTTGGAACAATTAGACCACTTGTGAGTTTCCTCGCATTTTTTTTTCATCGGGCAGGTCGCCTGGAACAATTAGACCACTTGCGAGTTCATCGCATTTTATCGGGCAGGTCGCCTGGAACAATTAGACCACTTGCGAGTTTTCTCGTATTTTTTTTTCATTTATCGGGCAGGTCGCCTGGAACAATTAGACCACTTGCGAGTTTTCTCGTATTTTTTTTTCATTTATCGGGCAGGTCGCCTGGAACAATTAGACCACTTGCGAGTTTTCTCGCATTTTTTTCATTTATCGGGCAGGTCGCCTGGAACAATTAGACCACTTGCGAGTTTTCTCGCATTTTATCATCGGGCAGGTCGCCTGGAACAATTAGACCACTTGCGAGTTCATCGCATTTTATCGGGCCGGTCGCCTGGAACAATTAGACCACTTGCGAGTTTCCTCGCATTTTTTTTCATTTATCGGGCAGGTCGCCTGGAACAATTAGACCACTTGCGAGTTTCCTCGCATTTTATCATCGGGCAGGTCGCCTGGAACAATTAGACCACTCACAAAATTCTTTGCTTTCTTCTTCACTATCGGGCAGGTTGCCTGAAACAATGAGACCACTTGCGAGTTTCCTCGCATTTTATCATCGTGGTAGTCAAAAAAAAAAAAAAAACCAATGTTGAAATCACTCTCATGTATTGCACAGACGGGCCAGTTCAAAAAACCAATGTTGAAATCACTCTCATGTATTTCACAAACGGGTCAGTTCACAAAACCATTGTTGAAATTACTTTCATGTATCCCCCAAAACCATTGTTGAAATCACTTTCACGTATTTCACAAAACCATTGTTTAAATCACTTTCATGTATTTCACTAAACCATTGTTGAAAACACTTTCATGTTTTTCACTTGGGCAGGTCGCCTAAAAGAATAGACCAACTGAAAATCTGTATATTTTTCAATAACACCATCGTTTTTCTTTACAAAACTTACTATGCAAAGTCAAAAGAAAATGAATTTTCCAGTGCCTTTGCACCGTAAGCATTGTAAAGAGGGGGCAACTGTTGTAACCCAATTTTGGATTCACCAAGATTTTTCTGAATGTTATTTTATTTCTATTATTATTTATAAAAATCCAAAAAAAATTAAGAAAAAAGTTTAAAATTCAAAAAATATTTTTCTCGAGTCAACCGCATATTTCCATCAAAACCAAGTCCACCGAGTTAAACCATGTCGACGAGTTTTAAAAATGAGTTCCGGGCTGTTTCCGGTCAAAAACGTCATTTTCGACCAAAACCGAGTTCATCGGGTCAATACGGGTCAAACCATGTCGACCAGGTTTAAAAATGAGTTCCGGACTGTTTCGGGTTAAAAACGTCATTTCTGACCAAAACCGAGTTCACCGGGTCAACACGGGTCAAACCATGTCGACCGGGATGAAAAATGAGTTTCGAGCTATTTTTGGGTCAAAACCATTATTTTTCGGTTAAAACCCGGTTTACCGGGTTGATACCTATCAAATGTTTTTGTGTTAGCGGTTGAAACTGGCTTTTTATAATACTGATTTGAATTTTTAATTTTATCTATATAAATATTTATTATTATATATAATAAAACAAGAAAAAAAAAAACAAATAATAATAATACAAGTCAGCAGAGTAGTTGCATGATTGGCGGGGCAGTTGGCTGAGTAGGTGAATTATGAACGGAGTAGGTGCTCAGCTGTCCCCTTAGTGGCTATAAATAGCCACCGAAGATTAGGGAGAAAAGGGGGGGGAGAAAAAAAGAGAAATAAAAGAAGCAGAAAAGAGGAGAAAAAATTGTAACACTGTGCATGTTTTTTTTTAGTTTTCTTCGCCAGAGTAGGATATTATTTTAAAAAAAAAACAATTTGAAAAATACCAAATATATCCCGACTCATCTCAGCCATTGAATTAATTCAAGATTTAATCCCATTGCGCCACGACATCCGGTGCACCGAGCTTGCGGTGCACCGCGCCACACAGGATCAAAAACCAGACAATCTGGGCCGTCCGATTAACCTGCAGATCTAGCCAATCACAGCCATCCGATCGTTTCATCCAAGATCCAACGGTTACATCCTTCAGCGGCACCGGTACATCATACACGCGTCCGCACCGTAGTAAATCTCAGAGCATCTCTCTCCTCTCGCCGGCGACTTTCTCTCTCTCCTCCGATCTCCCATCTCCGGCCGTATCAAGCCTCCGAAACACCACAGAAAGGTTCCTCACATGCTGTAAAGTAAAACCCCGGTGGTTTTAATCGTTGTCACCGCCTCATCTGGCCGGCAAAAGGCCGCGATCGTCGCCGGCCACCGAAGCTTCAAGTCGTCGATTCTCCCTCGTCAGCCATCAACGTCCGTCGAGACCACCACCAACAGAATCATCGACCTCAGATCTACCAGAACCGACCATCGGTTGGCCAGAAATCTCGCCTGAAAATCTCGCCGCCACCAACAGTAGCCACGCGTGAGCCACACGCGCCGCCAGTGGCTTTTTCGTAAATTTCTGATAAATCCGAGGGTATTTCAGTCTTTTACCTATACTGTGGCGCTCAAGTAATTTTTTTTAGATTTCTATCATTTTTGTTATTTTGTATATAAATTTTCTTGCATGTTGTAAAATAAAAAAAAAATAATAAAAAAAATATATAACAACGCGGGTCCAACACCCATCCTATCGGGTTATCGTTCGTGGGTCCAAAGCTCCAAATCTCAAATATGGGATACCCATTTCTCAACGATATAAAAATAATTTTATAAACAAATACTGTTCGTCGACACGTCTCTTTTTCATAAAAGGACCGATGTCAAAAGTTTAAATACCAATATGGATTATATCCATAGTTTTTTTGGTAACTTAGACGTAAATCTCCTTTTTAGGGTTAAACGTCAATATTTTAGACAAGTCTCCTATTTTTAGGGACTGATGTCATTTTTTAACGTGTCTCCTATTTTTAGGGACCGACGTTAACTATTTTAAAAAAACAAAATTGCAAATAAGCTCAAAATATAATAGCATTTAAATCAAATAAAAAAACACACAAGTAAGGATAACCTTTCTTTTGAAAGGATGTTTTAAGGGTGGTGTCTACCTTCCCTTAATCATAACTAACCCAATACCCGAATCTTTGGAACCAGTGTCTAATTTGGGATTTCTAGTTCCCTCAAATTACTAGATGGCGACTCCAATAAAATTTTCATTTCCCCCAATTAAACAAATCTTTTTTCTTAAATAAACAAAAAACGAGGAGCCGTCGCCCGACGTCGTGTATCGACAAGGAGCACTAGACTTAAATATGCATGCATAAAAGAATTCGATTAGGAATTTATGTCTAATTCATAAGTTTTAAGTTAGAGTTAATAATGAAATGTGTGGGAAATGAGAAATTCATTTTTATTTGACGTAATATGAATATAAATGAATGAAAATAACTTGGAATATACACAAATGAAGCGGAAAATCCTAGTGTTATTGAAAAGAGTTAGTGCTGACCATAAAAGGAAAGAGTTGAGGAAACTAAAACAATAAATAAATGTTATTTGTTTATACTAATTATAGCATGTGTTGTGATGTGGAGAATGGATTGAAAAGAAATGAAAATTTTATGTTTAAAAGGTAATGAAGATGTTGTTATACCTTAAATTACCACCATTGGAACTTTGCATGAATTATTAAATTTTGAGTTGTGTTGAATAATGTTTCGAGTAAGAAATGATAAAGAAAATGAATATGTTTTTTTCAGAGAGTTTTGATGATTTCTTGTAGGATGTAAAATGGACAAATTGATTTATTAGGGTGTTGTGTTTAATGATTTTATAAGGCGTAAAAGATGAAAGTTTTGGTAATAGAATTTTTATTACGAGCTAAATTGTTATTGAAGATTAAGATGTAAGGTGAACTTACATTGAATTACTAAATGAGGAATGATGTGTATACTTGTAGGTACATAAGAGGTTGTTGGAGCAGGACCCCAGGTTGAAGAGGTAGGACCTTTGCTGAGCAATAGGTAAGAGATTGAATCATCTCCTATAAATATGTTAGAACTATTAATAATAATTCATTTTAGTTTTTGTAAGAACAAAATTAGAAGTATTTGGTTACATGAGAAGTGAGATGAATATGAAATGGATTATGAAATTGACTAGCACTCCTTGTATTACTACATACATCAATTTGATTGATGACCAAGAATATATAACTAATTATTACTTGGTGTAGTACTAAAAATATCAATTTGCTAGATGATTGGGAAAATAAAAGTGACTAGTACTCATTGTAGTACTAAAAATGTCAATTTAGTTGATGACCAAAATATGAATTGATTCTACAAAGAAATAAAAGATAATGGTTTAATAATTGGTTGACTATGTATAAATTAAGTAGCACACTTTCTTATCTTGTTATATCATATTGTAATTAATGTTAATTGTTATAAACTAAATTGTTTGCAGGATTTTTGCAAGCTTGTGAAGTGCAGTAAATCACTTTTGTCATTTTGTTACTAGATATTAAAGTTATAATTAAAGAAAATGTAAACTCCTTTTGTAAATTTAAAAATGTTCTTTTAGTATATAAGTAAATTTTAATAGTAGAATGCATGTATCAACTAAATTTATTAAACAATAACTTTAGAGATTCTTAAATTAAAAATGTATGAGATTTAAATTACAATTCTTTTATCTAAAAATAAATTATTATTGACTTACTAGGTGATAAATATGTTATAATTATTTATGGAAGAATGAAACAATGGATAGAAAGAATAGATGTTATCTATTGTTGCTAGTTTTAAATTGTAAAATTTGATCTAGAATGATTGGATTAAGTAATTGAAAATTAAATTTAAACTTAGCATCAATATGAATAACCTGGTATAATTCAAGGTAAAAGAAAGAATCTTACAAAATGAGTTGGTAAAGAAGTTGTAAAGTTAAGAACTTAAGTGCTACAGTATAAGTTAGTAAATGATAAATATAAAAAAAATATTTCAATTATGTTCAAATTGGTCAACCAATTGGATTTATCAATTGATTCAGTCGACTATTTGATTTATTGAATAGTCAAAATTATTATTATCTCAATCGATCGATAGAACCGATTGACTAATTAATCTACTAGTAAGAGAAATTATAAAAATATGAAAGCGATCGATTGATCAAATTATCGAGTCGAATTAATTCGATCAACCATTATCATTGATAATGTGGGTTGTTATAAATAAAATAATTACAACTTCTGTGTTTATCCATTTTCGTGTGTGTGTGTGTGTGTGTGTGTGTGTGTGTGTATAGTGCTGAAGGGATTTTGTTTGTAGAAAGTAATGGTTATGAAGAAGAAAAGGTGAGACTTGGAATACATGTTAAAAGAAGATAATTTGTTCTCACATTGTTGGCTTTTCATCCCATAGTTATCAGACCCGATTTGGAGGTTGACCCAGCCAAGGAGCCGAGTATAGGGTTACATAGGTTGACACGAATCAACCTGAGTCATCTCGGAAAAATAATTTTTTTTTTGAAATTTTAATATTTCATATAAAAAAAATTAAGAAACAATTAATGTGAATATGAGTTATACATGTTATAAATAATGAAGTTTAAAAGATTATTTCAAAAGGTTTTTTATTCTATATTGAAAAAGTATTATGTTAGTATATTATCCTTTTAAATTGCATTATTTAAACAAAATTTTTTTTTTATCTCATATTAAAAAAACATAATTTTTTTCTTGTGAATATATAATATATATTAAAAAAATTAAAATTTTTATCTTATATTGAAAAAATAAAATATTCATGTAGTATTTATATAATGAACTTTGAAAAGGGTTAATAAACAACAAAATATATATATATATATATATATATATATATATATATATATATATATATAGGGGTCTTTGGCCAGGAGAAAAAACACATTTTAAAAAAAAGGGTCTCAACCAGGTTTTGCCGGGTCATCCAAGTCACGGGTCAATCGGGTTTCACCGAGTTTTTGCTCATCTAGATGTTTTACCTTACCTGTACTGGTCTAGCAATCGGGTTGACCAGATCCTGGGTCGACCCGTCAAGCCGGTTCGATTTTAATAACTTTGTTTCATCCTTCTATTGGCAGTATTCCTCTGAGGAGCAATTCAAAGAATTAAATTTAATCCAAAAACAATTCATGATGAGATTGCATTTGATAATTAACATAAATACTAAATAATTCGGGGTTTTTTCTACATATTTTACTATTCATATGAACAAAAGCACCTTAATTGTTTTTTTAAAACAATTCACCTTAGAATTAGGATTGGAATTGTGGAAAAAATCAAATAAAAAAATAAAAAATAAAAAGCAGAGAAAATACTTGACTTACTCTAAATTTTAAATAATTTTTATTTTAATTTAAAAGTTTATGTGATTCATTTTCCAGCCCTTAGGCTTCGAAGAAAAGAAAGAGTCATTAGAAAATGCTGAAAGAGAGATAAAATAATCGGTTGTTATGATTTTGACAACTAAAATGACAAAGCTTGTTGTCAATGAGTTCTTTTCGACGAGGGGAGTTCAATGATGATGGGTTTCTTACAAGCATGCTTGAAAAGAAGATCGAGTTTTTTTTCTTTTTCAAATTGGTTGGTTTTAGTTTTTTTTTTTTGGATGATTTTGGGGTGTTTTAAGGTTGGTAAGTAATATAGGAAGGTTTTTATGATATTTATTAAGTGTTTTTGGATGAAAATAATTTTAAAAATAAATTTTTTAAAAGAACGGACACTACTTTGTTCTTTTTGGCAAATAATATATTATACATTAGAGCATTTTCGAGTCACCTTTTGTGTCCGAAAAATCATTGTTTGAGTTCTTGGATTCTAAAATTCATTTTCTAATTTATTTTCATCTAAAAGCATTTAAAAAACATCAAGAAAGATATTTTTAACATTAAAGCACTCATCAATTCGTTCAAAAACTCAAAATTAAATCAAATCAAAATGAAATTCATGAATTTTGATTTATTTTTTTAGAATATTTAAAGGGCAAAACCTCCTCTATTGAACTCACTTCTCTAACACAAACCAATAGATACCAAGTTCTATCTTTTTTTATAGTTGTATATGCTCAATCATAAATTTTCTATCTCATTTTTTTTTATATTGATTTTATCTCTCTTCGCTTAACATTTAGAGACAAAAACGTGATATGAATAAAGTTTCGAATCAAATATAAAAACCTTAAACAACAGAGATAAAGTATATGTAATATGAAACTTGAAGGCCTTTTAAAAAGTATTTCTGTTTTTTTTTATATTAATTATGGTTCTTGTTTTTTTAATTTTCTACTATAATCTAAAATTCTATTATATCAATTCAAATTTTAATTTAACATTGAAATACTATATGACACATCAAAGATATAAGAACATGTAAATAGAAACAAATCTTAATGCATAAAACCATGTCAATATAACTTACAAGGATGAAATTAAAAAAAAAAAGTTCAATAACTAAAATGCAAAAAATATTTAGGACCTAAAACATAAAAATGTAACTACAAACAATGATAGTTTATGCATTCTATTTGAGTGTATTAAATCTTTTAATAAATTTAATTGCTTCGAACTTATTTTTAAACATAGAATCATTCTTTGACATATTTGTTTTAGATATTTTTATCTAAATTAATGAAAATACTCATGTAAAAAACTCAAATCCAACATGATTTATTAAAAGTATATGAAAAAAAATATTTTTAAGAATGTGGCAATTCTTCTTCTTTTTATTGTTTTAAAAAATTATTTTGTTTTAATTAATCATGTTGAATTTTAATTTTCCATCACCACTATATTTGTTAATTTGAATGAAAATATTTTTGATAATGATGGATTGAAAAATGATAAAATAAAAATAAAAATAAAATGAGAGTAATTAAATTTATATAAACAAGTCATAAAGAAAATGTGAATAGACAAATTGAATTAATTTCTTCTCAAAATGGCCTGAATTTTTTTAAATATAGAACCCTTTGTTTCACCTGCTTCTAAACTTTTCTCTCTCAATTTTTTGGGCCAATCCCGTCTGTTCATGGAGTCCACAGCCTGATCAGGGGAATAAAATAAATATATAAAAAAAGAAAAGAAAAGAAAAGAAAAGAGGAGTACTATTTTAAAGCACCAGAGGCTAAGCAGCTTGGTAGTGGTCGGTCACCCAAAATATGTAATCCTCGTTGAAACCATGGTCTGTCACATGTTGCAAGACATTCCAAGACGTTCAAGCACCTCGAAGAAAGAAGAAGAAAGAAATAAATAAATAAATAAAGGAAGACGATGATCTTGACATCCTAGAAAAGCTTCACTCACAAAACAGATCATCCTTGGACCATGGTCTTCATGCTATATGTCTTTCAACTCGCGTGGTGTGTATGTCTTAGAAATGTTGAAAAGACAAAAGGGTCAAAGTCCAAATATAATAATAAATTTCTTCTATGCAGTGTAATTAGCCTATTACGCGTTGCTATCTAAGACTAAAATTAGCTGTAAGTTTATTCCCCTCTTTACCGCATTATATATATACAATACTCCCTCCTTGTCTGTCAATTGCCCTTCGAGACTAATCTATCCTCTCTCCCCTCCCTCTCTTGCATACTAACCCAGAACTCAAGCTCCAATCGAGCCTCTCTCGCTAAATTCTTTATATTAGAGAAGGAAATGGATGCTCAGGCAAGAAAGCATGGTTATGCAGGAGCTGAAAGTGAAGATCAGGGTATGGGCGTTAGGAAGGGACCTTGGACTATCGAAGAAGACTCCTTACTCGCTCGTTACATCACCATCCACGGTGAAGGTCACTGGAATTCTACCGCTCGCTGTGCAGGTTAATATCGCATATGAAACATAGAACTTGTTTTTTCTAAGCATAATAATTTTCGTGGGAATAAAGATTTTTATCAGTTCTTCATTGATTTTAGTGCTGATTGATTAGAGTATATATAACTATAAATATGCAGGGCTGAAGCGGACCGGTAAAAGCTGCAGATTAAGATGGTTAAACTACTTGCGCCCAAATGTTAGACGTGGAAATATAACTCTTCAAGAACAGCTCCTGATTCTTCAACTCCATTCTCGCTGGGGCAATAGGTATATATATTGGGGTACCTTTTGTGATATAATTACACAATTTGTTCTGCTATGAAGCTTTCTCTAATCAATAATGGATTATGCTTGAAATAATTTAGGTGGTCGAGAATAGCGCAGATGTTACCAGGCAGAACAGACAATGAGATAAAAAACTACTGGAGGACCAGAGTTCAGAAGCAGGCAAAACAGCTTAAATGTGATGTTAATAGCAAACAATTTCGAGATACCATGCGTTACGTTTGGATTCCCCAACTAATTCAAAAAATAGGAGCAGAATCTGAATCTCCCATGGATCAACCCACCATCAGCCCTCCCACTAACTATTCCAGCCAGATTGATATCCCAGTTGCTGCAAGTGAATCCGGGTCGGATTTGATAGACCCGAATTTCATGCCCGACATATCGGTCAGTAGTACTTTGTCAGACTCTTTGGATGCCCAGCTTTCTCCCTGGTCGGACCTGACTGATTATCAAAATCCACCCTGTGGTCAGTACTATTCAGATAGTATGCAAAACGGGTCTGGTTTATTCCCGGAAAATGATTCTGGTTCATTCCCGGAAAATGATTCTGGTTCCTGGGGTTGGTGCCAGGATGGAGTCGATATGCAAGGCATGGAGCAGGAAAGATATGGTTTCATAGGCGGTGGCGACTCATTGGATCAGAGCCTGTGGAACGAAGAGAATATCTGGTTCTTACAACAACAGCTAATGTGATCATCGTGATATACATTTATATGGTGTGTGTACATAGATGAACGTAGCAAAATCAATAAAGTGCATCGATTATAAATGAGAGCAGTGAACGATCGCTTATTCTTTAGATTTTTCTACAGGTCCAATTAAGAGGATCTTTTTATGAACAATTAAATTACTAATTATTTCTCTCAGTTGAGGTCACAGCAGTAAGTTCTTTGTTACTTGAATTTGGTCTGCAATAAGATCTTTATCATATGACTAGCAACAGTTATCTAAGTTGATACTATCATGAAAAGAAACGAAGTGATATTCATGATCACAGCCATACTTTGCATTAGTGGCAGAGGCCGGGCCCCATGCTTGAAGGACGAGGTTTCGATCGAGCCTCGTGTGGAAGTTTGAACTTAGCCCCGTAATGAAGCACGAGGGAAATAAATCATTTTTTTAAATTCACACAAAAAAAAATAACTCTATCTAGAAAATATTTAGAAAATTGCATGTAACATCTGTACTTGTGAATCACATATATATTCTATGACTCATAAAAAAATATGGGTTAGGCTGTTTTTCTAGCCTTTCAACTTACTGATATTAAAAACTAACTCAACAATCTATTGTTCAACACTTAACACAATTAAAAAATAAACATACTTATCAATTTAGAAGTTATCAAAACTCACAATTCATAATTAAATGCAATTAACTAACATAACATTCTATTAAATTTAAACTAAATTCATAATTCTTATAACATTAGAACATATAATTTAACTGCATTTGAAATTACCATAGCTTATGGACAGGCATACATTACCCTAACTCATACAGCTTGTGGATGAGTCTATAACTCTTATGGAGGGGTCAGTGCCAAAATCGATCCAACTTGTAAACAGGTTCGGAATGCTTATAGATAGGCTTGAATCTCTCGTGAATGAACCTACCTCCCCAACTACATGTCCTTGTTCACGAAAAGCGATTTCATCATCCACCGATGCAACTTTGAGACGCTCAATCTCCCTAACTTTTTTAAGTCCACCACAACACAAATTAAATGTATTGTTAGCAAGGACACATCTCATCTCAATTGACTCCTTCTTGAAGTGTGGTTATTACTCTTCATACCTCCTCCCATATTAAATAATGCATCTAATATATACATAAAAAATAACACTTGTCATCTACAATATTATGAACATGATATTTAATAAATGTTATATAAAAGAACTATTGCATACTAATTGATTTTATCTTGAATAACACTACTTAGAATGTATTGGATTATATGGATGCCTTGAAAAATATGACCATTTAGGTGTAATTAATAAACCATCATGATATGGGCAAATACCATCTCATATAGTAACTAGATCAATTATCGGATGTAGCTCCATAATCACTCTTGGCATATCAAATATTTAGGTAAACTGCATGAATCACCAACCAATTTCCTTTCCACTTACCATGATGATTGATATTATAAAACTCGTTACTAGTATCCATATAATTGGGAATGTACTAAGACAATCCAAACTATTGCATTACCCGATTAGGGCAATGTTTATCAATGATATCAAAATAATACAATGAGACTTGTGCTAGTTATAATTCAGCTCCCTCTCGGCATATCGGTGAGATTGCTAATATCAAATCCTTAGTATGAAGCATCCATGGAACCTATCGAGACATGAAAGATATTTATTAGAAAAAAAACCAATAATAAAAATTAATATCACAAAAACATATAAAAATAATTTTGTTTACCATACCTCATAAGGCTATTGTGCATCCAACTCGTCCTGATAAAAATGATAGACATGAGGATTATTTAAAATAAAATGTCTAGCCCACACAATCTGACATAAAAAGCCATAAAGTTAGTACATCATGTAATTTATAAATGTCACATATTATTCAAGATTTATTAAATTTTATTATTATCGAGCTCCTATAGAGAACTGCCTTCCTATTACACTGTCGAGCATACTTTTCCCCAAATTCTCTAGATAATCGATATGAAGATGCTCTCATAACAAAGATAAATGTATTTACATTGGTTTTTTTATATTATCATTTAAAAATAATTAATACTAACAAAGGAAATTTATCACTGAAGAAATTTAAAATAATAGTAAACAACCAGCTATTTGTGTCTTTTATTTCATACATGCTTTACATAACTGTCAGCATAGGTATGTGTTCTTGATCTTGCCGTATTAACAAGTAGTAAGTAGGGATAGTTGGAGGCCATAATACCTTATGGCTTAAGAACTCTTTAATATGCATTTCGCTCAATAAAATATTTATCTAAGTTAAAAAAGGTTGTCTGCATTATAGCCCTTACATACAAACCACATATATCTTTCAATATATTATTAAAAACCTTTGAAAAGTTGGTGGTCATATTGTTATAATGATGACAACCATCATCTAGAGTGCTCAATTCTCTTTAGATCCAACTTTTAACCATTCTTTGATTGTATTATTCATCTACATCATATCATCATACAAAATGTTAAACTGGTGTTTTGTAGGTTCTTGACACATCTTATACAACATATTCTTTAAGGAAACATTTTCTTAACCTAGTGTTGAAGTTATTGATAAAGTATCTTGAATAATAACGATGATACATAATTGGCTCGGGAAATATCCATGTTGTGGATTTCTTGATCATCATATGTTTATCTAATATAATGCACAATCTGATGTGATCATAAGTGATATACCCATGAAGCAAATATAAAAATCATCTTTAACTATTGTTCATCTCTTCTTGGACCATAACAAAACACGTTTGATAAAATCTTATTATTTGCATCATAAGTAACAACGATCAACAATTTTGTCTTATACTTTCCATATAGGTGAGTGCTTTCAATACTAGTAAGAGGATAATAATTTTGAAACCATTATTTGAAGTTCTAAATGTCTAAAATACTCTCCTAAATATTGCTTTATTACCATCAACCATACCTGGATTTAATTCTTTTAATGCATATAAAATTCTAGGCACTATTTGAAAGGATTGCATGTGCATACCAAACAACCACTTCAATATTTTATGTTTAGCTATCCACGCCTTGCAATATGAGACAAGAAGCCCATAATCCCTATGTATACCAGCTTGAATATTTGTAACACCCATACTTATATTGTCTTTCACAATTGTCAATGTCGCGAGTGGGGGGAAGGGGGGGCATCTTAATGATCTGAGTAGGTGAAAGGGGCTAAAAATAAAAAAAAGAGTCGCCACCTAGTTTTATGGTTACGAGAAACCCTAATTAATTTTTAAAGAGTTTTGGATAGAAAGAGGTTATGCTTAAGGGAAGATGACAATCATCCTAAAATATCATACCTAAATAAAGTTGATTGTTGTTTAATTTTATGATAAAATACCTATTATACATACATGTTAATATTTTTTTTCTAAAATAACTACATATTTTTATTAGAGATTAAAATTCCTAGCATAGTGATTTAGGATCTACGATTAACAACAAAACCACCTCCTCATCTTTTTTTTTTTTTTTAATTATGGGAGGGAAGATAGAAAATAATAATTAATGGGGACTTGAGTTTTGAATTGTTTTCTTTAATTACTCAATTTATATTAACCCATTATAAATTAATGATTTTACCAAGCATAACCATCATAAATAGCCACTAGTGTTTCAACCAATTCAATGAATATAAACAAGTATAATTGAATACAAAAATAAGTGTAGACAACTTCTTCCTTTTCTTGCAATGTCAGTAATCTCCATCAAAGACCGAAGATTAAAAGCTAGAAAGTTGTTGCTAGATTTTCTATGTAATTTAATAGCTTGTATTTTTTTTTTGTTTTATTTATTTGTCTTCTTTTGTTATTTGTTTTGTTTTTTTTTTTTTGAAATAATGTATTCTTTAAATGATATTGTTTAAAGAAAAACTAATTTGGAAAAATAATATTAGACAATAACATTGTTTTTTTCTTGACCTTGGATTCCAAATTAATTAAACTTTCTCTTCTTTAATATGTAGGATCTCTTTCAATACTTTTTCAATTTTTCTTGATTCTTTTTTTATTCTTTTGCATATTCTTCCCCTAATATTTTTTAGTCCCTACTTCTCTTAGTCCCTTGTTCTCTCTTTCTTTTTATTTAACTCCCTAAACTCTCTTCTTCTTTTTTTCTTTTTTTCTCTTTTTTTAATTATCATGATAAAAAATAAATAAATAATTTTAAATTTTTTTTTTTTGAAAATATAAATTTTTAATAACATATAGACAAATTAGGTGTAAAAAATAGGTTATGGCAATCAACATAACCTCAACAATGAGACATGAGCCAATTTGATGGTGGCTTCACAAAAACAATGGATTTTGATATGTATATGCCCTTTTTAGTTTTGAGATCTCAAATAAATAAGACCTTTAATGATACTCTCCACATATATATATATATATATATATATATATATATATATATATATATATATATATATATATATCAGTTCTTGAATGCATTGCAACCACACATAAGTTTTGGTTGAACATTGCATATTTCACTGCAATAAATTCTTGATATTACACCACTTGACTATAATAATACATTCAGAGTTATCTTTGAATTTTTTTCTAGTCTCTATTCTATCACTCGGTACACTTGAACTCATATGACTTAAAGCCTAGTCATTTCATGTTGTTTGGGTATACCACTCACATCTTTAAATTTAGAAGCAGGAGGTCCCATTAATTAGTTTCATTTCAACTAACTTAGCATCCTTGTTATCCTTAACTCTATCAACAAGATGATCATTTTCATCAACACTTAGTTCGGATGCTTCATAACAATATGGAAAATTTCATACCCAACCGAGCTTCCATATCCATAATATTTATTGATGATGTCATGTTTATTGCATTACCGCCAAAACTAGAGGAACTAGCTATCCATGATGCTTATGTGGTCCTTTAAGTGTAACTTTGCACCCGAGTGAACTTCATACTAGAAAATTTTTCTCGTTTAGGTTTACTATTTTAGTAGAGCTCTAGAATTTGTAACCCATTATTAATGGCTAACTCAAACATTGAACTCACATTGTCATCACTAAAAACAGGTATACTTGTATAATGAGTTGGATGCACCTAAATTTACATCATCCAAGTAATTTCAACTTTAATTTCAAATATATTTCACTTAATTCGATCAAATAACAATCTAGATTGCTCTGAAGAGACATTTATTGTAGTAGTTAGGAACTTGTTATTGTCTCAATTGGAAGTGATACCGTTGTCGATATTAATAATAATACCACCTTAAAAACGTAATATTCCATTACCACGAAACATTATGTTAAACAACATAATAAACCCTAAGTCTAATTTATCAATATTGCAAATTAATTAAGGTATATAATTTCAACAAAAGTTATTCAACGAAACTCTAATTCATCATTTTCTCCATAAATAATAAAATTATCAACTCAATTGATGTATTTTAGAGCTAATTTACAGAATTTATACCTAATTCAACAAAATCCCTAATTTTACCTAAAAAGCCCTAGCCCTAACCCTAACATAATCGATAACAACCCGAATTCATCATTTTTCTTCATAAATAAAGAAATTATCAATTCAATTGATGTATTTTATAGATAATTAATATAATTTAAACCCAATTCATAAAAATAATAAATTACCCTAAAAAACCCTAGCCCTAAAATAATCATGATAAGAACTTATTGCAAATACTGAAAATTGATAAAGGTTAAGAATGCGATATACCTTTAAATGTTGAAAGTAAGTGGTGGTGGCATCGCTAAATGTCAGCACTGACCAAAATCGACAAGAGACCTGCAAATGAGAAGAGGGTTTATCATTTTGTGGTGGAAAGAGAGAGATGAGGGTGGTGTCGCAATTATAGTGTGGCTATTTTGTGTTGGGGGTTTGTGGTTAGTAATGGTGGCAATGATAATTTAAGCAAAGAGGAGGAAGATCAGATAAATAAGAGAAGAAAGGAAAGAAAAATGAGAGCTATGATTTTTAATCGATGAGATTTTTAGAAATATATTAATATAATAATTTTTTTATAATTTTTTAAGATTTTTTAATATCAACGCATTAAAATAATTTAAAAAAATTATTTTTTTTATTTTTTAAAAAATTAAATTTAACAAACCACTATTAAACATAGCCATGACAACAAGTTAAAATCAAGAGGAGGAAAGTGATAACTAGAAATCACCGATCGAAATGCCATTTCGCAGCCAATTCCACGCGTATGATAAGATTCATAAGTTACACATTATATAAAAGTGTCAAAATCCTCTAGAATAACCCGTACAGATTCCACAGATTCATGAGTTACACATGACGGATGCAATGGCATCATGGATGCCGCAGCCGTATGTTTTCTGCTTTATGAAGATTATCAATTCAACTGTTGGTACAGGCTACCTGGACTGAACCACTAGCTGCCGCAACTCTTGAAACAAAGCTTCACGGAAAAGATCGCTGAAAAGTCTGCTCGCCATCACTCATCTGTTACTCTGCACGTTCCGCAGCCGACTCAAATACTTCAATAAATAATTAAATATACCTCTTTGCAACGAAGACCAACTCAAGGTCAGCTATAAAAATATCATATCATTTATTCTTGGTTTTGACCTTTTACAATCCATGCGAAGTTCCTTTCCAGTCGAGTTTAAGTAGATGCATTCACAAGAAATCGAGAAATAGCTCCCTGAATCCGAGTTCTTGCTGGAGAGCTATGATCACCGGCGAAGCAATTTAATGAGAAATAAAATAACAAATACGAATAAAACAGCAAACGTGAGCCCTTTGTATACACATGCAATGTATGTCTCTTTGACCAATTATTTTGATTGGATTTAAATATATGTTTATAAAGTTATTAGCAAGAACACGTATGAAGATAATGTGGAATAACTCTGGATGGTTATTATTTTATGGTAAAGTGAAGAGTTAGTTGATATATATATGTGGATTAATAATAGAGTTAGTGGCCATGAAATAGTATGACGTGACTCTTGTATTAAAGCACGATTATCGCAAGCACAAACTCTTAGATAAGCAAGATTAAAAAATGTTGATGACTCTTTAATATTTGAATTGTGATTGTTTGATGGAACACGACTCGCATATGCATATATATATATATATATATATATATATATATATCAACAATTTCATTTTACATGCATAATATATGTATGATGTGAATCAAGAATGAAAGAATATGAATAGTTAAGAAATATAAATAAATTCGTCCGAGTTTTTGAATTAGAGTTAATGACTATTTGGAAATATAAACCTGTCGCATGAAAATAATATATTAAAAAAAAATTAAAACAAATTGGGAAATTACTATAGATATACACCCTAAAACAATATTTACTAAATCAGTGTAATGATTTTTTTGCTCCTTCACATGAAAAACTTAACATTAGTTTTTAAGGATATTAAAGTTTTTTTACATAGTCTATTTATTATTTTCAAATAAAATAAAGATAAATAAGCCTTTTTTTTTCATCTTGATTGCACAATGAAACAACCAACCAGAATACACTTGGAAAAAAAAATTAAATATGGTGTCAAGAGGTATTTTTGTATTTTGACAACTTTTTTTTTATTAAGAGACAATTTGATATTTTCACATATATAAAAAATAATAAACAATTAAAATTCACATTAAAACATCAAAAATACCCTTTAAATAATATTTAAACATGAGGTTAAGTAGCATTTTTGTTTTTTCATAATAATAGTTTTGTAATTATAAAGTTAGCTACGAAGCAATTCTAAATTTGGCTAAATAAAAATAAGGTGGGCGCACATGAAGAACCTCCCGGTATTTAGGAGTCCCCTTTCATTATGTCGATGTAAGAGCTGCAATGCCCTCTTTATATTGGTGTGGCGCTTGTCATTGGTGGTTGTCTAGTTTGGCATTTATGAGCCTTTTTTTTTTTTATTCTCTCTCTCATTCCCAAGACATTACAACTTGACCCTCTTGATTATGGTATTTTAACTTTAATTCTTATTCTTTATATTTTTTTTAATTTCACCATTTAATTACAATATTTTTATTTTATTTTCTTATGTCAATTTTAATCCTCATTTTTTTTATTTTTTTCATCATTTTACTAATTTTTTTTTATTTCACCCTTCAATTAAATATAAAATTTATTTGTATTTCAATCATTATCTTCATTATTTTAATTGTTATTTTTTAAAATCATTTTCTATAATTAAAATATTTTTCAATTTCATCCTAAAATATTTAATTGATTAGGGTTTGGATTTTATAGTTTTTCTAGATTAGATGCTTCAAGTCTAATGACTTGAATCATGAGTTTAAAAAATTAACATGATTATTTTTTTAAAAAAAAGCTTTATATCTTTTTTTTATTATTAAATTATTCCAATCATATAATTTAAATTATAAATTTAACAGAATATTTCAGGTAGCCTCCACTCTAATTAATTTACTTGCAGATTTGCGGTTTTAGTGTTGGAAGATTGTATCCAATTTCAACACCTTAATGTTATTATTTCAACAATAAAAAAGTCAAGTCGTACATAGAAGCGTGGAAACCTATGCTCTTACAGACTAAACTCTGAGGGTGACCATCTAATACAGATCTCCGAACACTCATTTACTCACAAAACCGCTTGACGGAGTTCCGGCATTGGTACCATTGAAGTTAACCGTTTAGGTCAAAGATATGTATACCACTTGTAATGTTTGGTGATGTGCATTTGATAGTTTGACTTGGGATTTTTGATGCTGCAGAAGTTTGTCCATACGAAACAATTAGTCTGAGTGGAGGACTAAATAAATTCTAAACAGGAGACTAGAAAAAAAAAATATATATATAGCAGCCAAGAGTTCCTTGTCTCTGACCCCGCGAATCCTTTTATACTTGTACACAAGAAAAAGAAATCCCAATTTTCTAGACGCAGCATAAAATTGCTTAGTAAACTCCAAGTAAACGGTGTAGTGGGTTGGATAAAATTCTGGGCAGCCTCAATTTTTTTTCGTGAGATAAAATGCTGTCATTGCTTACGTTTGCTTGAATAGTGTTATTCTTAAAGAGGCCTCGTGGGGGCACGACTTAATTGCAACTTTTCCTTTCTTTTTTTAACGAGAAAAGTTTAAAGTGAAGAATCTTAAGACAGAAAAAATTGCCAAGTCTCCCAATACAAGGACTAGGATGGATTCTTCAAAATAATGGGTTAATGATTTTATTCCTTAACAGAGGTAAGTGATACAGAACGACAGATAGCATTACGGAAATGGGATGCCCTTTATATCTTAACTAGCTAGGATAATCTGCATCAGAGTGGATATGGATCAACAAATAATTTAATTATTAATGTAAGAATTAATAAATCTATATTGGACACTCGATAACCATCGTGGTTAAGAAATTATTTAATTATTTTTTAATCATAAGGGTTAATTAGTTAATTACACGAAACTACAAGGATTAAGCTGTAGTTGACTTCATTAAGTTTTGGTGAAAATGGAATAGGATTAACGCCAAGAACAGCCGTGCTCTTTCAATAATCAAATCTCCTTTCGAAAACAGGTGGTAGGAATACTATATGAGCCTAGAAGGCACATGTGTTCTTGAGAAAGCATGTACTAAAGGCATAAGAAGATGTTGCGACTTAATTTGGAAGGCCCATGTTTAGTATTTGAAAGGGCAGTAACCCTGACGCTACGAGGACGACTCGTTTGCACTTCTGTAAACGAGTTTTAAATTCTCACCATGTATATAAAACTTGACCTGGAGGTTGATACTGGCCAAGACCAATATCAAGAACTGGGAGAGTTAAAATTAGTGGGTATAACGACCTCGAATTTTTTTTATTTTTTTTCAAAATAGCCTCTACTCCACTCCATACCTGATCACCAACTTCCTCCTTTTTTTTTCTTTTTTTTTTTAATATCCTTTTCAATATATAATAGATCATTGGCCGTAGATTACCAGCAACGTTGCCATCCTGGTCGAACTAAAATTTTCTTGAATGTAAAAATAAAATCTTGAATGTAAAAATAAAATGTTTAGGTGACGGGAAACTTTTTTGCAGTGTCATAAAATCTAATTTAGTTGATGCAAATATGTGGATATAAATATCCTATAAATCCATAGTTAAATCAATATTTTCTCAGGAAAGTTAAATCCAGGCTTGTAAGTGAGCTTGACATAACAATAATCTATAATAAAATAATAAAACTATATAAATCAAACCCCACCTAATACATATGAAGAGAAGCCAATCAATAGCATGAAAGACACCATTACAAAAATTTTGTACAAGAAGTTTTGTTGAAAAGGTTAACCTTCTAGATGCACATCATTTATCCTTGTTGTATGTAAGAATATCATCCAAATAAACAACATCAAATATGTTAATGATAGGTTTAAAGACATTATTCATCATTCGTATTAAAGTACTAGGTGCATTGGAAAAGCTAGTGGCATAATCATTCATTCAAAAAGATCATCCCTTATTTTGAATGTTGTTTCCATTCATCATCAACTTTCATTCTGATTTGACTATAGTTGTTTCTAAAATTAATATTTGAAAAGGTGGTAATACTATGAAGTTGATTGATATAACAAGTCATCTAGCCAAGAAATAGAAAATTGATAGCAAATAGTGTTTTTGCTCACTTCTTGACTATCAATACACATTATCCGTAAGAAAAACAAGAACAACATATGAACTTTTACTTTCCCTTACCATGCTCTTCAAAATCAACCCATTAACCTACCTTTGGAACTTTACATGTTTGGTGAGACTCATTATATATACTATATTATTGGGAAGTATATCCTCGAAATGAAATCAATATAATGCTAAATATTCTTTGTTGAATGAAGTTCAAGGAGTATATCTTCAAGAACCACATCATGAAACTCATAAGTAAAGGTTGCAATTTAGAAAACAACTCATTTATTTTAGCATTTTCCTCCTACACAATAGGAGCATAAGCCACATCCACATTATCAACAAGTTTTTTCCATTTCATAATAAGTAACAAAAAAATTTATCATTTATTTAAAAGGTTTGGAAATAAATCCTCGTTTAAAAGGACCTAAAATAATTTTCACACCAATTTTAACAAAAGAATAAGTATTGTTAAAGCATGCATGCTTAACTTTCCCATCATATTTCCATTGACAATCAAGCAATACATGCATTCATAGTAATTACATCATACTAGACTTGTTCACTATTTGTTACCTTTTGTCTACGCTTATTTTCTAACCACCTCAATTTATAGGGATAAAGGTGTGCTTTTATCTTGAGTTGGAATCTGCCCACCATATCACTAAATACAACATTAATGTAAGCACCATTATCAATGATCATGTCATAAACTTTTGTATTTGCGCTAAAACAAAATTATAAAATGCAATAACAAACCGTCTCTCCACTCTCATCATGAAAAAAATTCAAACTTTTATGAATGATAAGCATCTGACCTTTATCATCATAAGTCACTTCATCTTCTTGATTTGATTCATTAGAAAAATCATCTTCTTTAGCTATCTCTTTCTCTATATTAACAATTTTAAAATTTGGATAATCATTGACACTTAAATCACCTTTTTAAATTAGAATTTTAGGAATCAGTTGCTTTAGAACCATCCCCATCACTTTCCTTCTCTAGAGCCTTATAAATGGATTATTTTTTTACTATAATGTTCTTAGAGAATGAAATACCCCTCGATTAGAAGAGCTTTTTTTAGATATTGTTTTCTTTATCATTTTTTCTAACCTTTTTTTGATAATTTTTCGTATTCAAAGCAAGTTTCCTCACATCATTGAATATCCAATAAAGCTACAAACAAACCACATTACAAAATTTCTCTTTTAACCCATCCAAGTATCGACCTAATTTTTGTTCAATTTTTGTTCTTCAAGCTCAACAACATGCCTTAGTATAAGGAATTCAAACTTTGTAGTATACGATTTCATGGTTAATGACACAACCAAAAGATTTATGTCTTCTTCCAAGTACAGGAGTGTCGAAGTAATACATAACCTGGCAAGCCGGAGTCGAACCACATAAAGGTTAATTATATAAATTATAAATAACAACAATAAAACAACAACAACAAGAAAAACAGTAGTAGTAGTAGTAGTAGTAGTAGTAGTAGTAGTAATAAAGCAGAAGAAGAAGTTGATGAGAATTTTGAGATGGAAGATTAATATGAGAATTAAACAATGATAAAAACATGTGTCAAGGTTAGAGGATCCACTAATGATATTTCAAACAAGTATAGTATAAACTCTTATTACTCAATTGGAAACCACATACAAAGGAGGTTCCAATCGAATTATAAATTGTTAACATAATTACATTAGTTATCTTATTCAAATAATGCTGATACTTGTAAATATTGTCAGATATTCATGATTATAACTTATGTTAACAACAAATCAAGTTCCTTTCATACCACATGTGTAGGTTATACCATACAGTTGGGTTATGAAAGTGCCAAGCATTTGTTGTACCAAATGTTATACAACACAAATCTAGATTAACCATTTAACAAGCAAAGTATTAAGAGTGAACAAGATAACAAATACAAAACATGTTAGTATCAAACATTAAAGTCCATGTTGAGTTTACACTATACTTATTCTTACACCATTAGTGTAACCTTTTTACCTTGACATAATAAACTTAGCTAAATATAATGAAAGAGAGAAACATAAATAAAAAAAATAAGAACATAAATAAAATACGACTTAACTAAGTAAAGGAAAGGAAATGAAAAGTATAAACAAGATATTAATGAAAGCAAAACTTAAGAATTACAAAAAAAAATATAAAGAGAGAGAGAAAGAGCAAGTTCTTGATCTGAACAACCAAGCTCCTAAATGCATGGCAAATGCCTCCTTTTATAGACCAAAATTTAAAACTATTGATTTGGTGACTAATTGTTGAGTGAGTGGCCAACTTTTAACTTGGTGAAAATCCTTATCTTCTTGTCTGAATAAAATGTCATTACTACCATCAGAATTGGAACCCACTATATCCATAAAAGTTCTAGGAAATTGTCTTATCTTTTCAGGGAAAAACAATTGAGGTCATTTGGACTTTTAGAACTCAAGATATGGGCTGAACACTGAACAGTATCTAGGCTACATGACAGATTCGAACTTCTCCGTTGTTGCTATAATTTGAACTTGAAAACGACATTTTTAAATCTTGGACTCCCATGAAAGTTGTAGGCCTATGTCTTACCTTTCCATCCATATAAAGCAGACCTAAATCCGAGATCTAAAGCTCCAGATATGATGCAATTACTGAACAGTGTTCCAGTTTGGACTACACCAACATCTCTTTTCTAAGTTTGGCCCTCTCTTTGTCCTTTCAATTTCAGTATTTAAACTCATTAATCAATCCTTTCATTTACATGATAGGCCTACATTTAAGATGAATATTTACCATAAATTAAAGGTATCTTATATTATTAGGTATGTTATTATAAAACATGCTTTAGTTAAGGAGTTATTGATACTTTAAGTGCAAAATGATGATATAAAACCTTGATAAAAATACACTTTTAAGTACTAATCAATTAACCCATATTTCTTCATGTTATAAAACTTGAGAAAAGTCTCTTGTTGGTAGTGTTAAGACAAAAACCTCCTTTTAAGCTTCCTTTTTATTTTCTCTTATAATTTGATTTTGCTTCTTAAGATTCTTCCACTATAAGAAAGCATATATTCTAAGTTTAAGGTGTTGTTGGGTATTATGGCTGCAGGTGAACACAAATATTATTGTTTGGTAATGCTCCAAAAACAATTTTTTACTGGTAGGGCCCACCACCATCTGTGGTTGTGCCACAGGTTTACAAGAAGCAGCTCTTTCCTGCTTCTTGTGCTGAGAAACCCCATGAACAGTGGAGCATGGCTCCACTGTTCTTTGGTTTTCTTCAATGAACAATAGAGTATGCCTTTACTGTTCCGGCTGGACTAGTTCGGTTCAAAGCTAAAAATGCATTGAACTGGGTCCGACCCAACAAAATAAAAATAATATATTTTTTATTTTTAATTGTGTTTTATTCAAAAAACTAGTGTTAAACATTATTCAATGACATTGCATAAATTAGACGGAGATCGCTTGATGACGTAGCATTTGCAAAATTTGATCGCAATCCCAATCTTGTTCCTGAATATATTTTACCTAATGTTGTTGCACTCTTAAAAAATTTATGAAAACTATAGTCCTTGTCGGATGTATATCATACGTGATGGAATTATAGTTAGTTTAATGGAACAATAAAAAATATTTTATATAAAGTATTATTTATTTCATGATGTAATAGCAATAGTTAAATCGACAATATTTAAATTAAAAACCATTAATATTAATATATATATATATATATATATATATTTTAAAATTATTTTATAACTTCAATTTCAAACACAGTTTTAACCAAACATGTATTTTTCCGAGCCAACCTCAACTAAAAGTGCTTTTTATAAAACAAATTTTTTCAAACCACAATCAGAACAACAACCTCAATACCAAACACACAACTTCACTTTTATTTCATCAAGATACTCTTTGAAATTAAAAAAAAAATCCTCTCAATAGTTTGGAGCCAATCAATGAATTTGTTAGGTTGTATTTTTCCCTTGAATTCATGAATATCAACTTTTACATTAAAATATTGATATGGCCTTATATTCCTTGTTATTTGATGCTAAAAAGAAGAACTGCAACTAAAATCATGGTTTCATTTGTGATGAAAAGGATTAACACCCTTATTATTATTAGTAGAAGAACCAATTCTAATATCATTCTCATCATCATCGTCTTAATTATCATATCGGTTAAAAAGCTCATGGAGTTGTTGGATTTGGCTTCTCATTTTATCCATATCAAGAGTACTAATGTCCCTTTAAAATTCTTACACGTGAAATCCATAAAAAATTATTGTTGTAAATCCTAAGCTCTGATACCAATTTGATATCTAGATAGTAGGAATATAAAGTAGAAACAATACACTCACACAAATGATAGTTTTTTTCTCACCACCCTAAGGTACAAAACCATAAAGATATATATGTAAATAACTCATCACTCTAAAAATATAAATTCACTCACCTCTTTAGAGATACAAAGTTAAGGAATAAAAATCCACCATATATAAAGAGATACAAAACTGAATAAGGTGTCAAAAAAGCCAAGTTAAAGACTTTTTCATTTAAATTTTTAGAAAACAAACTCTCATATATGGTTTAAATGGTTATTATATACTTGGAATAACCCTCTAAGTCTAGGGATAAACCAAAATGATAGAATTGAGTTCAAAATAAATGAATTTGATAGAAAACTACATAAATAATAACTAACACATTCCTTTTGACTTATTAAAAACTCAAATAAACACATATAAAACTTAAAAACTAAAACAACCACAACTTTTTGTATAAAAATCCAAAGTATATATGGTTGGAAAATCTAAAATATAATATTCTAAACTTTTAAACTATATATTATAACCTTATTTTTCCAAAGCAATTAAGAGATACAGATTTAAGCTTAAAATTAGCCTATGAACTGACAATAAACAACATAAAAAAAATTATTTATTTGCATTACCAACTCAAACTCAAGTCGTCCAATATTAATAATACCATTAGAGGATACTCTAATATCATTCCAACCAATTTCAATCCTCATCATTTTACGAGAGAGGATTAACCAATATAGGCATGAACTACGAATAACAAGTTTTCAACCAAGTCAAGCTTTTATCATTGATTTGGAAATGGGATGCTCTACAAAAAAAAATAGATCTCATATTTCTCTTATGGTGCATCGAAGAATTATGAATTATGGTTCTAGTGCCAACTTGTTGACTCTTTATGTTGTATTGACTGTTCATGCATGGGGAAAATTTTTATGAGTTTGTAGGAGTTGTTGGAAGGCTCATATTATTTAAAGACAATTAGTGTCTTAAGATAAATTGCATCTTTTCATCATTGGTTAGTTTGATAAATGGATTCATATGAATTTATATGTTGGTTTTAGTTCAAAAGGAGCACATCATTAGAGGTTGGTTTTGGGGGTTACAATTTAAAAATAAAGAAATGTTAGGTGTTTTTAAAAAACTTGAGGACTAGTTTATATAGTCTAGGATATTTTCTTGTTTTTTAAGGATGTGAAAAAGGCAAATGCCTTTTTCTGTGCTCATTTTAATCCTTCTTAACAACTGAAGTTATGATTTATTGGCAAAGGCCCTCTAAAAGCTAGATTTGGGTTATGTTGATGGCTTTAATTGTGGTTCCAAGTTCTACTATTATCAATAGATTAAATAGAGGAGATGATGAGAGATGGTCTTTTGGGTTTGAAGCCATTTTCGATATGTTCTCTTCTTATTAGGCTTGATATGTTATAAGTTGCATAAGACCTAATATTACATACTCAGCTAGAACACTAAGTAAATTTACCAATAATTCAAGTATAGATCATTGGAAAAAGTAAAAAGAGTAAGGTACACCTTTAATTATAGGTTAAACTATATTGGTTACCTAACGGTACTTGAAGAGTATAGTGATGCCAACTAGATATCCAACACTAAGAATTTGAAATATTTTAGTGGTTATGTCTTCACACTCGGTGAAACAGTTGTGTCATGAAAATCCTCTAAACAAATATGTATAGCAAAATCTATGATAGAATTAGATTTTATTACTCTTGATAATGTTGTAGAGGAAATTGAGTAGCTTTGAAACTTCTTATAGGATATTCTATATTGCCTAAAATTAGTGCCAATAATTTGAATTCATTGCGATAGTTTGTCATCAATTGGTAAGGTAAAAAGTAGTACTTATAATGGTAAATATAGACATATATGTCATTGATATGATACCATTAAACACTTTCTCTCAAATGGTATTAATTCATTGACTATATAAAGTCAAAGAAAAATATTGTAGGTCCATTTTTTTGAGAGAATTTACGTATATTTTTCTCAAAAAAATAGTGTAATGATGATAATTATACCTAGTTGAATAGATATCTCAAAATCTAGGTTCAAATAGAAAACCTAAGTCATATAACATTCTTATTAGCAATAAAAAATTATGCTTTCCGATCTATTTCTAAGATGAAGGAAGTGTTAGTTGTAGTGTGATAATAATTTTTATATTTTGGTATACCAATTGAAGTATAGTAAAATACTCTTAATGAAGATTATCTATATAAGTGAGAAATATGGTCGTTCCCTGGAGAATTTAAAAAAAAAAACTAAATTCTCCTCAGCATTCATGAATCAAGGAGTTGTTTAGGGCAAAAATGAACACAACTATGAGAACTAAAAAAAATATTTAGGTATAGAACTATGTGATTATTATCATCATGGTTTATATAAAAGGCTAAATAGTTCAAGATAACATGTTTACTATTTAGCTGATTAAATTCGATAGTGTTTCACTAAGAAATGTTCAAAGCTAAAAGATATTTATCCTGATGTAGTGATACTCTTTACAAATCTATGATTCTATATACTGATTAGATAATTTTTATTCATGTGGGGATTGTTGGAATTTATTTTAATAAAACATGGTTAATATACGCATTCAAGGCTAAATTTAGAGTGTGCTACACTCACTTTAAAGGTTAAAACTTTGTTGGAAATTTTTCTTTAACATGTAATATTAATATAATTAAAATTAAAAAAAAATTACCTATAACATCCTATAGTTTGGTCAAATTTCACTTGGCTACCTAGTTTTGAAAAATTAAAGTTTTCATCCTAGGTTAAAAAAATTTTAATTTTAGAAAATGACCAAAATACCCCTATATATTATAGCCAATATGAGACACAAAGGACATATCATTTCTCTATCTAATTGATATGTGGAATTAGAGTTTTGCCAATGTATTAAACCAATCGAGCGAAAATGAAAAATGTTGATTCTTGAAAATTGTGATTGTTTTGAGCAGTAACACACTAAATATCAACAGCAACATCTCTAATCAACCTCCATTGAGGAGAGCCGCAACGGTGAGTTTGGATATTATGTTATTTATCTTTATGGTTATGGGTTTAAATAAAAACAAATAAATTTAAAAACAAGTAACATATCCAAGCTAGAGAAAAATTAAGAAAATAGGGTTATACTTGCAACAACACCAATGCTGGAATTATAGAAAAGACATTACTTGGGATTAGTAAGGGCATGAGCATGAGAATACATTATGGACATTTCTTATGAAAAGAAAAAAATATATTTGAGAAATAGAAAACAAACTCAAAGAATCCTCTTTTGAGAGGGAGTTTGTAGACAGCCAGAGTTGTATGACTAGAAGATGAAACTCTATTTAGTTTGCTTATTAAATCCATCCAACTATGTTAGGGTTAGATTTTTTTAAAAAAAAAGACTCAGAAACCCTAATTATTACTTCACATCGATCCATTCTCCCTCCCATTAAAGCCTCCTCGTAGAAATGATCTTTGCTAGAAACCTCTCTACTTTAAAATCAAAACTCAAGCCTATATTCTCTCTCTTTTCTTTCTCAATCACCTTTAACACCATAAAAAAAAAATCACAATTCCTATTATAATTTGTATTCCTAAGACCCTATAAAAACCAATTTCTATTACTCTTTTCTCATCGAAACCACTAATCCAAACACTTCAACGCAAGAATAATGAGTTTCATGGTGTTTTTCCTTTCAATCTTACTTTTATGAAGAGATTGGTTGTGTTTAATGTTTGTGGAAATAACAATTTGTGTACAATAATATGATTTTGTCATTGAAATTAAAGCTTCAAATCTTGGAGTTTCTCCTTGTGATAAATATGGATTACCATTGTTACTGTCACGTGCAAAGCTTGAATTGTTCATTAATTAGAAGATGATAATGAGATCAATTCATCATGTTTTTCTTAGATTATGTAAGAGAAAAAGGATGGCTAGGGTAGAGGAGAAAAGAGTTCAAGGTTTTTTTTAACTTAATGAAAAATTTTAAATTTTAACAGGTTTAATGACACTTTTTAATTATTAAATGGAAAACAATGGCAAACTTGTAAATAATCAAATAATTTTGTTGACTTTTGTGTAGTGTCCCAGGTACAGGATATAAATTGTTATATATTAACCAAGTTATAGAATGCAAACTGTAATTTTCAAAACTTGGTAGGCAACTGCAATTTTAATTAAACTATAGGATTTTAAGGGTAATGTTTCCTTAAAATAAGTTATGGGTTAATGATAAATGGAACTAAAACTGTAATTTTCTCTTATAGTTTATATAGTGAAAAGTTAAGTGTGGGTTTAACCAATATGAATGTGCTTGGCTTGGGCTTAAGCCTCGGGCACAAGGCCCTAGACTCTCAAGCGTTAGGTTTTAGGTATGCAGTTTTGGTTTGAGTTTATTTTTTTGCTAATCTATCTCGGACTTGGATTTGGGTTTCTTATAAAAAAAAACTCTTTGGCTCATAAAAAAATATTTTTTCGAGTCCATTTATGAATATCTAAACTATAAATAAAAGGTCTAAACATTCGGTCTTCTTCATCTTCCTATATAATTTTTTAAAATAAAAAATGTATGGGTTTTAAAGCTACAAACAATCATGTTTTTATTCCTTTTTATGGTAGGTATTAATTTTGGTAATTCTTCATTAGCTTTGGTTCCAAAAATCAGCATAAATAATAGTGGTAGGGGAGATGTTTTGAACACTTTTATAGCACATCTATAACTTTTCTCTCTATTGTTTTCTAACTTATTTTTTCTTCTTTTATTAACCATGTAAAGTGAGTAGGACTTGTTTTATTTTTAAGAATTTTTCTTCAAATACTAGTGATTATTTGTGATAATCTTTAAATAATGATTTATTTTGCAGGCTACACAACTTGGGCACGAGCCAATTGCAATGAAGTAATATGTGGAAACACATATATGAAAGGAGGATAAACAGAAGGGGTGTATAAGTTTGTAGACAGCCAAACCATGGTGTTTGTTGTAAGTAAACTTTGAGACATTTTGAATATTTTTTGGAATAATAATTTTTATCGAAATCTTTGACTAGTTTTCTTTTTGCCTTTTTTCTTATGTAGGAAACATATAACACTGACATATATGCCAAACATGGAGAGGACCATTCAACTCATCTAGAATACGATTTGGACTTGTGGTTGGAGGTTGGAGCAATCAATAGACGTGATAGGAATTGGGTTTAAGGCATCCATCTCCAGCCATTCAAGAATTGGTTTAAGAAAAAAATTGTTGTTATGAAGGCTAAATTAGAGGCGTAGTATAAAGAACAAGGTTGCAAGCAATAGGTGAATATGATGGCATCAATGTTAACTTATTATCTTCCCACTCATGGATTTCCAGGAAATTTTTCACCCACATCACCCCTACTTTCACCTCCACCTGCAGCTTTTTTCTACTATATTAAGATTTTATAATTGATTTTACAGTTAAATTAATAATATAAAACATGTTATTCAATTTAATTTATTTGTTTAATGTTGTTTAATGTCAAGTTATTTGATCCAAATACATATGTATTAAAAAAACTTACTGAAATTCTGACGGAATCACAAATGGACATAAAAATTTTGTTGGTGATTCCTTGGGTAATAAAGGCTCATTTTTCTCGAATAATTACAAAGAGTTGTGAACTGTTTTGATATTGCTGATGGATTCACCTATAAAATTTGTATGTCGATGATTTTGTCAGGGAATCCGTCGATGATGCACAATCAGTTATCAATAGTTAGTCCATTGTTGATCGGTCGATAATATTTACTGAAATATTGGCTGATAGAAAAATGGTTGGCAATGTTTTTTTGTGTGCAAATATTTTTTCAATGTTTCCTTTGGGAACTTACTTTATCGATTGAATTACAAATGGAGCTATAGTCCGTGACTAGAATCTCTCCAACGATAAGTTTCCATCGGCAAATCCATTGGTAATTTATATGCCAACAAAAATACAGCTTAAACACCGATGGAATATTCTATCAATGATAATCAATTTTTTTGTTGTGATAGTATGCTTGTTAGGATTCAAGTTTACATATAAACTGTAATGTATGCCTAGAATGTATGCTAAGTTGCTGATTAGTACTTAAAAGTGCATTTTTATCAAGGTTTTATATTATCATTTTGCACTTAAAGTATCAATAACTCCTTAACTAAAGCATGTTTTATAATAATATACATAATACTATAAAATGCCTTAATATATGGTAAATGTTCATCTTAAATGCAGGCCTATCATATAAATCAAAGGATTGATTGATGAATTCAACTACTGAAATTGTGAAGATAAAGAGAGGGTGAACCTTAGAAAAGAGATGTTGGTGCAATCCAAACTGGAATATTGTTCGGTAATTGGGTCATATCTCGAGTTCTAGATATCCAAATGACCTTAAATTTTTACACAGATTAGCTAAGACATAGGCCTACAACTTTCATGTGGAGTCCAAGATCTAAATCCAATTTTATAGAAACAATGGAGAAGTCCGAATCTGTCCTGCAACCTAAACACTGTTCAGTGTTCAACCCATATCTCGAGTTCTAGAAGTCCAAATGACCTTAATTTTTTTTTCCTGGAAAGCTAAGACAATTTCCTATAACTCTCATAACTATAGGTGGATCCAGTTTTGATGCTAGCAATGATGTTTTATTCAGACAAGAAGATAAGGATTTTCACCAAGTCAAGAGTTGGTCATCCACTCAACAATTAGTCATTAAATCAATAGTTTTAAATTTTAGCCTATAAAAGAACACATTTACCATGCATTTGAGGGCTTGATTGTTCAGATCAAGAGCTTGTTCTTGCTCTTTCTTTTTATTTTATTTTTGTAATTCTTAAGTTTTGCTTTCATTAATATCTTGTTTATGCTTTTCATTTCCTTTCCTTTACTTAGTTAACATGTATCTTGTTTATGTTTTTATTTTGTTTATTTATGTTTCTCTTCTTCATTATGTTTAGCTAAGTTTATTATGTCAAGGTGAAAAGGTTACGCTAATGGTGTAAGAATAAGTATGGTGTAAACTCAACATGGACCTTAATGTTTAATATTAACATGTCTTATCTTTTTATTTTACTAATTCTTAATACCTTGCTTGTTAAATGGTTAATCTAGATTTGTGTTGTATAACACATGGTACAACAAATGCTTGGCACTCTCACAGCCCAACCGTATGGTATTACCTACACTTGTGCTATGAAAGGAACTTGATTTGTTGTTAACATAAGTTATCATCATGAATTTCTGACAAAATTTAAAAGTTTGGTGTTACTTAAATAAGATAATTAATATCATCATGTTAACAATTTATAATGAGCTATTAATGACAAATCATTCGATTGGAACCTCTTTTATGTGTGGTTTCCAGTTGAGTAATAAGAGTTTATACTATACTTGTTTGAAATACCATTAGTGGATCTTCTAACCTTGACATTTGTTTATCATTGTTTAATCCTTACATTAATCTTCCATCTCAAAGTTCTCATCAACTTCTTCTTCTTCTTTATTATTATTATCATTACTACTACTACTACTACTATTGTTGTTATTTATTACTTCGACACTCCTGTACTTGGGAGAAGACATCAATCTTTTGGTCGTGTCAAGTTTTTGATGTCGTTGCCGGGGAGGTAAATTCTTGTACAAATTATAGAATTTATTTTATTTTCTCTTTTCACTTTTCTTGTATCTAACTTTTTTTCTTCTCTTTTGTTTCCTTTCCTTTTGTTTTCTTTTTCCTTTTATTCTCTTTCTACACGTGCATGAGTGTTTGGTCACATATATTAAGTGATAGACTTTGTAGGGTATCCTTATTATTTTCATAAAATATGGCCGAATAAGATAACCAGTCACTTCATAATGAGAATAATGAGAATAACCGTGTTAGGACACTTAGAGACCACATGAATTCTACAAGAACAAGTGCACCCTCATGCATAGTTTTCCCTCCTAATATATCTCATTTTAATTTTAAGCCAGACATTATTCAACTTTTACCTTCTTTTTATAGCTCAGATCTATAATGACTTAAATTGTAGCATGAATACCATTACATTAAAGCTTTTTTCTTTTTTATTAAAAGATAAAGCTAAAACATGGCTAAAAAATCTTAGGTCAGGATCCATTTGTTCTTGGGATGAAATCCAACAACAATTTTTAAAGAAGTTTTTTCCATCTCATAGAACCAACTCTTCCAAAAGACAAATCACCATTTTCACTCAAAAACCAGGTGAAACATTTTACCAGTGTTGGGATAGGTATCAAGACTTGCTTAATACTTGCCCTCATCATGGTTTTGAAACATGGAGATTGGTTTCACAATTTTATGAAGGTTAACACCTAAAGATAGGCAAATGGTTGAATTGATGTGCAATGGAACTTTTGAAGATAAAGACCCTAATGAAGCAATGGAGTACCTAGACTTGCTAGCTGAAAATGCACAAAATTGAGACACTACGGGCACTTATGAGGCACCAAGTAAAACCCAATCTCATACATCTAGTGGAGGTATCTATAACCTGAGGGAAGACCATGGTCTCCAAGCCAAGTTTGCATCTTTAGCTAGGAATGTCGAGGCATTAGAATTGAAAAAGAGTGGTCAATTAAAATTTATTCAAGACATTATGTGTCAAATTTGTGAAATAAATCAACATGCAACCAATGACTGTCCAAATTTGCCTTCTTTTAAGGAATGCCTCCATGAATAAGCCCATGCTTTAAATAGTTTCCAAAGGCCCAATCATAACCCATACTTGCAAACATACAACCTTGGTTGGAGAAATCACTCAAATTTCAGTTGGGAGTGTGATAACAATAATGCATAAACTTCACAACCACCGTTTCAAGCACACTATAATTTCTAAAATTCTAATGGATATGCACCTCCTTATACTCCGCCTCCTAGAAGAAATCTTGAGGAAACATTGCATGCATTCATTAAAAAGCAAGAGGCAATCAACACTCAACTTGCTCAAGGCATGACAGATTTTAAAGATACTCTTGCAAAGTTAACATCTGCTCTCAGTTTCCAAGAGAAAGGTAAGTTTCCATCTCAACCACAACAAAATCTAAAGGGACAATACAATGCAAATGCAAGTAGTTCTGGAAATTAACATATGGATACAGTCAAATCAGTCATCACTCTTCGCAGTGGTAAGGTTATTGAAAAACCCACTCTTAAACCTTATGAGAAAGATGATGAGTCAATCTCTGAGGGTAAGGAAGGGGTTGAATTTGAACATTGTAAAGAAAAGACTGATTCTCCGCCAGCACTTCCATTTCCTCATGCCATGACCAAACAAAGGAAAGTCAATCATAATTCTGAAATCCTCAAAACTTTCAAACAGGTAAGGATCAATATACCTTTGTTGGATGCTATTAAACAGGTACTTACCTATGCTAAATTTTTGAAAGATCTGTGCACTGTGAAGAGAAAACTGAATGTGAAAAAGAAAGCATTTTTAGCCGAACAAGTAAGTGTTATTCTTCAGAACAATAATGCTTTGAAATATAAAGACCCTGGTTGTCCTACAATTTTTTGCTTTATTGGAGAGCATAAAATTGAAAAAGCTTTACTTAACCTTGAAGCTAGTGTGAATTTACTTCTATATTCGGTTTTTCAAAGTCTCAATCTAGGTGAGTTAAAACCAACTTCTGTAACTCTTTTACTTGCTGATAGATGTGTAAAAGTGCCTAGAGGAATAGTTGAGGATGTGTTAGTACAAGTTGATAAATTCATTTATCCTGTGGATTTTGTTATCTTGGAGACACAACCTATTGAAGTATGTAATTCAATTCTTGTTATTTTAAGACGTCCATTTCTTACAACTTCTAATGCATTGATTAATTGTAGGAATGGATTGATGAAGCTATCATTTGGAAATATGACATTGGAAATGAATATTTTCAACATTTGCAAGCAACCTAGAGATGATAATGATTTACAGGAAGTGAACTTTATTGAAAAATTAGTTCATGATCAATTTCAAACCACTTCCAGTGAAACTAAGATTGATGAACCTGACGAGTTGCAAATGGTTTATTTTCAAGAAGAAGCAAAGGCATGTAATTGGAGACCATAAATTGAAGAATTGCCACCACGATCAATTGAGTCCATACCTTCAAGTGTTCAACCACCAAAACCTGATTTGAAGTCATTACCATTTAATCTCAAATATTCATTTTTAGGAGAAAATAAAACCTTTCCGGTAATAATCTCTTCCAAACTTAATGCACATTAAGAAGGTAAGTTATTACAGACTCTGAAAATGCACAAAAATGCATTAGCATGGACCATAGCTGACATAAAAGGAATTAGCCTTTTGATTTGCACACACAGGATTTATTTGGAGGAAAATGCTAAACCATCTAGAGAAATGCAATGAAGACTTAATCCTAATATAAAAGAAGTTGTGAAAAATGAAGTAATTAAGCTTCTAGATAATGGAATCATTTATCCTAATTTTGACAACAAATGGGTAAGTCCTACCCAAATTGTACCAAAAAAATCTAGAGTTACTGTGATAACAAATGACAAAAATGAGTTAATTCCAACTCGGACTATTACTGGTTGGTGCATGTGCATTGACTATAGAAAACTTAATTCAATGACTAGAAAAGATCATTTCCATTTACCTTTCATAGATCAAATCCTAGAAAGAGTTGCAGGTCATGAATTTTATTGTTTCCTAGATAGCTATTCAGGTTACAATCAAATTAAAATTGCATTGGAAGATCAAAAGAAGACTACTTTCACATGTCCATTTGGTACTTTTGCATATCGAAGAATGCCTTTTGGATTATGTAATGCACCAGCCACATTTCAAAGATGCATGCTTCGCATATTCAGTGATATGGTTAAACTTTTCTTTGAGATTTTTATGGATGATTTTTCTATTTTTGGTGATTCATTTGATGATTGTTTAACTAACTTGAAAAATGTTTTGAACAGGTGTGAAGAGAAGAATCTTGTACTGAATTGGGAAAAATATCATTTTATGGTAACAAACGGCATTGTACTTGGTCACATTGTTTCATCGAAAGAAATTGAGGTTGACATATCTAAAATCAAGTTAATTGCCAACTTACCAACACCAAAATCTGTTAAAGATGTTAGATAATTCTTAGGACATGCTGGTACAGAAGGTTCATCAAAGATTTTGGTGTAATATCTAAACCATTATGTAACCTTCTAACAAAGAAAAATGTTTATGAATGGACTGAACAATGTGAAAAAGCCTTTGTTAAACTTAAAAGCTTGCTTACTTCTGCTCCTGTCATTCAACCTCCTGATTGGTGACTACCTTTTGAAATAATGTGTGACGCTAGTGATTATGTCTTGGGTGCTTTCTTGGGACAAAGAAAAGATAAGAAACCGTATGTGATTTACTATGTAAGTAAAACTTTAAATAGTGCTCAAATGAATTACACTACCACTGAAAAAGAATTACTTGTAGTAGTATTTGCATGTGACAAGTTCAGATCTTATCTTATTGGCTCACCTATTGTCGTTTTTAGTGATCATGCAGCTTTAAAATATCTTTTTTAAAAAAAGGATTCTAAGGCTAGATTGGTGCGGTGGATTTTGTTACTTCAAGAATTTGATATCACAATCAAAGACAAGAAAGGCACCGAAAATATTATCGCAGATCATTGGTCAAGATTGATAACCGATTCGAGATCTGACATCACACCAATCGATGACTACTTTCCTGATGAATCTTTATTTTTTATCTCTACAATGCCTTGGTTTGCTAATATTGTTAATTTTCTTGTTTTAGGACAATTGCCAGCTCATTGGAGTACCCACGATAAATGTAAGTTCTTGAATGAAGTGAAGAACTTTTATTGGGATGACCCTTATTTATTCAAATATTGTCTTGATCAAATATTTCAAAGATGCATCCTTGACAATGAGGTAAGTAGCGTCATTAAATTTTATCATTTTGAGGCATATGGGGGTCATTTCTCATCAAAAAAGACAACTGCAAAAATCTTACAAAGTGGATTTTACTAGCCCACCATGTTCAAGGACTCACATGTATTCTGCAAGACTTGTGAAAATTGTCAAAAGCTAGGGATCTTTTTCAAAACATCACATGATGCCTTTAAATCCTATTCTTGTCATTGAGATCTTTGATTATTGGGGTATATATTTTATAGGTCCATTTCCTCCATCATTTGGTTTCTTATACATATTAGTCGCAGTAGATTATGCTTCAAAATGGATAGAGGCAATTCTAAGTCGAAACAACGATCACAAAACAGTGATAAAGTTTTTGAAAGAAAACATTTTAAGTTGATTTGGAATCCCTCGAGCCATGATAAGTGATGGTGGAACACATTTCTGCAACAAGCCATTTGAGTCTTTAATAAAGAAATATGGAATCACACACAAAGTTGTCACCCCTTATCACCCTTAGACGAGTGGACAGGTAAAACATGTTAATAAGGAGATCAAACAGATCTTGGAGAAAACAGTGAAACCTAAGCAGAAAGACTAGTCTTTAAGACTTAATGTTGCACTTTGGGATTATCGAACTGCTTATAAAACATCATTAGGTATGTCACCTTATAGACTAGTCTATGAAAAACCTTGTCACTTACCTGTGGAACTTGAACATAAAGTTTATTGGGCTATTAAAGTTTTCAATTCAAATCTTGATGATGCTAGTCAGCTGTGAAAATTACAAATAAATAAGCTTGAGGAAATAAGAAATGATGCATATGACAATTTAAGAATTCATAAAGCAAGAATCAAAGAGTTTCATGATAAGAAAATACTGAGAAAAACATTCAATGTTGGTAAAAAAGTCTTGCTTTATAATTCTCAACTCCATTTATTTTCTAGAAAACTAAGATCAAGATGGAGCGGTCCTTTTATTGTGAAACATGTGTATCCATATGTGGCCTGTGATATCAAGAATCCAAAGAATGACAATGTTTCCAAGGTAAATGGACATCATTTGAAAGTTTACTTTGATAATTTTTCAGTTGAAAATGACGCTATTAAATTGGGTGATCCTGTATATAAAGATTGATTTTTTTTCCTCACATTATTTTTTTGTTTCTTTTTTTTTTACTAGTCTCTCTCACCCCGGTCAAATGACGGATAATGGTACTTCGTGACTCTTAAGTCGGTTCTTTTAATTTTCCATGATAAATGATATCTGTGTATATATTTGTGCAATTCTTTGCTCTTTCTCCTTTCTTTGAATCTCTCCTCCAATTCTCATTTGAAAATGGACATCAGTCTTGAAAAATTAAAAAAGTATTTTCCTGCTCTGCCTCATAATACGATTACAAAAATTTATCGTGCTAGATGTGCAAGATTGAGGTTTTTAATGAACCATGGAATTCCTAAAGATATTCGCTAGTTGATTCAAGCAAAGGTCCGATTATCAGGTGAGTCCTCCAATTCTTTCATTTCATACATGCCTAGAACAGGTAAAACTACTTTTGCGAAGAAACGTCATGCAAAACAACTGAAAGTATGTCACAGATGTGCTAGATGGATTTGTAATGCGACATGTCATTCTTTAGGAATGGTATCTGTAAACCGTGAAGATAAAATACAATTCATTAAGGATGGCCTGAGTAAAGGGGTCTTTAGATAATCTTCTGTTGACTTTTGAGACGCATCCTGGTGGAGATATGCATCGTGCAATTCATGATTATGGCAACAATTCTATGAAGATAAAATACAATTCATTAAGGATGGCCTGAGTAAAGGGGTCTTTAGATAATCTTCTGTTGACTCTTGAGACGCATCCTAGTGGAGATATGCATCGTGCAATTCATGATTATGGCAACAATGCATGCTTGACTTAGTCTTGGGAATCTGACTTAAAAAGACCTTGTTTGCTAGTTTTTAAGAAAACTGGATGGGAAGCCTATCCCCGATCCATAGAGGGCATTTAAGTCGTTCTTGGATGTAAAACAAAGGAAAAATATGAGCCACACTAAAAACTACCTATACATATACATGATTTTTCAAAATAAATAAATAAATAAAGAGAGAGAGAGAGAGAGTGTGTGAGTGAGACTACAGCTGGCCTATATATAGGTGGTATGATTGTATTTTTAATTTCTCATCTATAAATTCTTCTCTTCCTTTCCTTCATTTCTACTCAACCCATACATTCATCAAATATAGAAGTGTGTAGAAATGACAAGTTCCTCAAGTCATCACATAAAAAATATTTGTGTTTTCGATGTATCTAGTCCTGAGAAAGAAAAAGAGTTTTTAGAATCAGCAAATCATCTTGGTCAGGTACTAACTGAGCGAAAGATTCATTTAGTGTATGGAGGAGGTAGCCTTGGGTTAATGAGAGGTGTGTCAATGGTTGTATTTTTAGGAGGCAGTCAAGTTTTGGGGGTTGTCCCTAAAGTTTTAGCAAATAGGGACATTATTGGAAAAATAATTTGAGAGGAACTACAGGTCCCCACAATGTCTGATCGACTGAATGCCATGTTTAACTATGTTGATGCCTTCATTGCCTTACCAGGTGGTCTGGGCACATTGGAAGAGATCTTTCATATTTTCTCTTGAGCCCAACTGCACATTCATCATAAACCCATAGGTCTGTTAAATGTTGATGATTTTTATGATAAGTTGTTGTCTTTTCTTAATAATGCTGTGGAACAGGAATTTCTAACATCTTCAGCACGACAAATTATAATCTTTGTTGCTACTGTTGAACAATTGATTGACCAACTACAATCTTTCATTCCTGTAATTGATCCCTCCATGAGTCGTATAAATTGGTCAACTAAGAAAAGCCGTAAAAAGATTAGATTGGATTTGAGCCTGCATTTGTAAAAATTTATGTCTTTTGGTTTTATTATTGTGTTTTCTTGTTTTTTATATTTGTTTAAGTGTGTTTCAGGTTTGTCAGTGTTCGCTATTTCAGGTGATGTCTTCTATACTCTATCTTTCTACCTTAATACATTGAGGACAATGTCTCATTTTGGTTGGGGGGAAAGGGTAGTAGTTGATATATTAAAAAAAAAATTATGTTTCTATTTCATAAACTATTTGCAAAACTGTTATTACTAGGATGACAGAGTAAAAGGAGTTCTTTTGTTAAAGTGACTCTTGAGACGCATCTTAGTAAACATTCTTAACAAGGTCTATCAGAATACTTCTTGAAATATTCAGGTTTACAAACTCTCGTATTGTTATTACTTGATTCTGCTCATATGCTCATTTAATAAGTATTCTTAAATCTTCATTTTCACACACACACACACACTTTAACATATGATTGTGGGTTGCACATTAGATTATTACATTATTTATATTCTTTTGTTAAAGGTAACAACTAAGCGAAAGTGATAGTATATAATTTGCCTTTCAAAAAAAAAAACAAAAAAAACAAAAAAAAAATGATAATATTGATGATTATAAAAACGTAGATAAGATTGGTTTCGTAGCCTCCCTAACCTAAGCAATTAAGCCCGAAGAGGTGTTTTAACACCTAATACCCTAAAGTCAACTGACTTGAGAGCTATTGGCCCAAAGCTTGTTACATGGATTAAGGAAAAAAGCTTAAGGGAATCAAACATTGCACTATCTACGTATTAATATCTGCAACCCGAGTTACTAAACTTGTAAAGGTGTCTCAACACCTAATGCCCCTAAGACCAATTAGTTTGGGAGTCATTAGCCAAAAACTTGTTACATGGGTTAAAGATGCATTGTGTTGTATGTGTATATAAATAAATAAAAAGAAAAAATAAGAAAAAAATAATGATCTCAACCCAAGGAAGTTAACCTTAATATTAGAACATAATATTGTTTTCTTCCAACTAAAGTCCCATCATCTATGTTTTCATACACTGAGCACATAAAAAGAAGGTTTATTAATATCTTGTTTAAGATATATGAAGCAGGAATATAAATTCAATGAGAGTTTGTTTATCTGGATAGATTAATGGAAGTTGAATGATGAATGCCTTGCTTTGTGGAACTTGCAAATTATTTTTCTATTTTAATGCTTTGATTACTAGGGACTAGTAATAAGCTGGTTGGGGGGGTGTGATTAATACTTAAAAGTGCATTTTTATCAAGGTTTTATATCATCATTTTGCACTTGAAGTATCAATAACTTCTTAACTAAATCATGTTTTATAATAACATACCTAATAATATAAGATACCTTTAATTTATGGTAAATATTCATCTTAAATGCTTTAATTTATGGTAAATGTTCATCTTAAATGCAGGCCTATCACATAAATGAAAGGATTGATTGATGAGTTCAAGTATTGAAATTGAAAGGATAAAGAGAGGGTCAAACTTAGAAAAGAGATGTTGGTGCAGTCCAAACTAGAACACTGTTTGGTAATTGGGTCATATCTCGAGTTCTACATGACCAAATGATGTAAAAATTTTACACAAATTCAGTAAGACATAGGCCCACAACTTTTATATGGAGGCCAAGATCTAAGAAGACTGTTTTCAAGTCCAAATTATAGCAACAACAGAGAAGTCCGAATTTATCCTACAGCCAAACACTGTTCAGTGTTTTGCCCATATCTCGAGTTCTAGAAGTCCAAATGACCTCAATTGTTTTTTCCTGAAAAGCTAAGACAATTTCCTATAACTTTCATAAGTATAGGTGGATCCAGTTCTGATGCTAGCAATGACGTTTTATTCAGATAAGAAGATAAGGATTTTCACCAAGTCAAGAGTTGGCCACCCACTCAACAATTAGTTATCAAATCAATAGTTTCAAATTTTGGCCTATAAAAGGAGGCATTTGCCATGTATTTAAGAGCTTGGTTATTCAGATCAAGAACTTTTTCTTGCTCTCTCTCTTTATATTTTGTTTTGTAATTCTTAAGTTTTGCTTTCATTAATATTTTATTTATGCTTTTTATTTTCTTTTCTTTACTTAGTTAACTTGTATCTTATTTATGTTCTTGTTTTATTTATTTATGTTTCTCTTCTTCATTATGTTTAGCTAAGTTTATTATGTCAAGGTGAAAAGGTTACACAGATGGTGTAAAAATAAGTATAGTGTAAACTCAACATGGACCTTAATGTTTAATATTAACATGTCTTATCTTTTTATCTTACTAATTCTTAATACCTTGCTTGTTAAATGGTTAATCTAGATTTGTGTTGTATAATACTTGGTACAACAAATGCTTGGCACTCTCATAGCCCAACCGTATGGTATTACCTACACATGTGCTATGAAAGGAACTTGATTTGTTGTTAACATAAATTAGAATCATGAATTCCTAATAATATTTAAAAGTTTGGTGTTACTTAAATAAGATAATTAATATGATCATGTTAACAATTTATAATGAGCTATTAATGACAAATCATACGATTGGAATCTCCTTCATGTGTGGTTTCCAGTTGAGTAATAAGAGTTTATATTATACTTATTTGAAATACTATTAGTGGATCTTCTAATCTTGACACTTGCTTTTATCATTGTTTAATTCTCACATTGATCTTCCTTCTTAAAATTCTCATCAACTTCTTCCTCTTTATTATTATTATTATTATATTACTATTACTACTACTACTACTACTACTATTATTACTATTACTATTATTGTTATTGTTGTTGTATTATTGTTGTCTATAATTTATACAAATAACCTCCTTGTGGTTCGACCCCGGTCTTGCCGGGTTATTTATTACTTCGACACTCCTGTACTTGGGAGAAGACATCAAACTTTTGATCGTGTTATTTAACTTGATCACATAAAATTTGCTTACTATATATAGCCTAAATTAATGTGATATTTAGATTGATCTAAAACTTTTTAACTACAAAACGTTAATATAGTTTTCAATTACATCTAACGTTGCATGCATAAATGAATAATAGAACTTAAATAGCGTACACACATATATAGATGGTGCATATTAAATTATTTGATGTATGTAACGGACCCAACGAAGAAAAAAGTAATTAGATTTTTTTTATTGCATATCTATACTGTTGAAAAGTTATAATCTAATAGACAACTTATTAATGCTTCAAATCAAGTCCAAACACAAGAATCAAAGATCTTCCAGCTATGGAAATCCTTATAATCTTCACTCTCGCCGCTCTTGATCAAGTAGTCATGCTGACCAATGGCAAACCTAGTTTCAGTCCTATGTTCCCTCATTGTGTGGCTAGTCTTGGCATTTAACTCTTTTCGCTTCCATTCACGAAAGATCATCCTGGTGGCATCTCAATAGAGCTTTCAGCAACAACACCAATGAAGCCACGTTTATCCGATTGAACCTTAGTCAGGATAACAACACTTCACGAAATAACTCTCTCTTGATTATCACTACTCTTTTCTTTATAACCTAAGAAGCGTTTAATACCTTTTTAATCTGTGATTAGTAATACAACAAGAATGATATGCATCTACTCCTCACTTATTGAATACCTAATAACCAAGTGGCTAAATATGGAAATAAGATTGTGGGAATATTAATCAATAGTTCTATAATTTAATAGTACAACTTCTTCATGCAAACTTGAATGCATTTCTCATATAAGAATATTGGAGAGATAAAATCTATCCATGGAATTCATTACTGGAGATTAATGGCTAATATATTGAAGATCTCTATAGTTATTATATTACCTAAGATATGTTATCTATTACCTAGTTTCGATGATCTTGTAATTACTATATATTCCTCCTAGAATCAGGAACAAAATATATCATTTGTTGTTGTATTAGGTTCCAATTCTAATCCATATATACTTGTATAATTCCATCAATAAGACTTATGATTGAAGATTGTAATTTTTAACGTTTCTTTATGGTATCAGAGCATATAATTCTCTGAATAAGCATTTGTTTCTCTCCTGTGTTATGGAAGAACTTTCTAAGCAAGTAATGGAAGAAAGACCCAAGTTAATTCCTCTTATGACCAATAATACCGATGATACCAATACCTCTCAAAGGTTAAGTTCAATATTGCTAAATAAATTCAATTATCTCCCTTAAGCAAGAGTTGTTACTATCGCTCTTAGTGGAAGATCAAAGCTGGGATATATCAATGGTTCCATACCTTCTCTGGATGTGGATGTCCCAGAATATAAGGCATGGCTATCCAAAGATTAGTCAGTGATGTCTTGGATCCTCAATTCCATGGAAAGCAATTGTCCTAAAATTTCCAATTATTCAAAATCTTCACTAGATCTTTAGAATGTTATTCATGACATGTATGGTAACCAAACCAACACTGCTTGAATAGCTCAGATTCATCATGAAATTACAAATCTTTATCAAGATAATAGACCATTTGTTACTATTAGGAAATCTAAAAAGCTTACAGAATGACTTGGAGATGTATCATCCTCACACCAATGATGCTACTATCCTACAAAAAAAAAAAAAATAGAAGAAGACTGAATTTTTCAAATTCTGGCAAACCTTCGTCCTAATTTTAAGGACCTGCGGAGTGATATTTGAATTTGGAACTACCATATTTGAAATATGTATGTGCAACGATCCAACATGAAAAGATTCGCAGGAAGATAATGAGTTGTGATACTAATTCTAGAGCAACTGCAACTCATGTTTATCATGTCAAAGCAATGCCTCACAATAAGAATTCCGGTATGTTTAATTATCTCTCTCTACCATAACAAGTAACTAATAGAAAACATTCAAAGGGAAACATTCAAATTTGAAGTGCAACTATTGTCATAACATTGGACACCTGACATACCACTGTTGGCAACTTCATCCAAAAATTAAACCTAGATTTACTAAGGAGCAACGATGATATTAGAGGTGATCATTAAATTATAAATCAAATCTGGCAAATCATTCCACTAAAAACTTCATTGCAATCCTGCTGCTTTGATATAAGACTTTGCTAATTACATGCAAGATAAATGTGGTCACGAGAAGGTACAAAATGGACCTGCTAGACAATAACAAAACCAATCAACAAAACACTCTTCAGTCACCTTACCGACTTTCTAGCTAAAGTAGATTGAAAAGCCAGCCAAGGTAATCTAACTGCCTTTATGATTGCATTAGAACTTGATAATTTGCATGATATTTGGATTGTTGATTCAGGTATCACAAATAATATGTCTAACAAGTTAAGCAATATTTTTAATCTTAAACGATTTGCTTCTCCTACCTTTGTTTTGGTTGCTAATGGGAAAGGTTTTCTAGTGAAAGGTAGGGAAAAATCAAATTAATCTATGAAACAATCATGTTTGATGTCCTATATGTTCCTCCTTTCCTTTTCAATTACTCCCAGTCATTAAGTTAACATTTACATTCAATTGTGATGTAATTTTCACTCATCATAAGGTTATATTTTATTCCTATTAACCAAGAAGATGATTGGTAAAGGTTTTTTCTACATGGTCTCTACTATTTCTCTCATGATAACCAAGTTTCCAAAGGATTTCGGGCTAGTTTCATAATATCACATGAGCCACTCTTATGGCATCGTTGTCTAGCACATCTGTCAGATTTTGTTCTTAGTAAAGTAAATTCAGTACCAACCAATAAACCCCCTAAATATAAGATTTGTCATTTTTCCAAATCATCTAAACTTCCTTGTAATCCTTTTGTATCACATGTAACTCATGCATTTGAACTTATACACTTAGATGTATGGGAACCATTTTATACTTCACTAGATCGTTTTAAATACTTTGTAATCTTTATTGATGATTTTTCTAAAGTCATGTGGGTGTATTTGATGAAAGCTAAGATTGAAGTATTTAATTGTTTTAAACATTTTTATATGTTGATTACTACTCAATTCTGAACTCATCTTAAAATTATCTGATCAGATAGTGACACCGAATACATGTCTAAATACATGTCATATTATTTATGTTCTAAGCATTAGACTAGTTGTGTTGATACACCCCAATAAAATGGGGTCTTTGAACGAAAAAAAATCATGATCTACTTAAAAAAATTTGTGCCATAATGTTACAAATAAATGTTCCAAAAAGTTTTTGGTCATATGGCGTTCTCACAATTGTCTATCTTATAAATCGCTTATTTAACCGTTTATTGGATTTTAAATCTTCTTTCGGAGTTTTGCAGGCTACAAGTTCAGATTTGTCACACCTCAAGTTGTTTGGATTCTCTTATTTTGTGCATTGTCATCATCATAACGTGATAAACTTGATTCAAGGCCACTGAGGGCATTTTCTTAGGATATTCTCAAACATAAAAGGGATACAAGAGTTATGATCCCTCGCTAAAGAAGATGTATATATCAAGAGATGTTAGATTCATTGAAGAAATCTCTTATTTCTCTACAACTAGTTATGGGGAGGATCAATTTGACTTATTTCCACTGCTTAGTTCAAGTTTTCATGATTAGAGTTCATGCTCTCTACAATCAATCCCTAGTGCTGGGACCAATTCCAATTCTGATCACCTTACATCAAACTCAAGTTTTGTTAATGAAATTCAATATGTTAGTCCAAAATCTAATGAAAATTCATTTGATGAAGCCCCTGGAATAGTGTTCAACTCTGACCAAGTGCTAGAATCAAGTGTGCAAGAAGCTCTCAGTATTCCAAAGGATCAATCAACTTTAAGAAAAATATCCAACAAAAAACATCAACCTACTCCTAGATTGCAAGAGTATGTGACTTATAATGTCAAGCATCCAATTTATAAATTTATGTCATATGATCACTTGTCTCCAAATCATAAAGCATTCCTTACTTCCATATCGAAGGATCATGAGCCCAAGACATTTCAAGAAGCTCAATCTCAAGTTGTATGGAGACAAGATATAAAGGAGAACTAACTACACTTGATAACAATCATACGTGGAGCATCATAACTATTCCCACAGGTAAATAAACAGTAGGTTGTCATTGGATTTTCAAGACTAAGTTCAACTCAGATGGAACAATTAAATGACACAATGCTCGACTTATAGATCAAGGTTTCTCTCATAAATTTGGAGTTGATTACAAGGAAATATTTGCTTATATGGAAAAATTGACTATTATCCAAGTCTTATTATCCATTGCAATCAATCATGGTTGGTCATTATATCAAATGGATTTAATAAATGCATTCTTACATGGAGACCTTTAAGAAAAAGTGTTCATGAAACTACCTCCTAGACATCTATAGAGTAATTATCTTAATTTGGTTTACAAACTTCATAAATTCACTTATGGATTAAAGTAGAGTCCACGAGCATGGCATGCAAAGCTAAGTATTGCACTAAAAGCTCTTAGTTTTATAAGAAGCAATGCTAATTCTTCCCTATTTGTCCAGCAGAATTCAAAAGAAAAACTTGTTGTACTTCTCTATATAGATGATTTAATCATCACTAGGAATAATAGAGAGTTTGTCAAAAAAATAAAGAATGATCTGCAACAACAATTCTTAATTAAAGATATTGGGAAACTAAAGTACTTTTTAGAGATTGAAATGGCAACTTCCAGCAAAGGTTTCTTTCTAAATCAGTGAAAGTATATTCTAGAGTTATTACAAAATGTTGAGATACTACATGCTAAGCCTGCAATTACTCCTCTGAATAGTAAGCTCAAATTGGACTTCTCAAGCAAACCTCTCACGTAATTCACCACTTATCAAAGAATTGTTGACAAATTAATTTACTTAACAATCATTACACCAAACATTACCTTTGTTGTTAGTTTATTAAGCCAATACATCCATACTCCCACAATCCAGCATCTTGGCATGATGAAATGCATTTTATGATATTTGAAAGGGACTTTTGGCTGAGACATTATTATGACACGTAATGGGCGCTTAGACATTATAGGCTATAAAAACTCTAATTGGGCAAGTAATGCATTAGATAGACGATCTAACACTGGATATTGCATGGTAATTTAGTGTCTTGGAAAAGCAATAAGCAACATGTGGTCACACGCTCAAGTGCTGAAGCTGAAAACTGTGCAATTACATCTGCTTTATGTGAATTAATTTTGGCTCAAGAATTTACTTGCAAATCTCGGTTTCCATAATCATACACCAATGACATTGTTTTGTTACAATCAAGTTGCCATGCATATTACGACTAGTCCAATGTTTCATGAACGCACAAAACCCCTTGAAGTGGATTGTCATTATATTCATTAGCAAGTTCAAGTTAAACTTATTCAGACTATGTATGTCCGCACTTATGATCAACTAGCTAATATGTTTACCAAAATTTTACCTTCTGGCCAGTTTCATTGGTTGTTAAGCAAGGGTGGATTAGTTAATCCACTTAATCCAACTTGAGAGGGAGTCTTGAAGATATTGCAGATTAATGGCTAATATGTTAAAGATCTTTGTAGTTATTATATTACCTAAGATATGTTATCTATTACCTAGTTTAAATGATCTTGTAATTACTATACATTCTTCATAGAATCAAGGACAAAATCATATCATTAGTTGTTGTATTAGGTTTTGACTCTAGTTCATATATACTTGTGTACTTTCATTAATAAAAGTTATGATTAGAGATTATAATTCTCAAAGTTTCTTCGTATATAATATCGGATCCAAATAGTTATTAATTCAAATTTTTGTAATATATTTTTAAAAAATTAAATTTCATTATAGAATAAAATAGAGTGAATTTATACACATTCAAGTTCAAAGATTTTTTTTAAATGACGTATTAGAAAGTTAAATATAAAATTATTTTAAAATTTACCTAATAATCTAAATTTTTAAATTGAAATAATACTTTTACCTATTTCATCAACTTTCATTTGATTTTGCTTAGCTAATACATATTTCATCGATGTTAATTAATTTGATTGGCTAATACAGAAAAACCTTAGGTATCAAGATCAAAGTAAATACATTAGTGTCGAGGGCGTTATAATCCAATCAATTTGTTTTAATAAGTAGTGTTAGGGGTGATTGCTTTTCTTTTTATTCGGTTTTTACCTATGAAAACAACCAAACTGAATTTTTTTAAAAAAACAAAACCAAAATCGAATCGAACTTGGTTCCAACCGACCGCTTTCAAACACAAACCATCACCACCACAATAAACACTACCTAGTTCCCATCGCCACTTTCTTTACCCATTTTCCTTTCATAAAAAATAAAAAGGAAAAAAAAATTCAGCAACTGCCAACAAGCCAAACCATAAAATTAAACCCAACCCCTACCCTTACTGCCTCCACTAGTCACCTCTAAATTGAAGAAATCTTACTGCTGCTAAGGCTTAGGGGTGTTGCTGGGATGATAGATCTGAAGATGATTGAAGAATGAAGATCGGAAGGTTAGGTGTGGCATATGGGTGCTTATGTGGGGGTGGTTTTATGTTGTGAAGAATTAATTGTGAGTGGACTTGTGAGAGCTTAGGTGGGGATAGTTGAAGAACGAAGAAGTAATTGGGTGTGGACTTGTGAGTGTTGTGGGAGGTTGTACCGTTGTGAGGATTGAGGTGTGGAGTGGCCCGTGTGGGTTGTGTGCCGTGTTGATTAATACTTAAAAATATATTTTTATCAAGGTTTTATATCATCATTTTGCACATGAAGTATCAATAAGTCCTTAACTAAAGCATGTTTTATAATAACATATCTAATAATATAAAATACCTTTAATTTATGGTAAATGTTCATCTTAAATGCAGGCCTATCACATAAATAAAAGGATTGATTGATGAGTTTAAATACTGAAATTTAAAGGACAAAGAGAGGGTCAAACTTAGAAAAAAAGATGTTGGTGCAATCCAAACCGGAACAGTATTCGGTAATTGGGTCAAATCTGGAGTTGTAGATCTTGGATTTAGGTCTGCTTTAAATGGATGGAAAGGTAAGACATAGGCCTACAACTTTCATGTAGAGTCAAGATTTAAAAAGGTCTTTTTCAAGTCCAGATTATAGCAACAATGAAGAAGTCTGAATCTGTCCTGCAGCCCATACACTATTCAATATTCAGCCCATATCTCGAGTTTTAGAAGTCCAAATGACCTCAATTGTTTTTTTCTAGAAAGATAAGACAATTTTCTAGAACTTTCATGCGCACAGTTGGTTCCAATTATGATGTTAGTAATGACGTTTTATTCAGACAAGAAGATAAGGATTTTCACCGAGTCAGAGGTGGCCACCCACTCAACAATTAGTCATCAAATCAATAGTTTTAAATTTTAGCCTATAAAAGGAGGTATTTGCCTTGCATTTAGGCATCTTGGTTGTTCAGATCAAGATCATGCTCTTTATTTTTTTCTTTATATTTTTGTAATGTTTAAGTTTTATTTCATGTTATATTTTTCTTAATCTCTTGTTTATGTTTTTTATTTCCTTTAATATACTTATGTTCTTATGTTGTTTATTTATGTTTATCTTCTTCATTATGTTTAGCTAAGTTTATTATGTCAAGGTGAAAAGGTTTCACTAATGGTGTTAAAATAGGTATAAAATAAACTCAACATGGACTTCAATGTTTATATCCAAGAAAGTTTGTTATTAACATGTCTTATCTTTTTATCTTACTAATTCTTAATACCTTGCTTGTTAAATGATTAATCTAGATTTGTGTTGTATAACACTTGGTACAACAAATGCTTGACACTTTCATAGCTAACCATATGATATAACCTACACTTGTGCTATGAAAGGAACTTGATTTGTTGTTAACATAAGTTAGCATCATAAATTCCTGACAATATTTAAAAGTTTGGTGTTACTTAAATAAGATAATTAATATGATCATGTTAAAAATTTATAATGAACTATTAAGGATAGATCATCCAATTGGAACCTTCTTTGTGTGTGGTTTCCAGTTGATTAATAAAATGAGTTTATACTATACTTATTTCTAATACTATTAGTGGATCCTCTAACCTTGACATTTGTATTTATCATTGTTAAATTTTCACATTAATCTTCTATCTCAAAGTCCTCTTTAACTTATTATTATTATTATTATTATTATTATATAATTAACATCCCTGTGATTCGACCCCGGTCTTGCCCGGTTATTTATTACTTCGACACTCTTGCACTTGGGAGAAGACATCAATCTTTTGATCGTGTCACGCGTCTTTGAGGAGTATTTATAGAAACTTTTTTTTTTTAATTTGAACCTGTTTGGTTCAGGTCGGGTTACTCGGTTTAATCATTACAAAACAAAAATCCAATCGAACCGAAAGGTTTTCTAAATATTCTAATAAGTTTTTTTTTCATGGTTCGGTTTTTTTTATTTTCTCAGGTAAATCATTTTTTCAGTTTTTTTGCTCACCTCTAAGTAGTGTTCATCATTGGCTAAATTAATTGAAATACTGATATCTGCAATATATACTAAAACTAAAAAAACTAAAATTTAGAACCCTGAGGGGTGTAGCTCAACTGGTTAGGTTCTAAGTTTGCTCTCTAGAGGTTACTAGTTCGAGTACCACAAACCTTATGGCCAATGGAGGCTTACCTGGTAATTAGTTTCAGGGTCTTAGGGGATTAATCAAGGTGCGTGTAAGCTGGTACGGACATCCATGGTTAAAAAAAAAAAACTAAAATTTCATGCATTATCTTTCAAAGTGGTGAAAGACGGCAAGTTACTCCTATCCCTCTCCATTGAGAAAACTCTTCATTCACTTATATAAGTTAATATGGATATATGCTTTCTAGATTTGATTTGACTAAAAATTAGGACGTAACATATGAATTGGCAATTGCATTTTGAATTCTCAAGCTCGGCTATTACCATGACAGTACCGATAAAGGGGTCTCCATCAACCGGGCCAAAATATGAGCACAAAATTGGGCAAACGATTTTTTACCCAAAACCGTTTCATAAATCAACGTGCTTGCGCGGAGTCTACGGTGTCATGTAATTTTTCTAGGTATACTAATTGAATCAGTCATAAAAATGGATGGTATATATAGAGTGTTAATATATAACTGCTAGACAAAAAAATAAATTAAAAAATTAAAAATAAAGCTATTAGAGAATTAAAGAGTTATATCTATTAAAAAAATTTAAAATAAAAAATTTGTTGGGATTTTATGACTGTTAAAAAATTAATTCTAAAAAGTAGCATGACGTATCTTACCTTCAATATTTTTAATTTAAAATATTATCTTAGTTCTACACAAAAAATAATAAACAGATTTTTATGGAGTTTGAGAGATTTATTTATATTTTCTAACCATCAGTGCCATTTCATATTAGTTAATAGAACCAGTAAAATCTATCTCTAGATCAACAACTAGCCATCTCCAAATAAGATGTAATGAAAAGGCCTTAATGCATCTTAATTGGATGATAATTTATTAATTAGAAAACAGGAATGTGCATATTGTAATTTTATTTTATTTTTAAATGATATTGCACAGTTAGTTTTGACAATGTGCTAGAATTAGCTATAATCAATTTCGAAAGGTTGTTATGATAGTTGAAGAAACACATTTTTTCCCTTAATTTCTTAAATTTAAATTTTAAAACCAATAATTTAAAAAATTTATTAAATTTCTTTCAATATTCAAGATTAATATTATAATTGTGTTTTTAAGATTGTCTTAAAAGAATACTTAAATTGTATGAATATATTTTTTATTGTTGAAAAAAAAAAAGAAATAGATAGGAATATATATATATATATATATTTCAGAAAGTAAACGAAAGACATCGCCGCCTCATACCGTTTATAGGCAAATAATGTTTTGTAGATATGGTTAAGCTGAGATTTATGACCAGTTCAACTGTGTAATCTAATCTTAATAATCATTAGGGTGTTGGATTGCTACATCCTACCACTACCAATCCAAGCAAGGGCTGCCGACAGGGTCCAAATTCAGCTTCATAGAAAAATAAAGTCAAATAATAAAAAATAGTAATTTTAAGTTGCATTGATTCCTTGAAAAACGTAGTCAAATAATAAAAAAATAACATATCTTAAAACTATTTCAAAAACATTCTTTAGTGTTTGACATATATCTTAACGACACAAATATTTTTGTAATAAAATCTGATGAGAAATGTAAATTATTTTTCTTTTTTCAAGCTTTTTTTTTGTAGTAAAATATTTTTCATTAATCATTTTTTTTTGTGTGAATGAACATAAAAATTTGAGAAAATTATTTTATATGAAACAAACAGATTAAATTTCAAAACTATGTTATAATTATATCAGGATGCTTCTTCTTTTTTTCATTTTTTTACCTTTTAAATATTATATTTTACAAATCTTAAAATAGATATCATGAAAAAATACTTTCATTAAAAAGGGCCAAAATAGGGATGCTTAAGACATAACAATTTCGTTTGTGATATTAGAATCAATTCTCACTTGATCACTAAAACTAATATTCATTTAATTGGCTACTAGATTCCCCACTTAAAATTCCAACCCTCTTTCTTTAAGTATAAAGTAGATAAAAACAGCATAAGATAAACAAGAAGCACAAGCAACACATTTTTTTAATGAATATAATTATCATATAAAAATTCTAACTTAAAATTTTATTACTAAATAACATCTCTAATAAAAACTCTATATTATAGCTCTTCTAGGATGCTTGTGTACTAGAAAGAAAATAATTCTAAACCAAATAAAAAATCATAAATTAATTAGAAAAATATTGCAAATCTCAAATAGTAACTTCTAGGTCTTATTTGAAGAATTTCCTGATTTAAAATAGCTATAAAATCTTTACTGTATAGAAAACATGGCCTTTAAAATGTCCTGAAAAATTTGCAGCTCAATCCAAATATTGAATCAAAATTTATGCCTATTAAAATGAGGTTGCGTGTTAAGAAAAAAAATATCTTGCATCATTCTCTCTAGGTTTGAGAGAACTCTTCTTTAAGTTCTAGTCATCCATCTACCTACACTATCATTATTGTTAATACCATTGCACTCCATTGACATCTAGCGTACTAGCATTGTATAGTTAACCAACTCATATAAAGTATGTTAGGAATCAACTCCTAAACACTTCTAGTTTCTACAGAAACATTAATAGTTGTTAATGGCTTATTCTATATTGTGTTTTTTCTCACATCATTGTGATTCTTTACAATATCTTTGTTCCCTTTCTTCTTTTTCTTCTCCAAAAACTATTATAAAAACAATATATTTTACCCATGTTATAATAGTTGTCCCCTCTTTCTTAGACGTCAACATATACACTTCCTTTTTATGTTGAGTGTATACATATTATAGTGTCTATCATGTATGATATTTTTGTCATGCCTACCAACATTAGATGACACATATCTATAGAAACCACATCACACCAAACACCATCAAAATATCTCTTACTCATAGAAAACAAATCAATATAGAATTTGTTTGTGATTACCTAACATTAGATCACACACATCTATAGAAACCACTTCACATAAAACACCATTAAAATATCTCTTACTTATAGAAAACAAATCAAGATAGTATTTGTTCATGGTTACCTTATTTTCTCAGTACAACTAATTTAGTTTGTAAGGCCTAGAATGTTTTCTTATCTTGACATGTAACTTCTCTACTGTCTTAGCCGACTTCATATTCTCATAATTACCATTGTCGATAGTTAGATTATATACCTTGTTCTTGATGGTGCAAGTCGATTGAAACATACTATTTTGTAGCTAATCCTTAATTAAATCACCCATAATACCAAGAAAAATCTTTTAGATGATTAAGGTAGCACCACTATCATCTTAAAAAACCTTTTCACTACCATAAGAACCATCATAAGAAATATCCCCCACCTTTTTTATTAAGTTTTTCTAACAATAAATTTTTACCTAGACAACTCTCTAATATATGACACTTAGAAATTTGATGTCTTAACTCACCACATTGAAACACTAAGTTTTAAAACCAGATAAAGAATTAAAACTATCATGGCATGCACATCATCAAATGATGGGTTTTCCTCTTAGATCGAGGGAGTTTGGGTTTAATCGTAAAATTATGATTTTGAAGAAGTCCCCACCACCTAGTATCATGGTCATTGGAAAAGCTAATAGTTGAGAATCTGAATAAGAGGATTAGTTATAAAAAGAAAAGACGCATCACTCCTAGTGCACCCTACCTATGAAAAGCAACATTGTTGATTGATTGTTTTTCTAGGTCATGTTTCTATATATTAGTTTATCTAAGGTTCAAGACAAGTCTCTTTCATATGAAAGTCTCTACTTTATCGAGTTATATCCTAACCATTCTAGGACCTAAATTTTAGCATTGCATTTATTTTTTATTTTGTATCTTTAACACATGAAAATATACCTTACAGTGTAATTTTATACCCCCAAATTATAAAGTCTATAGCTAATTTGTAACATTTATTCTATTAATTCATTAAATTTAATATCAGGAGTATACATTATTTTTAAAGTTGCTACCTAATTCTTTAAGAAGACTAATAATTCTAAAATATGCATTGGTTCTAGAGATTTGAGTAAGTGTTTGGTTATGCTTTCCAAGAAAATATTACATTTGTTATGTGTTTTCTTCTAAATTTATTTTACACATGACATTTACTATTCAAATTATTTTTTGATTTTATTTACAAGTTATTTATTGTCGATGGATGTTTGTTGAATTAGCATCGAGCCCTGAATAAAGAGTCTTGTAACATGATGATTGTTTGTAGTTTTTTTTAAAAAAAAAATTGGTTAAAAGCATTGCACTAGGCCTTCATTTGTTTCTAAAACTAAGAGACTTGTTGACTTGTCTGTTAAAACCCAATTTTAATCAAAGCCTATTATTGACTTGATAAAAACTCGTCAATACTTTAATGAACTCATTTTAAGGAAAGAAAACAATGCACAAGGCTTATATTGGTCCTTCAAAACTAGGAGACACATTGACCTAACTATTTTAAACTAAACTTTGATCAAAATATTATGCTAAGTTGACAAAAACCTGTTGAGGCAATTCAAAAATAAATATTTACACACAAATATTTCAACATTGAGGCCACATGACACAACCAAAAGATTGATGTCTTCTCCCAAGTGCAGGACTGTCGAAGTAATAAATAACCCGGCAAGACCGGGGTCGAACCATAGGGAGGTTAACTATATAATAATAATAATAATAATAATAATAATAAGTTAAAGAGGACTTTGAGATGTAAGATTAATGTGAGAATTCAAGAATGATAAAAAAAAAAATCAAGGTTAGAGGATTCACTAACAGTATTAGAAATAAGTATAGTATAAACTCTTTTTATTAATCAACTGGAAACTACACACAAAGGAGGTTCCAATCGAATGATTTATCCTTAATAGTTTATTATAAATTTTTAACATAATCATATTAATTATCTTATTTAAGTAACATCAAATTTTTAAATATTATCAGGAATTCATGATGCTAATTTATGTTAACAACAAATGAAATTCATTTCATAGCACAAGTGTAGGTTATAACATACAGTTGGCTATGAAAGTGACAAGTATTTATTGTACCAAGTATTATACAACACAAATCTAGATTAACCATTTAACAAGCAAAGTATTAAGAATTAGTAAGATAAAAAGATAAGACATTTTAATAACAAACTTTCTTGGATATGAACATTGAAATCCATGTTGAGATTATATTATACCTATTCTAACACCATTCGTGAAACCTTTTCACCTTGACATAATAAACTTAGCTAAACATAATGAAGAAGAGAAACATAAATAAACAACATAAGAACATAAGTATATTAAAGGAAATGAAAAGCATAAATAAGAGATTAAGAAAAATATAACATGAAATAAAACTTAAACATTACAAAAATATAAACAAAAAAATAAAGAGCATGATCTTGATATGAAAAACAATATGCCTAAATGTATGGCAAATGCCTCCTTTTACAGCCTAAAATTTAGAACTATTGATTTGATGACTAATTGTTGAGTGGGTGACCATATCTTGACTTTATGGCAATCCTTATCTTCTTGTCTGAACAAAATATCATTGCTAACGTCATAATTTGAATAGATTTATGTCATAAAAGTTTTAGGAAATTGTCTTAGCTTTATAACTAAAAGAGAATCAGTGCATTTGGACTTCTAAAACTCGAGATATAGGTTGAACACTGAATAGTATCTGGGCTGCAGGTTAGATTCAGATTTCTCTGTTGTTGTTATAATTTGAACTTGAAAATGATCTTTTTGAATCTTGGACTCACATAAAAGTTTTAAGCCTATGTCTTAGCTTTCCATCCATATAGAACGGACCTAAATCCAAGTTTTACAACTCTAATTATGATCCAATAACCGAATGGTGTTCTAATTTGGACTGAACCAACATCTATTTTTTAAGCTTAGCCCTTTATTTGTCTTCTCAATTTCAGTAGTTAAACTCATCAATCAATCACTTGATTTATGTGATAGGTCTGCATTTAAGATGAACATTTAAAATAAATTATAAGTATCTTATATTATTAGATATGTTATTATAAAACATGCTCTAGCTAAGGAGTTATTGAAACTTCAAGTGCAAAATGGTGATATAAAACATTGATAAAAATACATTTTTAAGTACTAATCACCACACCATTATTTCTTGGATAAATTTGTCACAACCCATTCTCCCAACCCTATTGTAGATTGATTCCAACATTATTCCACCTTTTAAAAATTTCCATGTCAACCTTATACCCCTAGGGCTTACACATAAAGGTATAGACCCTAAAACTTTAAATGTTTCACAATCATTTGTATTAAATAAGAAATAACAAATATTTTATAAATTATTAAATAAGTTGTTGAAATTTATTCAAAATTCATTTGGGGTTTGAAATCAACCTAATAGAGTTGTTTAGTGTGACCAAAAGCTACTAAAAATATTCTAATAGTGGTTATAAGTGGCAAACACACACATATGAGTTGTAAAGGCTGCAACACATAGTTACATGTAATAGTAAAGGGTGGAGATGTGTCGGCCACAACAAAAAGTACATTGCTTCTTTGTTTTCCCTTCTAAGCTAATGGTGATTGCACCGCTACTAGTGGAAAGAGATTAGGTTGCCAGAAGTTTTAGCTTTCTTTCTATATTTTTTTTCTTCATTATTGTTTATGATGCTTTTGTTGCCTCCATGAGTTCACATGCTTCTAGATCTGTTTAAAATGGTTGTTACAACTAAGTTTTGTTTTACTAATGAATCTTATGGTGTTCAGCAAGAGGGAGTTTGATTGGTGATTAAAAATAAAGGAGAGGGGCTTTTCAATATAGGAGAAAATAGGTTGTTGTAATGGAGGAAGGCCGGTCGATACAAGGAAGATTGATGTTGATGGTGTTGGTGGTTGTGATGGTGGTGGTCAACAAGATAGTAATGGGTGACTTTAATGATGAAGAGAAACGAGAGAATGAGGGTTGTCATGGTTTTCTTCTTTTTTTTTTGTATTTTTTTCTTCTAATTTTTTTCTCTTTTTTTTTGTACACACTTTCTTTTTCTTTTCTTTTTTCTATAACTTTATCCCTTGTTTCTCTACTATTCACTCCCTTTTTTATACTGCATAATATTCCCTTATTAATTCCTACACTATATTTCCTTTTTTATTCTTTATTATCTCTTATCTCATCACATTCTACAATCTTCCAATCTTTCTCATCTTATCTTTTTATCTCTAAGTTACTTAGGGAATGGATTAGAAATGTTAATATTTGTCCCCAATTTCTTCTTTAATTATTACTATACTCACTAAACTTTTTGTTTCTTTAACTTTCATTTTTAAAAAAAATAATTTTTTTTAAAAATTTCTAACATGAAAATGATAAACAAAAAAGTTTAAAATCGTGAAATGGCTGAAAAGTGGCCAAATTATGTTGAAAATGCTTTCTTGAAAAACAAATTCATATATGGTTGCTTTTTTAATATATATATATTTATGGAATTAAAATTGAGTTATGACAAATATATTCAAATGAAAAAAATATAAGGATATCAAATGAGTCTTATTTTACATGTTAATTTTAGTAAATTGTTTTGAAAATGGCTCAACTCAATCACATTGATATTGTAACCTAGAGCAGCTAATGAGTAACGTGGGAGGTTTCAAGATTAAATCACCCATAATACCAAGAAAAATCTTTTAGATGATTAAGGTAGCACTACTATCATCTTAAAAAAAAACTTTTCACTACTATATGAACTATCATAAGAAATATCCCCCATCTTTTTTATTAAATTTTTCTAACAATAAATTTTTACCTAAACAACTCTCTAATATAGTTACATGTAATAGTAGAGGGTGGAGACGCGTCGGTCACAACAAAAAAATACATTGCTTCTTTGTTTTCCCTTCTAAGTTAGTGGTGACTGCACCGCTACTAGTGGAAGGAGATTGGGTTGCCAGAAGTTTTAGCTTTCTTTCTATATTTTTTTTTCTTCATTATTGTTTATGATACTTTTGCTACCACCACGGGTTCACCTGCTTCTAGATTTGTTTAAAATGGTTGTCATAGTTAGGTTTTCTTTTATTAATGGCTCTTATTGTGTTCGACAAGAGAGCGTTTGATCGGTGATGAAAAATAAAGGAGAGGGTCTTTTTAATATAGGAGAAAATAGGTTGTTGTAATGGAGGAAGGCTGGTGTCGATGGTGTTGGTGGTTGTGGTGGTGGTTGTCAACAAGATTTGATGATGAAGAAAGACGAGAGAATGAGGGTTGTCATGGTTTTCTTTTCTTTTTTTTGTATTTTTTTTTTCTAATTTCTTTTCTCTTCTCCTTTTTTTTTTTACACACTTTCTTTTTCATTTTTTTCTAAAAATTTATCCCTTGTTTCTATACTAGTCACTCCCTTTTTTATACTGCATAATATTCCCTTACTAATTCCTACACTATATTTCCTCTTTTATTCCTTATTCTCTCTTATCTCATCACATTCTACAATCTTCCACATCTTTTTCACCTTATCTTTTTATCTTTAAGTTACTTAGGGAATGGATTAGAAATGTTAATATTTATCCCTAATTTCTTCTTTAATTATTACTATATCCACTAAACTTTTTGTTTCTTTGACTTTTATTTTTTTAAAAATTTAATTTTTTTAAAAAAAATTCTAACATGAAAATAATAAACAAAAAGGTTTAAAATTGTGAAATGGCTGAGAATTGGTCAAATTATGTTGAAAATGCTTTCTTGAAAAACAAATTCATATATGGTTGCTTTTTTAATATATATATATATATATATATATATATATATATATATACACACGGGATTAAAATTGAGTTATGATAAATATATTCAAATGAAAAAAATATAAGGATATCAAATGAGTCTTATTTTACATGTTAATTTTAGTAAATTTTTTCAAAAATGGCTCAGCTCAATTACATTGATATTGTAACCTAGAGCAACTAATGAGTAACGTGGGAGGTTTCAAGATTATAGAGATGTAGCATGAATTCAAAACCTTATTTACATGGACTTCTCAATAAATAATAGATACCTCATAGACTTACAATTATTTTCTAGGAAAAGAATCTTTGTAGGGTTAGTATTACACTAATCTTAATTTTATATGTTAGAACTAAGATATATTTTCCATAAACACGTGATTAGGTCTAGGTAATTTTTTTTAAGGATGATCTTGAATGCTCTTCTTTGCTAAAAGTGTGCTAGCAAGATAAATTTATATAGTGTTGTGATGTTTGAGAGTATTTGAAATTCTGAGTTTGAAAGTTCTCCAAAATCTATATTTGCGTTGACTATAGTTATAGACACAATCATAATACATAAAATCATTGTGTTTTTTTTTTTTTTTTTCTATTTGTTGTGATATTCTTTATACATGTATATGTGATCCATATGAACAAAAACAATACTATTATTTTCAAACAATTGATAACAATAAAAATTCATAAAATGTTGGAAGAGTTCTTAAGCACATTCTTTCGTAGATTTTCTATTTATAACGGGAAAGTGGACAATTGTTTGGTACATATATTCAAGAATTAAAAGAAAACGAAAGGGAGAATATGTTTAAAAATTCACAATACAATACGATTAGTTTATTTGAAAATGTGATTATGTTTACTTTTCAAACTGTTTTTTACTTAGAAACATATTAAAATAATATTTTTTTATTTTTAAAAATTTATTTTTGATATCAGCGCATCAAAATAATTTAAAAATACCAAAAATATATTAATTTTAAAAAAAATAAAAAATTTTAATTTTTTTTAAAAACACTTAATACCTAGAAAAGAAAGTGCTTTGAGAAACAAAGTTAAAAAGAAGAAAAAAGAGAAAGGAAACTCTCCCACTGCCTTTCCAGATATATAGAATAATCCTTCAACTTCCGTTCGGACCTATTTACAGCAGCAAAAGCTTCTTTTTTTCTTCTTCTTCTACTTCTTTTTTTTCTCTCTCTTAATGCTTTCTATCCCCTCCAACAAGTACAATAGTGAAACGAACCTTTGTATACGGAAGGCCAATTACATTTAATATATAACTTGTAAATTAAATCAAGAAGCAAATTTTTCTGTGGCATGAATCTTGAAGAGGTCAAGACGCGTATCTCTCAATCGCAGAGAATAGGCAGCTTTCTTGAATTCACTCCAAGTGAAGGGTTTGTAGAGGCTTGGATTTTGTGGCAAGACCAGCTGTGGAGGCGGAGAGATCCATGCGTTGAGGGGCGGCGCCCCAAAATACATCATCGACATTCTTGGCTTCCCCGAGCTCGCCAACACTCTGTGTCTAACGCTTTCAAACCTCCCATTCGTTAAAACCTAAAAATCGATGCCATGAGGAGCACAAAAAGTTTAGGAAGATTATTTTATCAACTACAGTAGCTAATTGAGGAGATTTGGTAGCATGTGTTTTCTTTTCTTTAAAAATAACGGTAAAAGAGAATTTATTTACTAATTAGCATTATAAATCAAGCCAATAGAATTCTTACACCTCATGAAACATGTTCACACCATCAATTTATAATATTCTAATCACAAGATGATTTTCATAAGAAAATGACTGATCGTTACGAACCTGGAAGGCATCCCCCACGATCACATAGAATCCGGTGGGGTCAGGAGGAACAGGGACCCACAAGCCATCACGCAAATAAATTTGGAGGCCCCCAACGTCGTTGGATCGCAAGATGGTCAAGATTTGAGGGTCGGAGTGCTCGCCAAAACCAATTGTTTTAGGTGATGGGTCCCAGTCCATGATCTCTTCGAATGCAGGGTAGTGATTAAGTCTAAGAACAGAATCGCTGTGGACATCTCTGATGAGCCTGCTGAATGCACGTTTATCCGGGACCCACAAGCCCTCAGCCGTTAGATCAAGAATCTCACATGCGAGTTGCTTAACCGCTTGTATGTAATCATTCACCACGCAGCTGTATAAATCGCAATGCCAGTACTGAGCAAGCAAGGAAAAAAGGAAAAAGCACACTAACATTTCACCACCCACAAAAAAAAATAAAAAATTGCAGAATATTTTTTCATTATGAATAAAATTATTGCTTCCATTTTTCTCTTTTTTATATAATAAAAAGAATAAAACACGCAGCTTAAAATCATAGTAGCAATTACTAGCAAGAACCCACACAAGAATGATAATGTCGTGTATCTCTAGCCTAATGTAATTGGTTCAATGTAGGCTCGATTTGGAGCACGACAAGATCCATAAGATATTTGTGAAAAAAAATCTTTATTTCTTTAATCACAACTCTACATGATCTCTTCTTGCCAGTGCAATAATGCAAGATTATAATTTTAAAAGATATAATTCAATTAATTAAATTTTAAATTTATTTTTTATAAATTATTAGTTTGAATCTCATAAATTTTAAAATTATTAAAAATTTATATAATTATTAACTTTAAGGTCTGTGAAATTAGTTAAGATATATAAAACTCATCTGAATAGCTACGATAATAATAAAAAAATAAAAATGCAAGATTGACTGTTGCAGGACAATAATCACCTGCATGCTTTCTACAAGCATATGTGTCTCGTGAAGAAAAATAAAAATGAGCAAGAAGAAGGCAACAAAGAGGAAAACATCAATACACAAAAATTGAAGCAATTATGCTTGAAAAAATAAAAAATGATTCAAGATACTCTTACTGTTCAAGAAAGGAAAAGGGGGGACAATTTAATCTTTTTAGCACATTGTGCTGACTCTTCGTAATTCCTAAGATTGTTTTAGGAGTCAAGTTGGACCGTTTTAGGCCCCACAATTATACATATATATAAAGAAACATGTCATATGGCTAATAGTTGTTGACAGAACAATGAGCTAATTAAGGCATTGTTTCCCTTCAATCGCAAGTTGGAACCATCAACTTGGGAACCGGAAAGAAATCAGGTTGTTTTCTTGATTCATTTTTTTAATGAAAATATTCATTAATAAAAAGCAACTAGAGTGGGCAAAGCTTGCCAAGGAAACCAGTTATTATAACTTGTCTGGATTTCCGTTTTAAATGTTTTTTTCAATGAATAGTTAAATTATTTATTTAAAATTCAATTTGTATATATAATTTTAGATTGTTTTAAAATACTAATATAAAAAATAATTGATGAGCATATATATTAATTACAGTTAATGAGGTAAACGGAACTCTTGGGTATATTAAATTAATAGAAAAAAAATATAAATTGGAAGTCTATTATTGATGTTTATATTTAACTAGTAATAATTCTTGTTGATAAAGGAAAGATGTCTTTTTCTAGGATACCAAGCAATTGCAATAAACAATCTTCCACCGTTTCATTTTCATAATTGAATTCCCTTGCCCACCGTCCCAGGCTTCCATTTAACGACTAAGAGTTCTTTAAAAATGGTGCAACCGTTATCATATAATATTAAATTACACAATAAAAAAACCCCTCGAAAATGAATCAAGCACACCACAAACTAAGCATAAACCCAGGGAACCTGCATCGCATTGTTGGAACAGAAAGCTAAAAACCTTCTTCCCTACCCAGCAACTGATCATTCTGCCATTAATGAATATATGTGTGATGCATTCTCATGATTTACGATCCGCATAAGAGCAACACACACAAACACAAGATACCAAACAGTGCTGCTGAAGGATTGATCGATGACGTGAATATTAGAGAAGATATTCGGAACATGTATGAATTACCTGAATTCTGAAGGGTCATTTGAGATGGTTTTGGATCTTTCAAAGACGGAGAGAGGATTGGTGTGGAGGAGAAGATATTCAAGCTCGCCCATGTCACCATTGCAGCCAATATTTTTGCGGCCATAGCCAAAAGGACTAGCAGGTCCAGCTCGGTGCTTTTCCGTGGCTGGTTTTGAGAAAAAATGAGCAGCTTCCTCCTCCATTCTGGTTATGACCTCCTTGCTGACCCCATGATTCGTAACTTTGAAGAATCCATATTCTTCACATGCCCTTACGATCAGTTTCGAGACGTTTGACCTATCAAGAGAGAGATCAACAGCAGGGATTCCAAAGGCCTTCGTTTTTTTGGTTCGAGCTGGAGTTGGAGAAGGAACTACCATTCCTGCTTATAATTAGGGAATGAATGAAGGAAGGAAGGAAGGAAGAAGACTGTCAATCCAGAATTTGAAGCTCGAAGGTATGATCGATAATGGTCGAGGCGCTATCTCTTATACATAAGAGAGGAGTGGCGGAGAGCGAGGAAGAGGTAATTAATATTATAACCTAAGACTAGGATGACACTTTCGGTTAATTTCATATACTTGATTTAAATAGAGATCAACGAGCATCTATAGGAGACATCGACGTTGATACGTGTGACAGTCCAAAATGTTATTTATTTATTTATTTATTTATTTATACGGCAGATATGTCTTCAGATTAAATTTCTTATGAATGATTAAGGTCCGTTTGTTGTAAAGAATTTTTATTTTTTAAACAAAGTGAATTATTTTTTTATGTTTGGTAATGTCATGGAAAGTAAGTTAAAAAAAAAATTTTGTGTTTGATTATATCATGGAAAATAAGCTGTAAAATAACTTAAAGAATGAAATTGAAAAAAAAATTAATTTCATAAATTATCTCAAATAAAATAAATAATTATCAAAATAATAGAGATCAAATCTAACAAATAAAAAAATTAAAAGATGATGAAATTAACATAATAATAATAATTACTATTTCATAAATTATTTCAAATAAAATAAGTAATAATCAAAAGAATAAGGATCAAATTTGATAGATAAAAAATTTCAATTAAAAAATGATAAGAGAAAAACAAATAACAATCATAAAAATAAGGACCAAAGTTAATATAAAAATCAAATTCTAAATGATGAAATTGAAAAAAAAATATTCAAAACAAAATTTATAAAGCAATTAAAAATTTGAGGACCAAATTTGATATAATCAACAAATAATATGGCATTTCTAAATTTTTCACAATTTCTGAAGAGTGTTTTTCACCCAAAATTAGAAAAAAAATTTAAAAACCAAGTCAAATTTTTCTTTGACTAAAAAATATTTTCTATTTATTAACTTCTCTAATAACAAATAAATATAAAATTATTTTAAAAATCATTTTTCATCCAACAAACATTGTCTAACTCTCACGATTTTGATCCCAGTTTTGAATGATACTGTATGGGAAAATAAAGGCACACTTCTTCGCTATCATGCCATCCAGTGCGAAGGTCGGACAGAAAACACTGCTGCAAGAGAGACTAAGGGTGTGCTTAACAATTGAAACTATTTTTGCATCTTCAATTTCAGTTTTTCTTTTCTTTTCTTTTCTTTTTCAGTGAAAAAATAAATAATATGTTCATTTGTTAAGAATAAAGATGGATTTTTTAATCTAAAAGGTACACACCGAGATTATAGCTGTTTTTCATATAAAAAAATCAAATTCATAACTTAATTATAATAGTCATTGTATAATATAATTTTATTTCATTCCGTGAAAAGATTATTATGCTGTTAATTTAAAATAAAAACTTTATATTATATTTACAATAAAGATTAAATTCATGACACTACCTAAATATATAAAAAAAAAATATTTTTTTACTTTGTTAAAAATTGCATATACATAAAAAAAATTATATTTTTCACCTTCTTTTTATTTCAAAAGTAGTGAAAAACCTATAAAGAAAAACTTCGAAGAATCTCTAATTAAAATGTGCTTTCTAAATTCAAATTTAAAAGCTCTAATTAAATAGAGAAATGTTACATCTAAATAGAAAGTCTCAGTTTTTCTTTTACCAACTCTAAATCTTTATAGATATAGAATATTAATCGTTTCCATAAAGTCGAGCAGAAAAGGAAAAAAGAAAGAAAGAAAGAATAAATCCACATCAGCAGATAAAGGGCGTGCGCTCGAAGGAACAAGAGAAAACAAGAGCAGAGAAGTGGCTTCCATTAGGCGGGGGGAGGAGGCTGGGGCCACCGTGGGTAGCGGCTGTTTGTCTCCCTCTAATTGTATTTTGTTAACAACGCTTTGTGAAAGCGTGTGAGCATCAAGCTCCATTGGCTTAATTCTAATTTACGCGTAATTTGACCATTCAATCTTTGACTTGCCATGATTTTCCATCTTTCTGCCTTTGATTTTTGTGGTCGCACATGAGGGGTGGTTAGTTTATGAAGCAAACGATCTTGAATCGTTCGTCTTCCTAAATTGAAAAATCCACAATGCACGCTCTGAGATTCCTTCTGTAAATTATTTATCCAAATGTTTGTCAGTTCTTGTCACAATATGTTTAATTACTCTGTCTTGTCTCGACAAATGAAAGAGCATTGCCGTTCAAAGAGTTGATTCGTGCCTAACAAAGTAATTACTTTTCTTTATACCTTGTTTGTTTCTTAATGGTGTTTTTAGATTGCTTTGACGGGACGTAGATATTAAAACTAAATTTTAAAAATTAAAAATTAAATATTATTTTAATTTATTTTTAAATAAAAAAATACTTTAAAAAATAATTATTATTTCAATGTCAGACACGCTTTTAATGTATATACCTGACATTGCATTAATATCATGATATTAGTATAATTAGGTTTCTTAATTGTAAAATAAACAAATGTTATTTTTAGGTTTTTTCATTATTTTGATATATTTCTAAATAAAACACTTTAAAAAGTAAATAAAAAAACACTTTAAAAAGTAATTATTACTACGATGCCAGACATGCTTTTGATGTATATACCCGACAACGCATTAATATCATGACATCAATACAATTAGGTTTCTTAATTGTAAAATAAACGAACGGTATTTGTAATTTTTTTAATTATCTTGATTCATGTCTAAAAAAAACATTTTAAAAAGTAAAAAAAAAAACATTTTAAAAAGTAACTATTATTACGATGCCAGACACGGTTTGATGTATATACCCGACAACGACAACGCATTAATATCATGATATCAATAAAATTAGGTTTCTTACTTGTAAAATGACAAATGGTATCTCTAGGTTTTTTTATTTTCCCTTATAGACGGACATAATGAAGGCAAAGCTCAAATTCGACATCTTATCCCCTTTCCCTTATCTCACGAAGGAGTCCCACTAGACCATCGCCAATCAAAAAGTGTTGTTGAGCCGGTTATACCTAGCAAACTATTCGAATCAAGAAAAGAATGTCTCAAAAGTTCCAGTATATCTTTATTGCTGATTTGACGAATAAGGTTTTTTTTTCTTTTTTTTGACGAATTAGTTTTTATTTTTATGCTTAAACATGAAGATCAAATCTGGCGTGATTTTGTTGGAAATATTTTTAAAGATTCGTGAATATATTCCACATAATTTACTAACTTGTTATATGTCACCAACATCATTATCTAACTAATCACTTTAACCATTTTCACAACAATAATAAATTAAAGCTTAGTTGCTATCATTACTATCACCATGTTACCATAACCTTCTATATAATTATTTTTAGTTCGGTTTGGTTTGGTTTTTATCAAAAAAATAACCAAACTGGTTTTTTTATAAAAAATCAAAATCGATTCAAACCGACTGGTTTCGGTTCGGTTATTTTAAAACAAAAATCGGTTTTTTCAGCTTGGCTTAGTTTTTCCTGTTTGGTTCGTTTTTTTGGTTTGGCTCAGTTTTTCAAGTTTAGCTCGGTTTTTTATTTATTTCAGGCTTATAAAACCAAAATCAAACCGGTCAGTTTTAAAAAAAATTATAATCGGTTTTTTTCATAATTTTATTTTTTTAATTTTCTCGATTTAATCAGTTTTTTTGTTTTTTTCTCACTCCTACTCTATTGTTTGGAACTATAGTTTTGTTATGTATATATAAGACAAACTATTGCAGCAATATTAAAAATATAAAAAAATCAAATCACACACCATTATCTGAAAAAAAAATCTAAATAATTAGAGCAATGAAAGTCTTATTTCTTATCTTTTGATAAACTTCCAGCAGAAATAGAAGAGCATTGATATCAAGGATTATATTATTTATCCTTAAAGCTAATTATATATCACTATGTGCAAATAATTTTAATACAAGTAATCTCCAGTAATTCTAACACCACCTTATTAAGAAATTGCAGTACCGATCAAGGTCTAATTAGTTCTTTCTCGTTGTTTTAACCCTTAACTATACATTATAAAATACAAAGAAAAACCCTACATTATTCCTTTAAAATCAGATTTTTTTTTTGTAAAACCCAAATATTGAGCCAAGCAAGCGAATATGGTTTAATCTCGAAGTTCGTATACTTAGGGTCTATCTCCACTAAAAGTGTTCGCACCACGACTCAATTTTAACTTCTCAAGTCACCCTATACAAGCCATAAAAAATAAAAAAAATAAAAAAAAATCTTGTGACCTTGTAATGTGGGATTGGAGTTTTAGATTTGAAAAAAAAATTTCATCAAAAGTTTTTTGAAATTAATTTTTTATTTATCTACATTTGAATTTAAACATGTTAAACTTTCATATTAATATACTTATATTAGAAATAATTATCTACAAAGTCTTAACCCTAAATATGAGTGGATTTTATATGTAATTTGACCTTAAATACACTTATTAAATATATTTTAAACAAATTTTCAACTAAGCATAACAATGATACGCTATGAGAAAGATAATTAAATAAGTTCACACGTTCACATTTATAAAATAATATTTAATTATTAAAAAAAATTGAATATATAAAATGTATTTTAGTGTTTATAAATTATATATAAGTAAATAAAAAAAAAGGAAAACAATTGTAAAATATAGGGTATGCTGGAGTTAGGTGATGACATCTCGTGGTTATGGTGAAATTGGTCAAGTAAATACATGGTCCTATTAACAAAAGCTGAAATAGAAAGTGCAAATACTATAGATTATGAGTAAAAACATTGTTTCCTGGAATAGTATTTTTATAGTTTTTCTAGTTTTTTCCTTTCTAAAGAAATTCATTTTCCTTGGGCTTGGAGATAATTTGGTCATTTTGCATGACCCATTGATCATTAAAGGATTGATAAGGGTATGATTATCAATAAAATGATAAATTTACCCTTTAAAGTAAAAAAGAAAAAATCTTGTGTATACAAGCTTTTTTTTTGTTATTACCAAGTAAATCAAGGGCAATTTAGTCTTTTAATATGTATTAAATATTATTTAAATTGAAAAGGTTATTGGCGCATGTGTTAATGAAAGGAAGGCACCAGCACATTTAGGGCAGTGCACGTGACACCTCTTGATGGCAAAAAATACCCTTCAATCATATCATTTGATGTGCCACCACATCCTCTTCATGGTTAAGGTGACGCGTCACAGTGGTGGTGGAGCAACTTCTCGTCGGCCATGATTTCTTCTGTTTTTTTGTTTTTTTCTCTCCTCCCCTTGAAAATTTCTAATTGCCCATCTTTTTTGTTAATATTTAAACTTTGATCCTTTATCTTTTGATTTATATTTTTTGTTCTTTACCCTTCTATAAAAGTTTTATTTGTTTTTCATTTCATCCTTCAATCTCAAGTTGTCATATATTATAATTTAATTTATCATTTATTCTTTTGATTTTTTTCCTTGGCTATTTTGTAAAAGTTTTATTTATTTTTAATTTCATCCTTCAATTTAAATTTATGGTATATTATTTTTTCCAGTTTGCTCATTATTTTGATTTTTTTGTCATTTTGTTAAAGTTATTTTCCTTTTCAATTTCACCTTTAAATAAAAAATTTATAATTACCCTCTATTTTTTTTATCTTTTAATTGTCATTTTCTATTTTAGATCATTTTGTATAAATGTTTTTTTTCTCGATTTCATCCTTCAACGTTTGATTTGTTAGGGATTGAGCTTCATGATTTTTTCATGCATATTCTTTGTGTATAATGACCCGAGTCATAAAATTTCCAACTTATATGTGTTTCATAGATTTCACGGTGAATTCATGGACTTGGTGACCATTTTATCCACCAACATTGACCCTATTTCCTACACTAATCTCCACAGTCACCTCCTTACCAATGAGTTTCTTTATAAGAGTTCCCTACAATCCATTGAAAGCTTTGTTACTACTCCGCTTCTATCTACACCAGCTTAACCCCCCTCAAATTTTAATGTCCAACATCAATTTTCTTCATCCTATGAATAGTTCTCTGGTTTTCATAATAATAGCTATAATTCTCATAGTGGTAGGGGTAGTTTTAATTGTGGCTTGCTCAAGAAAACAAACAACAAAAGTTTTAACAGTGGTAATAGTTCTTACTGTGGGAAAAGTGGTCCTAACAACAGCAATTGGTAGCAAGGTAATTGTTCCCCTTCATCAAATCGGTGGTCTAATGCACAGTCTTTTAAGTGCCAACTATGGTGTGTGTTTTGTCACTCGGCCCAGCAGCGTTCCTAACTCTATAGTCACAGGTTACAAGCTAATGCCAACCAACCCCTTAGCAATATATCCACAGCAAGTTATGTTGATTGGTTTCTAAACATAGGTGCAAATCAATATGTCGATCCTGATATTGCAAGTAAGACGGGTTTAGAACCTTAATATCTTGGTATTGATCAATTGCATGTCGGTAATGGTAAAAGACTTATCATATTTCATACTTCTGATACTAAATTATATATAAAAAAAAAACCTTTATTTTTTTCTAATGTTCTATATATGCCTTAATTTTAAAAAAAAAAATTATTATCTGTTCAGAAGTTTTTATCTTGAAAATAACATGTTTTTTTAAATTTCACTCATTTATGTTTTATGTTAAATACCTCATAAACAAGACAATGCTCATTTTCGGTTAAAATAAAGATGGTCTCTAAGTTCTATCTAAGTCTTCTATAATGTTTGTTCCTCAAGATTTTTAGTATGCTTGTGTATCTACATCTGTTGATATCTAGCATCGTTGATTGGGTCAGTCTACTCCTTATGTTTTAAGTTTCTTAGATTCAAATAACAAAGTTTCTTGCAACTTTAGACATTTCAATTTTCAATGTCAAGCATGTCTGTTAGAAAAATCATTTGTAATTAGGACCTATAGGTCATAGAATTTCTACTCCTCTTGATTTAATTTATAGTAATGTTGTTTAGGTCCCTGCTCTTATATTTTCTTCTTATGGCTTTTGTTATTTTGTCTTTTTTGTGGATGCTTATATAAAATATATATGGTTTTATCCTCTTGTTGTGAAATATGATGTATTTTATATTTTTCATCGCTTTCAAGCTCAAGTGGAAAAGCAATTTTCTTGCAAAATAAAATCTGTCTGGTGAGACTGGAGTGGTGATTATAGAAAATTATATACTTTCTTTTAAACAATTAGTATTCACCACCAATTAATTTGTCCACATAGTCATTAATAAAATAGCACTACTAAACATTTTCATCAGCATATAGTCGAAATTAGTCGTACTTTTCTTGGTTAGTGTAAAGCACATTTATAGTTTTGAAATTATGCATTTAAAACTTTTGTGTGTCTCATTAATTGTATGCCTACTTTTGTGTTACAAAATAAATCAACCTTTGAATGTTTATTCCACCATACTCCTGATTATAGTTAGACTTTCGTTCCATTTTATATGTCTTTTTAGGCTATAACTCTTCTCATCTAGGTTATAGTTGTCTTAACATGTCGTCTAAAAAAATTTACTTTTTTCTCTAACTACTTTCTCAGCACTTAAATCTAACTCACTACTCATGATATCTCCCTTACTTGACCATTCAACCATGCCTTTTAGTTTTGCTCCTTTATCACCACATGTGTCTTTATCTATTTACCATTCTCTAAGTTCAGGTTATGTCCCTTTAGGGACGCTAATCTCAAACTCCTATGATGTTGCTGCTTAGTCTGCTTCCATATCTGGTTTATCATCTTCCACCACCTCAGCTTCATCACCTTATGGATTTCACTTGGTTGTTGATTTATCCAACTACCCTATTCAACAAGCTTCGAGTTCCACCCTTCCTCTACCTTTTCAATACCTTGATAACGTCCTATGGTTCTTTAACAGCGCAAAACAACAAGTCTATTAGCATATTCAACTTCCTTTATCACCTCTACATCATGAGTAACTTTTCCTAGTGACCATGAACCTTATACTTTTCTTGAGGCAAACATATATGAGTATTGGCATCAAGTTATGCAGGCTAAAATTTAGGCATTACTTTGCAATGGTACTTAGTCATTAGTTCCCTTTCACCCCTCTATAAATGTGGTTCATAGTCTTTTGCGTGTATAAAATTAAACGGTATGTTGATGGTAGCATTGAGCGATATAAGGCTAGTTTATTTGCTAGAGGTTTTACTCAATAAGAAGGCATTAACTATTTAGAAACTTTAAGTCTTGTGGTTAAACCTAACGTTGTTCTTTTAGTTCTAACTATTACAATATCTAGAGGCTAACAAATTAACCAAATCAATGTTTATAATGCTTTTCTTAATGGGACACTTCACAAAAAAAGTGTAAATACAACAACCTCTAGGTTTTATCCATCCTACTATTTCCTCTCATAAATGTTGGCTTTATAAGTATCTATATAGATTAAAACAAGCTCCTCGAACTTGGTATACTTAGCTTAATGATTACCTTATATCTATTGGCTTTCATGCCTACAAGGTTAATACATTTTTATTCATTTTGTTTGTGGGGAGCGACATCTTCTATCTTCTTTTTTATATCAATGATATTTTACTTATTAGAAGCAATTTGGTCTTACTTGAATGATTGGTTAGATTATTGAGCTCAAAGTTCAAGCTTCAAGATTTAGGTGTTGCTCGTTACTTCTTGGGGATTGAAATTCAACCTACTAGTATGGATCTCATGCTACAACAACATAAATATACACTTAATATTCTTCATTGAGTAAGTATATCATCATGTAAACCTATTGATACTCTTGCTTCTTCCTCAACGCTAGATATGATGACAGACGGTTTGTTCTCTGATCCTACATGTTTTTTGTCAAATTATTGATGCTCTTCAATATCTCACTTTTATGAGATCAAATATATGTTATTTTGTGAACAAAGTATGTCAATTTATGCATGCTCCTACCAATGTTTGTTGGGTTGTCGTTAAATGTATTTTTGGTTATCTAAATGGTACGCACTCTTATGGTTTATATATTACTCGTAGTTCATCTTTATCTCTTAATGGTTTTATTGATGCTAATAGTGTTAATGATCATAAGTTGACTAGTGCTTATCTTGTATATTTCAACATTACTCTCTCTTAGAAATCGAGCAAACAACAAATTGTTACTCACTCTTCTACTAAAGCAAAATATAAGACTTTAGCTTATGGTACTGCAATTGTCTTGTGGCTTTATTATCTGTTATCAAATCTACAGATTACTCATACTTCTATGTCTATCATTTGATGTGACAACTTGAGTATTATTTATTTGTGTGAGAATCCAATCTCTTATGCTCGTAGTAAACATGTTAAGGTTGATTAGCACTTTGTTCTTGATAAAATTGTGAATAAAAAAATTCATATTCATTTTATTATGTCCAATGATCAACTTCTTGATGTTCTTACAAAGCCACTTCTTAATGCTTCTTTTACTCATTTTCAACTCAAGCTTCATGTGAAGTCCCTGCCCTTAGCTTGAAAGGGGCATGCTAAATTATAGGATGTATATTATAGCAATTATACTTGCCATGTATAGCTTATAGCTTTGATCTTGTGTAGTGCTCTGTAATCTTGCTATTGTCTACTTATATAAATAAATAGAGAAGGATGGCTACCGCATTGTTTAAGCCAACTGTTATTTTCAACTCTCTCCTCTTGAAGGACAACTTAATCAGAGGTTTGATTATTAAAATGCAAATGGTCACCCAAATTCAGGACAGCATGTAGTTTGGAGGTTGGGTGACTATTTAAATCGGACCCTGTCTGAACAAGGATGCACGCATGCATATGCATGGGGATAAAAGAAATTGAATTTCTATTCTCTTGAGAAATAAAGAATTAAAATGCAAGACAAGTAAAGTCATCGGCCCAGGATTTGTCACGTAAACCGCTCTTCTATCTGACGTCTAAGCCAATGAACAAGATTCATCATTTGTTGTCAAACGGCTTGCTTTGCAAAATAATTAACAAAACTTTATCTTATTCTTCACTAAAGATAAGACATTGAGAAGGGGATGGAGCAGAAGGATCGTAATATGATGGAGCAGAACTTGAATTCTGAAACATTAAAAATCCTTAAACCATATAATATACTCGAAGCATCCCTGTTGTAGCATCTCCATGACGAACTCCATTGTCGTGGATTCCTAGTATCATCAACCAATTATACAAAAAGGAGCCTGCTGCCTGCCCTCCGATATGATAAATCATAAAAAATGGAGTGGCTATCTGAAAGCTTTCAGTTTCAGAGATTTCATTTCTGGGCTTGCTTTCCCTTAATTTCATGCTCCAGGCCGGCTCGTGAGAAACATGCAGACCAGACATAAACAGCTCATTAAGAAGGCTCACATGAGTCGGCTGTCTGCCCACCATCAAATTGTTTATGATAAATTAATGGTGGGCTCTGGCCTCTAAGATCTTCCTGGCTTTCCAAGTGGCAGCTTCTCACAGAGCCAAGATCCCTGTCACGGATGCATCTCTGCCGCACCTCTACACCCAATTGATTGTGATCTGGGAATGTGGAGTACGGCGGTGGTGACTCGTGCAGCTTATTAGAATATTATGCTCTCTGTTTATTCTTTTTCTTTTTCTACATGCTATCCTGATCTAAAGTCTTATATATTGCCAATTTTGTTACACGTTACTTCGTTTCCGTGGCTCATTTTTCTCTGCAACCTCGCCAGTGGCTGCCGTCGAGAACGAACATGAAGTTATTACTTTCTTTTCCAATCCTACAGAAAATACTAGATTAATATGATTATAATTAAGTGTTCGAATATACTATACTATAGATAACTAGACCGCACTACGTAAAAAATGTAGCCCAATCCATCGTGTTATTTGAATGTTAAAAAAAATATTTAGGTCATGGAACTCTTTAATAATATCATTACATTTGATCCATCGAGTTAACCTTGAAACATTCTAACCCGACTCCTTATATAGCTTGGGCTTTAAATCAAATATCCTTGAAGTTATCTTGACATGACCCAATTGACCTGACGAGTTAAAAATAACACAATCAAAAGATTGATGTCTTATCGCAAGTACAAGAGTGTCGAAGTAATAAATAATCTAGCTAGATCAGGATCGAACCACAGGGAGGTTAGCTATAACAACAAAAACAACAACAAGGATGATGGTGATGATGGGTTAAAGAGGACTTTGATGATAAAACAAATGTCAAGGTTAGAGGATTCACTAATAGTATTAGATATGTAAAGTATAAACTCTTTATAAATTATCAACATGATCATATTAATCATATTATTTACGTAATACCATACTTATAAATTTTATCAGGTTTTGATTAGTACTTAAAAGTGCATTTTTATTAAGGTTTTATATCATCATTTTACACTTGAAGTATCAATAACTTCTTAACTAAAACATGTTTTATAATAACAAGTCTAATACTATAAGATACCTTTAATTTATTGTAAATGTTCATCTTACATGGAGGGCTACCACATAAATAAAAAGATTGATTGATGAGTTTAAGTACTGAAATTGAAATGACAAACAAAGGGTCAAACTTAGAAAAGAGATGCTGATTCAGTCCAAACTGGAGCACTGTTTGGTCATTGGATCATATCTAAAGCTGTAGATCTTATATTTAAGTATGCTCTATATGGATGGAAAGCTAAGACACGGGCCTAAACATTTATGGGAGTCCAAGATTTAAAAAAATTGTTTTCAAGTCCACATTGTAGCAACAACGGAGAAGTCTGAATCTGTTATGTAGCCAAGACAATGTTCAGTGTTCAGCCTATATCTCGAGTTCTAAATGTCCAAATAACCTTAATTTTTTTTTCTTGAAAAACTGAGACAATTTTCTAAAATTTTCATGGTTAAGTCTATTCAAATTCTAACGTTTCAATGACATTTTGTTCAGAAAAAAGATAAGGATTGTCACCAAGTCAAGATGTGGCCACCCACTCAACAATTAGTCATCAAATCATTAGTTCTAAATTTTAACCTATAAAAGGAGGCATTTGTCATGCATTTAGGCATCTTGGTTGTTCAGATCAAGATCATGCACTTTATTTCTTTCTTTATATTTTTATAATGTTTAAGTTTTATTTCATGTTATATTTTCCTTAATCTCTTGTTTATGCTTTTCATTTCCTTTACTATACTTATATTCTTATGTTGTTTATTTATGTTTCTCTTCTTCATTATGTTTAGCTAAGTTTATTATGTTAAGGTGAAAAAGTTTCACTAATAGTGTTAAAATAGGTATAATATAAACTCAACATGGACTTCAATGTTTATATCCAAGAAAGTTTGTTATTAACATGTCTTATTTTTTTATCTTACTAATTCTTAATACCTTCCTTGTTAAATGGTTAATCTAGATTTGTGTTGTATAACACTTGGTGCAACAAATGTTTGGCACTTTTATAGCCAATCGTATGGTATAACCTACACATGTGCTATGAAAGGAACTTGATTTGTTGTTAACATAAGTTACCATCATGAATTCCTGACAATATTTAAAAGTATGGTGTTACTAAAATAAGATAATTAATATGATCATGTTAAAAAATTATAATGAACTATTAAGGATAAATCATCCGATTAAAACCTTCTTTGTGTGTGGTTTCCAGTTGATTAATAAAAAGAGTTTATACTATACTTATTTCTAATACTATTAGTGGATCTCCTAATCTTAACAATTGTTTTATCATTGTTTAATCCTTACATCAATATCCCATAAAATTCTCATAAACTCTTTATTTTATTTTATTTTTATATATATATATTATTTGTAATTTATATAGTTTACCTCCCTGTGGTTCGACCCCGATCTTGTCTGATTATTTATTACTTTGACACTCTTGCACTTGGGAGAAGACATCAATCTTTTGGTTGTGTTAGTATTCATGATGTTAACTTATGTTGACAACAAATCAAGTTCCTCTCATAATAACAACGTCGGCCGAAGACTATGAAGGATCAAGTATTTGATGTACCAAGTGTTATATAACACAAATCTAGATTAACTATTTAACAAGGTATTAAAAATTAATAAGATAAAAATAATAAAAAATATTAATAGCAAGTTATTTAGGATATAAGCATTGAAGTCCATATTGGAAAGTGGAGGAATGGATTGAACTTTTCATATCAACTTTGAACATACCACCTATTTTTATTGCCTATTCCACCATGGTCCTTTTTATTTCTATTTTTCCTATAGTCAACAAATAGAAAGTAAGTGGCCATCAATTTTGTAATTGAAGGACTCCATCGATGAAAACAAAAGTATTGGGCCCAAAACAAAACACACTGCTACAGCCCATAGTATATGATGAGTGTGTGAATAATCTTTTACACCACTCCAAACCACATTTCCGTTTTATATTTTAATTAATTTTATACAAAACAACTAGAAGAAAACAGGTTTGTACTATGCGTTACTATGTTCCCTTTCATACGTCACCGTGGACTGTTCAATGAACAATTATGTTATTTTTCTATTTTTCACTCACTTTGATGACTAAACTTTTTTTAAAAATTATCTTTCTTTATTTTATGTAATGTGTTGGTATTTTATTCTTTTTGCATGTTATTAACAATTCAAGTTATTTTATAAAATTTCAAATTTGAAATATTACCAATTTGATGAAATAAGATTTAAATTTGTAGTATAAAAAATAATTTTAAAGAAGAATGACCAAAATAAAATAAAAAATAATGGGGCTTTCAAATGCACGTAAAAAATTCATATGCGTCCAAAAATTCTCCATTAATTTACTTATTTTTGGTCTCTTTAATTTTAAAATTTTATATTTAAATCTTACATTATTATTTTTACGTGACAATTAATCCCTAGATTTTAGAAAATAAAAGGAGAAATTCATCGAAAAATAAAAAAGGATAGAAAGTGTTCGAGTTGCCGCATTATAACAAAAAAGAAGAAGAAGCAGAACTTGGTGTCATTGGCCACATGCCGTGAATTTTTGTTTTTTTTAATAAATAAATAAATAAAACTGCAGATATAGCTGCATTCTGAAAGGAAACACATAAATCATTAGGGAAAAAGGAGGAGGAAACATTGCAGATCTATGTGTAGCTAGAGACAGTATGAACCCAACAAAAGAATAAAGATGCGGAGAGCATAAGGATATATACACAGGTAAACATATACAAACATGAACTACCAGACAACAGCTAACTACCAAACAAAAGATTTTTTCCTGAACGAAATTAACCTGAGTTGAAGGGGTAATGCACATATGTATGTCGCTCTCTGGACATTATAAGAAGCAACAACTGCATCAGAACAAACACGTCGAAATCAGGGCCAGGGGAAGACGACAGGCTTCAACTTGTGGGAGGTATTTTACATAGAATAATGAACTTTTTTTGAGAATACAAAACATATATAGTCCTACTTTGTATTGTTGCTGTTGTGTGCTTTACATTTGAATCAATGTCTAGCGACGCTAGTTGGCCATGGCTCTGAACGAGTTGTCGTTGGCCATTTAAAAGTACAGTTGGTGGTCACATGTGTCCTTCAATTTGGTCCCATGCAGGAGATGCCAAGATTATTCTGGCAAGCTAGTACATTTTATGTGATATTCTGAAGAAAAGAAGCAAGTGGAAACATATTATCTGATAATATAAATTATATTTTAAAATATCATTTAATAGTTTAATTTTTTAAGTTTAATTAATTTTTTGAAATTAAAATTTTAATAATCAAACAGTTATAAATTTGAATCTCATTATTTTTATTTATTTGATAAAATTTAAATACAAAATAATGTGAGTTTATATAAGTTTCAAGTCTGAATAACTTTTATTTGAGGAATACATATTAAAAAAATAATATAAATTATATTTTAAGATCTAAATTTAAACTATTATATTAAGATGATTCTTTAATATAAATCAATAAATCATCAGAAATTACCGATTTCAGTCAAAGTTTAACGAGAAGGCCAACACAACTGATGAAATGATGCAAATAACGATGAACTAGCTGGGATTATTACAAATGGAAAGTAGACAGTGAAGGAGAGGGTAATGCAGCAAACATCATGCATGAGCATTGTTGTACCCGACATCGCGACGACCCTAAAAAAATAAATCTAGATTATGGGAAAAGAACAGATATCTGACATCTTGTTCTTTTAAAGAAAAAGGTCTTGTCTAAGGAGTTGCCACCTAATATTACGGTCACTAAGAACCCTAACTTGTCAACAGAGATTCTATGGCTCGGAATTGGTTACGTAAAAAGAAAGATATTATCACCTCTTAAATGTTCTGCCTGAGGCAAACTGCATTGTTGGTTTTGTTTTAAATTGCTAAATGTTTATTAGTTTATGCTATGATAATTTGCTTATAATATTCCTGACTTTAGCACTAGTGAATATTCAACTACGGATAATTCCAACTCTAGCGTTGATAAGTATTATGTAGCTATAAAATAAATTTAGATCAATATTTCTTTTTATTCCTAACTCTAACACTAGTGAATAAATAAATAAACTAAATTCATTTTATTAAGCATTCACATGTTTTTTTTATTTCTTATGTAGTTAAATAAAAAAAACAAAATAAACAATTAAATCAGTGTTTTTATTCCCAACTCTGGCGTCAATGAATAAACCAATAAAATAAATTTTATTTTTCATACATGCACATATATTTTTTTATTTTTTCTTGCTAAATAAAATAAAATATAATGAATAAAAATAATATAAATTTAAACCAGTATTTTATTCCCGACTTTGATGTCGATGAATAAACCAATAAATTTACATGATTTTTATTCATGCATACACATTTTTTATTTTCCTATATTTTTTATTTTTTTATTTTTTATTATAATTTATGTTTTTGAGGCTGGGCCCAGCTCAGCCCATATAAGCTGGGCTGGACCCAGCCAACCAGGCTCGGTCACTAGCCCAAGCCAGTGACCTAACTGGGCTTAGCAACACGCATGCTAATTAGCACGCATGTTGCTATACTGTGCATGTGCAAGTGAATTAAAATTCACTTGCACATTGCAAAATGCAAATTAAACAAACTAGCACCAGAAGAAAAGATTGCTTACCATTCTGCTGCACGTTTTGTCTCCTTCTTTCCTCTTTGTTCTTGTGATTCCATGAATGGCTGGTTCCCGTGCTTTTGGTATTTGATCGATCTCCTGTGCTCCCTCTGGTTTTCGTTTGTTGTTTTCGGCTGTCGAAGTTATAAAGGAACTCTGCCTTCCCTTTCCTCTGTTTCAACCCGCCCCTGTCTTCCCCTGGGTTTTTTATTGTTTGTCTGGTTTGCGTCTATCTTCTCCTCTAGTTCCTTCGGGTTCTTCTGCTCCTCCCGTCTATCTCAGGCCTTTTGTTTTTGTGTTTTGGTCTCTTCTCAGTTTTCGTCTTCCTCATCCCCAGTCCCCTGCGTCTTCTGCCTCTATTTTCTCCCCAGTTTTTCTTTCTTTCTTTCCCCCTAGTCTCCCCCGGTTCTGTGATTCCTTCCCCTCTGGTTTTTCTTTTTGGTCGCTCATTCTCTCTGTTCTTCCTCGTGGTTCTTTATTCTTTCGTTTTTTAGTCCAAATCCCCAGCTTTGTCCTAGTTTTTCTTCCCCCTGCTGTTCATGGCTTTTTTTTCTCCCCCGCGCTCTCTCATCTGCTCTGGCTTTATAGCCAGAAAATACCAACCATTTGAAACGACCTCCCCTTACTCCAGTAACGGCTCCTGAGGAGGAAGACGAAGAAGGCGACTGACAAATTCTAAAACGGCACCGTTTGTGTGGTGGGAATATCCATTTTCAATCTGGTCACTGAAGTTCTGAAATTATGTAATCAAGTCCCTGAGTAAATTATAATTGGACCCCTCTATTTTCTAGACGTTTACAAGTTAGTCCTTGGACTTTAATATATTACAATTATACCCCCAATTAACCCCAAACTTTGTTATTTCTTCAATTAAGTTCTTGATTTCATCTATTTAATTAAATCCAAGTCCAATTAAATCTAACACTTATCAATTATCCAATTAAGCCCTTAATTGGATTACTTAAATTAATTCCAAGCTCAATTAAGTCTCAAAACTTATCAATCCTCTAATTAAACCCTTAATTGGATTACTTAAATTAATTCCAAGCTCAATTAAGTCTCAAAACTTATCAATCCTCCAATTAAACCCTTGATTGGATTAATTAGATTAATTTCAAAGTTTAATTATACCTCAAAACTTCCAATCATGTTTTCCTTAACCCAAATTTTAATTCATTCTTCATCTATTTTATTTTATATTTTTTTTTATTATTATTTTTTTATCATCGTTATTTTTTTATCTTTTCAGTAAATAAAATAATAATAATAATTAAAATAAAATAGTCAAAAATTAAATTATGACAAGCCAATAATAAATTTGCAGGTGTCTTCTTATATTAGTGGATTTTGTATTGGAGAGGAATGTTGTTCTAACCATTCTTCTGTCGTGATTTGATCACTGCTTATCGTCAGCCTAACTTTTTTCCCCAAACGCTCTGGCTATCAGCTTCTTTGCAGTACTTGTAATTAACCTAGCAAATTAATTAAATAAAAATGTTAATATATACGTATTCAAATAATTGATTAAAAGGAGCTTTGCCTGCCCAACAAGTTGAAAACTAAAAGAAAGCTGTGTTTTCTCGCCCTGCAAGTTAATACTGTACTGTGTATTATCCTAGTTAAATAATATATTTATCTTGTTTTATTTATTAAAAATAAAATAATATTTTTAGCTTAATCTATATATATGCTTTTTATATTTAGATTAAATTATTTATTTTTTACAAATCAATTAAAGAGAATTATAGCCTTCTTCTCTTTCTCTTTCGTATTCAAATTTATTTTATGTTGATTGAATTGTTTTAACAATCCTAATTAGTCTAGTTAAAAATCAGATCCGAACCATGCAGGTTTATGGTGGAACTATAGGCTTAATGGCTGCGCAGTCCCTGTGATTCAACACTTCTGTCGTGTTACGCTAAGCAGTTGGATCTTATTTTTTAAAAATCACTCTATAGTTCTTACTGTAGCATACTATTTAGATAGCCTTTAAAGACGTGCTTGGAAGCGTTTTTTTTTTAATAAAAAAAACATTATTAAAATTAATTTTTTTATGTTTTTAAATTATTTTAATATGTTTGTGTTAAAAATATTTTTTAAAAAATAAAAAATATATATTATTTATAAAACAATATTTTAAAAAGCATCCTTATCTTATTCCCAAACATACTCTAAAAAAAGCGTTTAGCTCTGTGGCAGTTGCTGATTTTTTTTTTCAAACTCAATAATATAGTGTTTGGTTATATTTATCACATGTGGTTTGGCTCGTGGGATCCACTAAAAATGAGGTTTAATTGTGGGCTCGGATGAATCAATTTTTTCTTGCTTCTCATGTTGTTATGTGTTTTTGTAAAGACTCGGACGGTTTGGGTTTGATCCCAAACTAAATGCATTGAACTGGGTCCGATCCAATTAAAAAAATAATTTTTATATTTTTTAATTGTGTTTTATTAAAAAAAATTAGAAAGAAATTACTTGATGACGTAGTATTTGCAGAATCTGATCACAATCCTAATTTTTTTCTTGCCAGGTCCGACCCAATAAAAAAAATTCAACTTCTATTTTTTTTTTTAATTGTGTTTTATTCAAAAAAAATTAGAAGGAGATCGCTAAATGACGTAGCAATTACAGAATTTGATTGTAACCTCAATTTTATTCTTAATGATATTTTACCTGATGTTGTTGTGCGCTTAAGAAACCATGAAAA